>JAQQZR010000001.1:7553145-7566374 GCA_030068235.1 Notoglanidium macrostoma
CAAGATGCTGGGATTGGCTCCAGCTTCCCCGCGACCCAGACGGATAAAGCGCTATAGATAATGGATGGATGGATTTATGGTATTTTAAAGTTGAGGTGTCAAAATTTCTTATTCACAGAAAACCAAAATCTCAGACACAGAAGCATCTGATGGGGTTTTTTCCAGAATGCCAAAAATATTAAGTAATGCATGTTTTCAACTGAAATCAAATTATATATCGCTGAGTACAAGCCTTAACATTACTTACAGTGTAATAATGCTGTAATAACGCTAGAAATAAAAGCAGTTCTTGGAACCTGCATGTAAACCCACCGAAGCTGTGAAGAAATGCCATTCCAATCTGAGAAAATGGTCTGAAGCCGACTCCACATCAGTGCAGATATTTATATATTAGAATACACACAGGATTAACAGAAGAGTGCATTTGGACTCGAAATCCGATAACAAATAATTTGTAGAACCGAAATTGAATTAACGCCAGTACGCCATTGCAGTTTACTTTTTCTGCTCTGACTATTGAAAGTAAAGCTTTTAGCATCCCATGCCTGCATTTCAGTGCACTTCTAGTTTCATCCTCATTTCAGAAACTCTGTGGTCTTCTAGCCAAGGCAGCTCCTTTTATCTCCCTCAGTGTACCAGTATGCACAATGCTTTCGAATAAAAGTATAATCGTCATTTTTCTCCAGTGATTGCTCTTTTAATATGAACCTGCTGACCAAAAAGATGCTGTTGCACTGTTTTGTTATAGATGATCCAGAAAGCCTTCTCTCCTAAACTGCTTCAGCGGCCAGACTCGATGTGCAAAAAGTTGAGCAGGAAACCATGGCAAGGTGAAATTTTTTTAGAGATCATGTAAGCATTTTTTCTACCGGTTTTTATACTTTGGGAGAATTATTTTGTGTAAGAGTGAAGTGGGACAGTTAGCAGAGATGACCACTCTGAATGGTTTAGTACCACAGTGAACCACAAGGAGGCGACAGTTACCTAAAAAGCCTCTCTCTGCTGATGGATGAAAAAATATATTCACAAACACAATAATACACAAATAAAAGTATCATGCTGTTAAATCACCTTCTGGTACAACATCCTGTACTGACACTATATCAATAAATAGAATACTTTTACAGCAATGTAAACATGGCTCATGGGTTTTTTTGAAAAATCTCAAACTGTTGCTTATTCTCCAACAAACACAACACACAACAAAGCAGTTGACTGATTTATTGTTATTTATTTATTTTTGCTTTTATTGGGAACCAACCTCATCTTTCCATACCCTTCACATCTCAGTCTTTAACCCTCGTTTTACAATCTGTACATTGTTAAAAGTGCAACATTGACGGGCAGTGGTTTTGGGTGGGTGTGGTTAGTCACATGACTCACAGAACTCCGGCTTGCGCTGACTGTCAATGCAAAATCTAATCAACATTCATTTTCTCTAATCAGTGCTTAGATGTGTCATTGAACAAAAACAATCATTGGGATGCAGCTTACAGCATTTCTGAAAAGAACCGTACATTTCTGTAGCAACAATTCGCACAAGGCCACGGCGCCTCTGGAGTTCCGTATGAAAGAAGAATTAGCAAAACATCTATGAAAATATAAACCTAGGGTTTTATATAAATAAAGTAGACAAAAAAGAAAAAACTTTCAGCCCTGTCCTCTTTACATTCCTCTGTTCACTTAAATTGGAGATATAAAATATCCAGGTACTGCACTAGCACTTTTAACATTAATAGTTTAATTAAGGCTGCTATAAAAGGAGTACAAAATGTTATAAATACGACAATTTACCTTACGTCAGTGTACCTAATCACACATGCCTTAAAGGCGTTTCGCAGGGTTTTTTATTTTTTTTTTATTTCCCCCTAATTTCCCTCTGTTCGCAGTGTATGTGCATTTGCTACAGACAAGAGTCCTCTCCTTGGCCGTCTACAGTACAGAGAAGCATGTCAGAGTTCTCGTCCACGGCAATCGCACATGTACTGGGTTTGAAGAACACTGGAATATTCCTTTAAAATGTGGCATGAAAATTTACAAAATTCCTGTTCCTACTACTCATTTATAACATTCATACAAGCTTTATAACAGCTGTAATATGTAGCTCTATGGGATTTGTGGAATTTGGTCAGCAGTACAGGCAGTTTAAAACCCCTCACAGGTAGGCAGAAAGTGAAATGAGAAGCAAGTATGTTCATTGAAATTCTCCTGGAGCTCATATCTCAGAGAAAACGCACACTGAGCTGATGTTAATGCGCAGGGAAGAGGTCTGAATGAGCAAACAAAAGGACTGGGGAAGTAAATTAAAGCATGCTGTTAAGCTGCAGAGTTGTCATGAGGGCATTTGTGCCTTTCTCAGTCAGAGGAAGATTCACAACTCTAAAAAGTCTGGTATGTGCATGTTCCTGTAGACCCGTTTATAAGCCACAGGTCGGCTCACGGAGCCTATTAATCAGCTGGGAACAAGTAGAATGGGACAGCACTCGCCTCCGACACCCCCTTAATGTCAGTGACTGGACATGTTTACCAGCAAAGCTGTAAAAGAAAAAACAGTTCACGGCAACCAGGGGGTTATATACCAAATGTATCCGTGCTACAATGACCTCAGACTGGGACTACTGCAAATGCACATGAGCATTAAAAACAGCTCATATTGTCACATGACCGTGCTGTTCTTTGCACCTCAATGATTTTGCGAAATCCAGACATGGCTGGTTGTGGGGAATTTAGCTGTCCTGACGACCCATAACTCTTCCATTTTGCGTTTTCAGAACAACATTTTGGTTCGACTGCTCTGGGAACATGTTCCTTGTCACACCATAAAGAATGACCTGCAATGTTTTGCTTCACTTCCTTTCTCCACAGACATCCAGTTAAATATTTACTAAGTACAAAGAAATGGAGAAAACAGTGGCTTGGGGATAATGAGTACAAGATTCCAGCTATTCATTTAAAGCCAGGAATTACCCAGGTCTTTAAAAGTAGCATCTGGATCCCTTGTGAAACAAACTCTCTCATCGAAATGAACTGTCGACACAGAACTATTCAGCAATAGCAATAAATAATCAAGCGATGCCTTGCCTTTGTATCCGAGGGTGCAATTATTAAATCCAAGTTTTACATTACAATCTACAAAGTGCACACTCCCGTAGTGTGTGTTCCACTGAGTGTGCACTCCATGACAATCAAATCACGGCATTCGCTTGTCTGAACGTAAATGGCTCAATCCCAAAAGCTAAACTCAAACCAATGTTATTACTAAACCACAGTACCGGCACTGTGCCCGTACCCACGATCCTCTCTGTTCCACGACGCCGGCAATCCGCAGGCTTCTTTCCCAAAGAACATCTTGTGAATGATTGCTAACGTCTTTCCAAGGAAAAACACAGTAAAATAATGACTCCAAACCAGCCAAAACAGGTCACCGAGATACAGCAGAGGTGCATCATATTATTGCCACATATAACATCATATCGTGACTCATACTCTAGCCGTAAGAGATGATCATAAACAGCCGGATACCTAGCGGGCACACAGTGTGGCGTGTTTTCACAGCAGATGAAGGTCTAGTGAAAGACAGCGTATCCAACCTTTCCAGAGGTTTATAGGTGATTACATTTTGCACAACCTGCTCTGTGCCAAAATAACATTAGCTTTTAGAGTACACACCTGCTTGACAAAGCATAAAGCAAAGTGTCATGCAGAAAATGAATGCCAAAACATCAGAACTCTTCAAGCCACTGGCTTCACATAAACCATAACCTTTGTGCCCATCTGTATTCTGTCAGAGTTTATGTTTTCCTTTGTGACTCATGGAGAGTGTGTGTCTGTGGGATGACTGATGATTGATAACCTCCAAGCTTCCGTTACGCCTGTATGGAGATGCCTGCGCCACTCGCATCACTCTGGAATCACCTGCTCCTACCTGCTGTCTGCTCTCTGCTCCAGTGCAAAGGCTCACCTGGATGACTCGGGGCTCGGCTAAGAGGGACTGAAGTGGGGGCGTACGCAGCCCAAGCCCCGCCTTCTGCCTCAGCCTGACTTTCACAAAGCCAAAGCAATACCATTCTCGCACATTCGTTGGCTCAGTCTCTGGACTGGTAAAAGAGGATGTAGCCTGACTCGGAGTTTTTGGAAATGTCAGACGTTAGCCCGTAGAATTCTTCTATCGCCTGGGCGTCTATTTTCTAAACACAAAGAGAGAGAGAGAGCTCAAATCTGAAATATCACCGTGAACACTCTTTCAAACCTACCGATGTAAAGGGTTAAACAGAAAACAGGACAGAACAGGAACACAATCAAGTAAAAGAGCACAAACTGGCAGACTTACGTCTCCCAGCATTATCAGGCTAGCCTCATGGAAATTAAGCGGATCTGCAAGGAATCCCAACAGACTGGCGGCATGTACACTGTGGAAAATTCACTTCCAGCTCTTGGTCTTTATCGCAGTGGGAAAAAAGCTAATCTGTGTTCTTCGTCTAATGCACTCTAGAGCCTCACTAATCCATTAAGATCGGCAGTGAGTGGCCAAATGACTCTTCATCCTCAACAACACAATATATTCACCTCCTGCATTCACAGAAGACCACCGCTCTGCTTCACCGTTGTGGGTTTTTTTTAAACAGCTTTGGTTTGAATCCTTTTGGCTTCATACAGCTGTCCTTCAAGCTTAGTCTGCAGACTAGATGCGAGATTTTGTGATTTTTTCAAAGACAAAACAGCCATGCACATGCAGCATTATTTGTCGTAGGAAATCCTGTCTCAGTCTACAGTTTGGTCTAATTTGCGGTTGCGGTTTTGCAAAAATATGAGACTACACAATTAATGTTTAGAGTAGTCACAAGTATACAAATAACAGATGGTGTTTCTATAAAATTCATTCGCTTGGTTGCTTTCCGTGGCATGAGACACTTTTCTGCCAATAATGTTGCTCGGATAAAGGCAATGAGACAGCAGACATTTCAGCACTCTGTCTTATAATCCATCATTCAAATAACTCAGGAAGAGACTGAAAGTATTTAGTCTAAAACACAGCAGCCCAGACCAATGCTAGGCTAAATGAAGCTGAAACCAATCGATCCTCGCCACATGACACTGAGGATTACACTTCTTTTCCTGCTGTTCCAAAATTTAACTGCATTCTAGCAACAATCACACAAGCGTTACACCAGCATTTCAGACGTAATAGATCTCCACAGATTTTAAATGTTGAACAGAAACCACCACTTGGTTCAAAGCAAGTCGTTTTTAATTCTGACCTACCGCATCTTCTTTTCAATTCACAGAAAAGTATAAGTAGAAAACAGACTTCTATAGCCTGAAGCGGAAATAGCATGCATTCAGGCTTACCTCTACAATATCGTCATCAAACAGCAGCCAGAAGCCATGGCTTTTCACTATAGTGATGTAATGACCACGATTTGGACCACTGAAACAGAATAAGGAAATAAACCAATTGGAGAGCAGTCGCATTGTACGAGCAAAGTCATTCTTCAAAGCAAACTGAGGTCACTACGTTTTAATGCCAATGTTGAATGCCCTTGTAGTCTTGAATAAATTCCTACCTCCCACAATGCACTACCACAGCCACAAGGTCGTAGAGACGGTCAGGGTTGGTGGCGTCACCGGACGTATTGAAGAGCCTCAGCTCCAGAGGGAAGACCACGCGGTAGGACAGTTTAGTGTAGCGATGCAGCTGGTCCATATACTTAAAGCGCTTTAGGTGCAAGGCGAGGATCATGGGTAATTTCTTCACACGCATCCTGAGTAGTGACAGAAAATAAAAGTGAGCTCTTCTCACAGAAACCCTGTGTTGGGTTTTTATCTGATTTGAGTGCTGAGTCACATGGTTGCTGTGTCTAGCAGCTACACAGCTAACTGCCTGTATACAGACCAAAATGTCTGCCTTACCTTTTCTGTGCTTCCTGCTTACTCCGACACTGCTCACAGTAGTACTTGTATTCACTGCATAACGTTTCTGTGTTACTGAAGCCCCTGCATAGAGACATTTCACACTGATTACATCAATAACCACCGCTTTACACCCAGTGAAAAACGACAGCTCTTTATTCTCAGGTCAACTCTGCGGCCGCGATGAGCCGAGGCAGTACGAGGTGCCCAATATGGCAGAAATAGAACACTGCAATACGTGAAGATACTGAACACAATAAGGAACAGATCTCGCTAACACAGCGGCAACAAAACACTAGAGCCAAATCTAAAGACCTACAGCGCCTGTGATATGAAACATTTACAAAAATCAAGAAACGGAGGCCTGACAAACAGATTTTAATGGTTAATGACTTTCCACAGTGAATAGCACAATGTATAAAAGTGCTGATAAAATACTCATAAAAGTGCATCATGATATTATTATATAGCAACATTATTCTTATATATCGTTGCTGGTCTTATTGTTGAGGTGGATATGCATACCGGAGTTGTGTTTAGGTTCAGAGATATGTAGTAAATACATTCTGCTATTTTCTACCCCAAACTGTTCTCGGAGTTTGCTTTGCTCTCCATAGGGAGAACATCAGCATCCAGTTAACAGAGGTTTCTTGCTTTACTTCAGCTTTTCAACGTGCTGCTTAGTTAGTACCACAAACAATGTGGACATGACAAAACATAAAACTGTTAATGCTAACAATAGCTTGCTAGCTAGCAGATAACGTTAAAGTGCTTTCTGTTAACGGATGTGTTATTCTCAAGTTACTGTGCAGATATATATTTAGCCGCCTCTGTCCAGCTGGACTGGTTTACCTGAGACAGTGTGTGATGGATGTGTTCTGCTCCACATCTACAGAGAGATCCAAGAAATCCTCGTCTTTACTGCTTACCTGAGGAGTGAAAATGAAAGTAATCATTGTCATCTTCCATAATTCTGTGGCTAAAGGCCATTTATGAACTGTACAGATTTGGTTGAATACCCAGCCATCATCAGGATCATGTCTTAGATGTGAAATGAAATGCTTCTACTCAAGCATGTTAAAATAAAAACCATGTCCACTCTCACGGTCAGCTTTAAACTGTAAACTAGCCCAGGAGCAGGAAGTAGACAGCTCTCGGGTAGACATGCCGTTCTCGTCAGCTCACCGCTTCACAGTTGAGGCAGCGTGTTTCGTTGGTCAGTGTGCCCTGGAAGATCTCGTGCACCCACGTCTGCTGGTTCTTCTCGGCTGATTCTGCATCTCCTGTGTTGCTCCCGCTTCCTCCTCCTCCTCCTCCATCTCCTCCATTCTGCACCACCTTGCCGTTCTGCTGCCGCTCCTGGCCCTTCTCCTCCTGCAGCAGGTCAGCGATGGTGTTGAGCAGATAATTGAGGAACTCATGAGCATCTTGCTGCATGTAGTTGTCGAACAACTCTAATGAAGGAAAGATATATACAGCAGACTGGTGCATTAATTCAAACGCAAAGTGTTATTTAAGGAGAAAAATGCAGTGTGGCAGAATTGATTGGAAAGCGAACCCACATAAATAAAGGATTTGTCAGGTATCCAAGTTCAGACAGAGCGCTATACACTCACTGAGCACTTTATTAGAGGCACAATTATCCAATCGGCCAAGCGTGTGGCAGGAGTGCAATGCATAAAATCACGCAGACACTGGCAACCATCAGAATGGGGAAAAAATTTGATCTCAGTGATTTTGACCAAGGCATGATTGCTGGTGCCAGACGGGCTGGTATTTCTATAACTGCAGACCTCCTTCTGAATAAACAAAAAACAAACAAAAAAAAAACCCACCCATTTATCAGCAGTTCTGCTGATGGAAATGCCTTGTTGTTGAAAGAGGTCAACAGAGAATGGCAAGATCAATTGGAGCTGACAGGATACAGTAACTCAGATAACCACTTTATACATTTGTGGTGAGCAGAAAAGTATCTCAGAATGCACAACACGTTGAAGGAGGATGAGCTACAGCAGACGCTCACATTGGGTTCCACTTCTGTCTGCCGAAAAAGGAAAGCTGAGCTTTGGGCCCATTAATAACTATCAATCATCATTTGAATGCCACAAACTATTTGAGTTTTGTTGCTGACCGTGTGCATCCCTTCATGGCCACAATTTACCCATCTTCTAATGGCCACTTCCAGCATATATATATATATATATATATATATATATATACATACACACTACCATTCAAACGTTTTAGAACACCCCAATTTTTCCAGTTATTTATTGCAATTCAAATCGTTCAAGTCCAATGAATAGCTTGAAATGGTACAAAGGTAAGTGGTGAACTGCCAGAGGTTAAGAAAAGGTTAGGTTACACATAACTGAAAAATAATGTACATTACAGAATTATACAAAAAGGCCCTTTTCAGGGCCTTTTTCTTGATTATTTACAACCCCCTCTGGCTGCATAAAAGCAGTGCTAGAACACACTGTAGGACCATGCCCTCGTGAGCATCAGTTGAACAGTATTGTACTGCAGAAAGTAGTGTGTTGCTACAAAAATGGCGAGAAAAAGGCAATTAACAATGGAAGAGAGACAGACCGTCATAACACTTAAAAATGTAGGTCTTTCCTACAGAGAAATTGCAAAGAAAGTCAAGGTGTCCGTGAGCACAGTTTCCATTACCATCGAAAGGCACTCAGAAACTGGGGCAAACCCTGACAGGAAGAGGTCTGGCAGACCCAAAGCCACAACTGAATCAGAGGACAAGTTTCTGAGAGTTAACAGCTTGCGTGATAGGCGGCTCACAGGACAACAGCTTCAAGCACAGCTTAACAGTGGTCGTAGTAAGCAAGTCTCAGTTTCAACTGTGAATAGAAGACTTCGAGCTGCAGGTTTGACAGGATGAGTTGCAGCAAGAAAGCCATTGCTAAGACCTCAGAATAAGACAAAGAGGCTTGCCTGGGCCATGAAACACCGCCATTGGACTACTGAAGACTGGAAGAAGGTATTATGGACCGATGAATCAAAATTTGAAATCTTCGGTTCATCATGCAGAATCTTTGTATGTCATCAAGTAAGCGAAAGGATGGTTCCACAGTGTGTGCCATCAACTGTCAAACATGGAGGAGGAAGTGTGATGGTCTGGGGCTGTTTTGCTGGATCTAGGGTCGGTGACTTGTACAGAGTGAGAGGCACCCTGAACCAAAACGGCTACCACAGCATTCTGCAGCGCCGTGCAATACCCACTGGTATGCGCCTAGCTGGTCAGGGGTTCATCCTACAGCAAGATAATGACCCAAAACATAAGTCCAAGCTATGTCAGAACTACCTCAAGAAAAAAAAACAAGATGGTAAGCTTGAAAACATGGAGTGGCCAGCACAGTAAACCCCATCGAGCTGGTTTGGGATGAACTGGACAGAGGAGTGAAAGCAAAGCAACCTACAAGTGCCACACATTTAAGGGAACCTCTGCAACAGATATGGGAAGAACTTTCTGAAGAATATTTGATTTCTATTGTAGAAAGAATACCACGAGTGTGTTCAGCTGTTATATCTGCCAAAGGTGGCTACTTTGAGGAGTCAAAAGTTTAGAACATATTTTGGTTTATAAATTGATTCCATAATTTCTTTTTTAACTCCAATTGCTTGTTTGTACTATGCTTTCATTTCAGAGTGCAATGAGACATTAAACTGCAATTAAATTTCAATTTAAAAAATGGAAAAATTGGGGTGTTCTAAAACTTTTGACCGGAAGTATGTGTGTGTGTGTGTGTGTGTGTGTGTGTGTGTGTGTGTGTGTGTATATATATATATATATATAATGTCACAACAAAAAAGTCATCTCAAACTGGTTTCATGATCATGACAATGAGTTCAATGTTCTTCAGTGGCCTTCCCAGTCACCAGATCTTAATCCAATACAACACTCTTCTATGTAGTAGAACAGGAGGTTCGCAGCATGAAAATGCACCTGAATAATCTGCAAAAACTGCTTGATGCAATCATGTCAACATGGACCAGAACCTCAAAGGAATGTTGCCAATATCTTGTAAAATCCATGCCACAAAGAACTGAGGCTGTTTTGAGCACAAATGGAGTCCCTACTCAGTATTAGTATAGTGTTCCTAATAAAGAGCTCGGTGAGTGTACTTCTCTATTTTGCCAGACAAAAGGCTTTTTTTCCACCAAACACATTACTGGAACTGTGCTTTTCACATTGACCACCTTTCCAATAAGGTTAATGTTACATAATAAAATAAGTAGAAACGCCTGGTTCGTTGGTTGTTTTTGTGCATCATCACGTTGTTTGATTTCTCAGCCTGCAGCTTAATTTGTTAAAACACAACCAGTGATTAACAAAAACAAATCATGATTTATATGACATAAAAGCAGCGTGGCTAATATTTTCTGACCATGCTGGGTATTGACTCATTTTAGCACATCTATAACATACCTTATTTTCATTTCTTCTTATTTTTATCTACCGAGTCATTTGAATTTCATCACACTGTGGATTTTTCCTCCTGTCAGTATCGATGAGCCGCCACCGAGTCTTTTCTTAAGAAATATTAATGATGGCAGCATAAGCAATATGATTAAACAAACAGCTGAGCGCCAGTCATTGCTGGAGGAAAATGAACTAGAAACTCTACTGGGTGTTTTGGGCCAGTTTTGGGTTTTGACTGTTCAATGGAAAAAATACATCAGATTAAGTTTAAATGAATTGGTTTGTTTTTATCGACTTCACCCCTCCACTACACCGGCTTCACGCTGAGAGCTGAACACCTGGTCTACTCAGGAATGTCACTCTTAACAACTGAAGCAACATTTATGTGCTACCGTTTTCTTTCCTCAGGCGCGAGATGAACTTCTTAGGAGGGATGACTCCCACTTTCTTCTTCTGTGTAGCGATGCTATTGAAGAGATCTGCCAGGCAGGTGAGCAGGCTCTCTTTGCGCCGTGGCTGCACCTTGTAGGCCAGCACTTTCTCCCGGAACGGCCGGCAGAAATACAGAGCCTGCAGCACTGAGTTACAGTAGCAGGTGTTGCCAAACTGCAAAACAATTACACACAAAGAGAGAGGAGAGACCAGGGAGATGAAAAAGCAATTTTAAAAAGTACAGAGTCAGATTTAAAAAAATGGCTATCTAGCTTCATCTAAGGGCTTGAAAGCACTTTTTTCAGTAAGTAAACATTAATTATAAGCTGTCAAGCTGGAGGCTTTAACAACCAGATAAGCTGCTAGGTGTGCAGATAAGAACAGGTGTTAAAGGTCGGGTTTTTTAAAAAAGCAGAAGTGACTAATATAGTCCATAGAACAGCACCGGATTTGCATAGGTCAGTAATGTATTTAGCAAAGCGTTATGGTTAAACTATTCAGTGTTGCAGAAAAGCAGGTCACTTACATTAACCAGACCAAAGTAGTGTTCATTTACGGGGAACTGTTCTGGTCCAATCTCCTTCTCCAAAGCTGAGGCATTGGCGCCCTGAAAATCACAGCCACAATGGTTATTATCTCAGACTCTCGCTCTTGTAAGTTACTACCTGACAGGACTGTCCTGTTAAGACGAACAGTAACATCCTGTTGGGGGAAGGCTCGGCATTAACAGGATGCACATCCACTGGGAAACACATGTTTAGCACTAACATAGCACCTGCAAGCAGCAGAGCAGCTCAAGAGGTAGGCATAAAGCACTGCTCCTTAGGTTTAAAAGGAAACAATGGCTGGCTAATGTACGACACAAAGCTTAAGGGGGTTAAAAAATATAAATGGGCTTGTGTGACACTGAGTGGAATCTAGACCTCATGCCAATAACGTGTTTTGTGCAGATGGTAAAGCTGAAAGATTTGCTCTAATGACACACCATTCCTACTCTTACCATTTTTAATTTACATCAATGTCAGAGCACTGAGGATCAACTCACACCTGATCCTGAACCGTTACTACTAACCCAACAGAGTCTCTACGAGCTTCTATGCGAATCACCTCAGGAAAAAAGAATTTGTGCCAGTCATTGGAGCGCACGTTAATGGCACAAAAACACATCAGTAAACACTGGATCTGAGACCAGTGCAGCATTTCAGCTCATGATACGTTGCAATACTTAATCCCTAATCAGTAAATCTCTAATCATGAGAGGAAATTAATCTACCAGAAATCATGGGTGTCAACACACGCTCAGCAATAAAGGTGCCAAATTGTACAATCCTTGTCTCTTGGTATCATTTATACCATCAGTATTTATATTTCACCAAGGAAGATGCATGTGGTGTACCTTTAAATAGCTTCCAGAGTCAAGAAGGTCCAGTTATGAGACTGACTTTAAAAGGCATGCTATACAAACCCACTCACCAGGAAAAGTACCATTTGGTAGCTTTATTTACAAAGAATGTATGACCTTGGAGTTTAGGACAGACATCACAAACCCACACAGACACAAAGATCATGCGATGTATATAAATATACAGAGTAAAAAGTGAAAATGACCTTGTAAGTCAGGAGCGAACATTAAAACAGGCCGCTGCTGTCTCCACTCACAAACAAACAAAACAAAACACAAGAGAGCCGGACCAGGATGACTCACTCTGAATTAGCACTTCTGTCGCGTGAGCTGATGCTAGCTTTAACGTTTACTATGTTAGCTAGTTAGCTCAATTAAATCGCATCACAACGCAGATACTGACTGCTTTATGTTATAGCGCAATGTGCGTGTGAAGTTAAAACAAACACAAACACACACACACACACACACACACACACACAGAAGTCACTGAACCTTTTCAACCCTTACAAATAGTCCTATATTTATTTTTTTTTAAAAAAGGTGTTTTCATCCACATAACATCTTTATAATTTCAGAAATGTATGCGTTTAACAAGACAGGTTAAACATTGTCATGGAGACGCCCTGGCTGAATCATGCACGGACACAGGCTGGGTCCATCAAGCTAACAGCTCAGAGGTTAGCCGCAGCTAGTGTACTTATTTTTAGCTTAATAAAACAACTCGCTGATTTATATATTTATTTAAGGCTCCGAATAGCTAAATAAGTTACTCAACAAATATACCCTTCAGCGGAATTACATCTCAGCAGCGCTGTCTCAGAAACAACGAGAACTCGTCTGCTGGGCAAACTTTGAGGCGATATCTTGTGCTAGGATGACACGGTTTCTCTGCCTGCTAGCTGTTTACCTTCCTGTGTGCGGTTAGTTGCACTAAAACACCGGCTACACGCAGTGGACGACAGCAACACACACACACACACACACACACACACACACACACACACACACACACACACATACACACACACACACACACACACA
>JAQQZR010000001.1:7568576-7581362 GCA_030068235.1 Notoglanidium macrostoma
ATATAACTCCTGTATCACAAAAGCCAAGCAAACCTAACAACAAAAACCTGGTTATTCATTTCTCCAGGGGCCTTGTATTCAAGAAAGATAAATCTTGATGGGGAGCAGGTTTCTCTACAAGTGCAGGACACTCCCTGTGTCTCATTGCAGGTAATGCAATGCATCATGAATGTCTGTTTCCTGTCTTGCTCCATATCTTATCTAGGTGTCATGTAGGTCAGACAGTCCTTACCTCTGGGACCTCAGCAGGCTGATGAACCTCGGGGGGTAATTTTAGTTCAACCATTTTGCCTGCAGGCCAAGAATGTGGGAGCGGAGATAAAGAGGGCGTTCTGAGTCAGAGGGTCATTATAGTGAGAAGGGGGAGCGAGCGTTTTTCAGTTCCGAACATAGTTTAAACTTTCCCTGGTTCAGACTCCCTTCTTAATGGTTATTCTGCAGTTAAAATGCTCCATTTTCCAACACATATCAGTACATGGCCATGAGTACTGCAGGACATGTCACTTCTGACATTGGACAGCTTTTTCTCGTAGTTTAGTCAGTTTGGTTTGCTTGTCTTGGCATACTTTAGGTTTCTTGACCTGCTGTGATGAAGCACAAATGCGATGTTGAAACACAAACAGTTGTGGATACACAGACTTGTGCAATCATTAAAACAGAGTGTAAACCTTCAGAATGTAATCTATTGTCTTCACTGCTGCAGCTTACTATTAATCTTTTATTTTCATTTTCCTTTATGTATTTCTCCTGTATTTCTTTCTCAGGATGATTCAGAAGGTCTGTACTGCCAGGAACAGATTAACCGCTCCATTTACTGGGCAGATGGCTATGTTCTGGTCTTTTCCATCACGGACATGCACAGCTACCGGACCATTCAGCCGCTCTACGAGCATGTGCGCCGTATCCACCCAAGCGGCAATATCCCCATCATCCTGGTAGGCAACAAGAGCGACCTGCTGCGGGCACGCCAGGTACCCACAGACGAGGGCCAGGCTCTGGCAGCCGAGCTTGGAGGACACTATTTTGAGGCTTCAGCCCGGGAGAACCACGAGGGTGTGCAGGCAGCATTCCTGCACTTGTGCCAGGAGGTGAGCCGGGCACTGGGAGGGGCAAATGGAGAGAAGAGGAGGGGAGGACTGCACCTTGTTCGGCCGAAGAGTCCCAACATGCAGGAGCTCAAGAGAAGATTCCGGCAAGTGCTCTCTTCTAGAGGGAAATCGACAACTGCAGTGTGATGATAATGTGACGCCAGTGATTGAGTCACAGGCCTGTTAGTGGAATCAGTATTGGCTCAGGAGTCAACAGGTCAACCTTTATATGTATTCTGACTTTATTTTACACTGCAGTATTGACTATGGGAACAATAAACATGTCGATTTTCATACAAGCACAACCTTTGCCTGGAAGAACACTAATACGTAGAATGATATAATGACATGATATAATTGATGTATCATAATGATATATTAATGATGAATAAAGATACAAAATTTGTTATATCTTTTTAGGCAATTTGTGAATTTAGCCCGTAACATTGTTACAGATGTTTTGTGATTCATCAGAAATACAGAGATAATGTTTGATGAATTGATTGGCTAAAAAAATAGCCTGGGCTTGTTTCATTATTGCTGCATGGTTTTAGGCAAATAGAGCTCTTAGACAACCTTAGATGGAACAAATATTTTTTGTATTTGGAATGCTCCATGAATTAGAGCAATTATTTTTGGTTATAAAGTAAGATTCCATGTCTGGCTGATATCCATATATAGGATGGAGGACAAGCATCTGGTGGTTCTCATGAACTTTGACCCACTTAGGCTGTGTGAAGCCAAAGCAGAGTTTGGGTGAATGTTTCCTATTTCATTCACTCATTCCTTTATTTATGCATCTCAACTTGTAAGGGGGATTACAGCTCGAAGCTGCTTCCCTGTAAAGAAAATTCTGGAATGTGATGTTCATTCACTGCAAGCAGCCTTTGACCCCTAATTTTGTTCCGTTGACCTTTGACCTTTGATTTTCCTGTCCTGATCAGAAGCAGATTTCATTGCAACGCGTCTCATTTTCTGTCCTATCTCTATTGTAAACAGAGAAAATGTTATGGAAGTAAAAGTGACATTTTGATACATTTTGTATTTTAATTTCTTTTCCTTATTACCCAATCCTTTTGCATAATTGGAAACATGCACCCTTCCACAGGAATTCTTTCTCAATTATAGATCTTTTTTCCTGCTCACATTATATGCAGGCCTGTATATAAACAGTATAGGGTTATAGAGGATTCTGGAATCATTTCCACATTTTAAAGATATTATAAGACTTAAACATTTCCTTCCACTGGGTTTTTAGTGTTTTTTTCTTCTCTGTGGGCCGTCTACTGGCACTTAGCTGAAAAAGAATGGCTTCATTTTTATTTGCAAAGTTTTGGCTGATTCTGGCTTAATCTGTGTGTTATATGAAACATACATAATCATGGCCCTCAAATTACCGAAAAATCTGCAACAATGTTAGGTTTCGTGTTTCCCTGGTCTGGCATGAATGAGCTTGATAATGAACAGATGAGTTGAAACTCGTGCACTGCAGTTTAAGTTCCAATGAACTCTGCTTGTACTCCTCAAAATGTCTTGCTAAAAAGCACATTCACAATTTCACCTTTGTCTGACTGTTGGCCCTAAACAAATATTTATGAAATTAGTATTTGCACAGACGTTCATGCCGTCTATGGCTCCTTAAAAATAACATTTTCTAAACTTCAATTTTACAATTTATGGCTTTAATAAGTGTTACATTTTTTCATACCACTGCACGGTTGAATTTTCGTGTCTGATTGGTCAGAAGCTGTTGATTAATTTTCTATAAAAGTACCTCTGAAAGTAGTTCTGACTCCAATTCAAATCATGGGTTTATATTAATACACTCATGCTAATAAGTCATTGTTTCTACAGTACCAGTTAATTTACAGGGAATGTAAATTATAACCGTAAAATTATGGCTAATGTGCAACACAATTCATGATCAATAATAGATTTTCGAAAATAGTGCTGTTATTTAACATAGAAAAACATGTTTAATTTCTTGGGTGTTAGCCCTTTGTAATATTCAGTACGTTTTCCACTACAGGAAAGTCTTCAGGAAAGGATTTTGTGCTTTGCACTTTATCTGGAAAATGCCAAACTGTGTTTTTTTTTTGCCTTATTAATTTCAAGAGGGAAAAAAAGAGACAGGATAGTAAAGCAATGACTGTTTATAGCTACCATAATTTAAGTGATAACAGGAACTAAATTCTTTCACAGCATTAAATATACCGATGTTTAATAATTAAAACCGAAATAATTCAACAGCATTAAATATACAGATAAACTGTCTTTCTTTAATTAATAAATGAAATGTAACTGTTAGCAAATCGCTGTGTAGTAGTATGTGCTGTTGTAGTACAATAATTAACTTTGGGTTGGCGGAGAGCATCACACAACCCCATCGTTGATTAATTACCCAAAACAGCACGCTCTTACTTAGATTTATGAAGCTATGATACAAACATCATCTTCATCTCCTCGTTAGATTGAAGTATATGACTCTATTACACAAATTACACCATATAATGTTCAAACCCGAAACATATACATGTGTGACTGGTAGGATCAAGAGTGTTAATTGCTACAGCATTCTTTCTTCCAACAAGATGGTCGTCTCTTGATATGATGGTAACGACTTCCTGTGCTCTGATACAGCTTGCTAACAACAGCTCCTGGGACATGAAGAACGTTTCATACTCAGAGATCTAGTTATCACCATTAAGAGTGGGAGAGCCAAAGGGTTCCGGGTTTTTGTTTGTGAAATCATGTTTTATGTGGAAATGCTCATCTGGGAGCTGTGACTATTCAGCACTGAACTTGTGAAGAAACAGCTGCGGGGGAGGAACAGTTACAGGACATATTCTCTCCCACTGTGTTATCGCCAAGTCAGGAAACTTGAGCAAACACCTCCCAATGGAGAGGGCAGAGCGAGAGAGGAAGTGGGAGAGAGAGAGGAACTGAACTTAGAAAGAAAGAGAAGGAGAAAATTAAGAAACACAGAAGGAAAGAAAGAGTAAATGTTGACCACCATGATTTGACTGGAATGTCAGGAAAGGTCCCGGGGCCATTTTCCAAAAACAAAAGAAAAAAGAAAATGAAGTCTGAGGCATTAAGTGGAGACATACGTCCATGGCTAGTGATCATCTTTCTCCACCAGCTGTAGCTCATTGTTTGTTAAGGAAATCATTCATATTGTGCTTGTCCTAGGATCAGGGTGTTTTTTTTACGATCAGGCATGAGGAATGCGGACAGAGCTAAACTGGATTTATGATGCATGAAGCCTCCAGATCTGGGAAAGCTGACTGACATCCATGTTTGAATGACATCATTTAGCCTGCCTGAGTGTAGTCCATGTTAATAATCTGTGGCCCATACTGTTTCTGTTTCAGGTTCTCTGCAAGTTTGCTTTACTTTCTTTTTGATGTATTCCAGAACTTTGCATTTGTTCCAAGAACAGCACTAAACGTCTCTGAAACGTGATGGACACCGATATGCAGGAGATTAAAGTACAAATATAGCAAGACACATGTGCCTACACACACACACATTTACTTGTCTTACTACGTGTGTGAGGACATACTTTAAATGCAGGCTAAACCTACACTTAAATCAAACCTTATCCTTAATCTCAGTAACCAAAAAGAAACATTTTGGCTCATTTAGGGTTTTTTCCCCTGCAGTTTTAGTTAAAAAGCAGTTTTCCTCATGAGAAGCAGCCAAATGTCCCCACAAGGTCATAACCTTCTCATACACATGCAACTGGGCAGAAATGGAAAACAGCCAGTTCTCCCTCTCTGTCTGTATTTGGGAATATTGGTGAAATGGACATTCTTTAGCCACACACTGTATCAGATAACACAAAACATTTGAAGATCCGCTGCTTGGCTTTGGCTTTATCTGGTATAGCAGAGCATCATGCAAGTCCAGCCTCAGAATAATAGTTAGAATAATAACTCCAGTCAACACTGGTTTAGGATGTTTCACCACTTATTTTAATGAAGTATGAATGGCATAATATTACTGTTAGCTGTTGGCTTGGATCATTGAAGTCTTAATTTGATTGATAGCTGTTTTGATTTCAAGAACTGGTCTGAAATAAGTGATGGGTATTTGTGATGTAATTTAGTGAGCTGGGTCAAAAGTCCCTAACGTTCTGCCAAAATAACCTTTAAGTGTATTCATTTTGCTCTCTTTTTCCTACTCTACACACCAATAATATATACTGTAAATGGATATACTTGTTCTTTCCGCAGGAACAATTCAGGCAAGGCCCATTCTTAGGACTTCTGCATTTATTTTTGTATTTCCTTCTTTTCTTCCTTCCTCCTTTAATACCTTCCTCCTTTCTTACACATTTAATATATTTAATTGTTTGTTTGTTTACATCCATCCATCCATCCATCTATTTAAGTTTCCTGTCTTCTCTTCCTCCCTTTCTTCCTTCCCTATTTATTTTTTTTATTTATTCATTATGCATTTATTTCCTTCTCTCCTTTCTTTCTTCCTTCCCTTCTTTATTCTCCATTTATTTATTTGTTTGATTATTTATTTATTTGCTTCATTCTCCTATTTATTAATGAATGTATTACATACATATTTCCTCCCCCCCTTCCTTCCTTCCTTCCTTCCTTCCTTCCTCCCTCCCTCCCTCCCTTCTTTCCTTCCTTCCTTCCTTCCTTCCTTCCTTCTTTCCTCCTTCCCTCCTTTCTTCCCTCCATTTCTTCATCCCTTCCTTCCTTCCTTCCTTCCTTCCTCCTTCCCTCCTTTCTTCCCTCCATTTCTTCATCTCTTCCTTCCTTCCTTTCTTCATTCATACCTACCTTCCTCCCTATCTTCTTTCCTTCCTTCCCCCCTATCTTCTTTCCTTCCTTTCTTCCTTCCTTCCTTCCTTCCTTCTTTCCTTCCTTTATTCCTCCTTCCCTCCCTCCCTTAAACCCTCATTTCATTTGGAACTGATCTGTTGGTCTAATCTCAACAGCACTTCAGCACTTGGAAAATGATCCATGTTTTGTAGCCATACATGTGTACTATGTCATCCCAGTCATCTCACTAAAAGAGTCGTTGAAGAGGTCCACAGAACGTATTTGATTTTTCAAGTTGATCGTCAAATAAACTAAGATGTCCTGCACACTTCATCAGCATTTCCAAACACCCTTTTTGTAACACTGCCAAACTTTTGATCCTGAGTTGCAGTCCAGTGAGCTCTGTCCATAGTGTGCAAAGAACACCACATTTACTCAGAGTCCATTTTATAGCTTCTATGCAACACTGCTGGGAGTAGCCACAACATTCCCTCTGGACTACTAACAGCATGTTGGTGCTTCAATATTAAGGGTAAAAACATTTTAATTACACTCTATACAGACTAAATAATTGCCTTCCTCCATTCATCTTAACAGTATGCTATTATACAGCAGAATAGGAATGACTCTAGAGAAAATTATATCTGAGAAATGGGATGTCCAGCCAACTCATTTTGGACATTACCTCTATGATAGTATAGCATTATAAAATAATATAAAATTTTTCACAGATCTGTTTTTTTAAATAAGTTAACAGCACTTCTGGTCCTGAAATGTCCATCCTCCTATAACAGATACTACACATATCCTACAGATATGCCAAAGACACTTGTCTGATAGGGACACATTCACACTATAAAACAAACCTGAATCAGAAGCAAATCTTTTTTAAGATTCTTACCCAATATGGTCACTGGGTGTTGTGGTGATTTACAACAAGGAAAAGGGTCAAGTTTCTGCTGTGATGAATCACAACATCAGGGTGAATTTGTAGTGAAATTAGGGCAGAGAAAAGGAAGTGCTGAGAAAGTTAAAGAGATAAAGAGATGACTTCACTTGTATCATGTATCAGTGCAATCAATTTCTCGGTATATCTTACTAACCATGGAAGGCATGGAAACACTGAATGTTCAGCATTGCTGAATATTCTTTTTAGATTTCCTATATAGAAAACAATGTGACACAAGCATAATGTTTTGCCAAACAATGTACCATTTGAAGAATTCTCACTGGTGACTAACAACATAAGAAAATATTTAGTGAGGGAATGTATCTGTTCAGGCTTTCGGATGGGTGTGATAAAGACAAAGCATATATCAAGGCTAAAGTTCCAGGGTGGAGGAACCAGATAGAACAACCAAACAAAAAAAAGTGACAATTTTCTTGCGCCAGTTAATTTTATGAAATCTTGAACCTCAGCATGAACTTGGCATCATTGTAAATTTGAATCCTGGTGGACTGCTTAATACCACCAGAGTTCATGCAGTGCAAATCTGTATTCTACTGCCTCCATTCTGTACAACAAGGCACTGCAAGTTGATATGAAAACACACAGTAGTGTCTAACATGCAATTTTATGATTTATGGCTGTCCAAAAGCTTTGATCTTAGGTTCACCCGCTGCCATGAAAGGCTACATAAATCACCTGAACCTTAAAAAAGAAGCAATATTTCAATTCCAGAACAATGTGCTAAGGTTCATCAGGAATTTCCAAGCAAATGTAATGTAAACAAAGCTAATGTGAACTGTTGAGTTTTTCATGGGTCATTAAATAATGAATTTCAGGAAAACAGGCTTCATCTGTAACTGAAAAATGTAAATGTCAACATTACAGTGTTACTGTAACTCAGAATACTTTTGCTTGTGAGAGCCCGAACAGGGACAGGATGTTGGGCGGGTTTTGTATTTAGTTGTATTATTATTTCTGTGTGTGTGTGTAGCATATGTGTGTTTTCTATTCATGTGCCTTGACTTATTTGAAATGCCTGAAGTTGACATTATTGTCCAAACATTACAGCTGTCTCAGGAAATGCTTGTGTTGCTTTGACAGGCCATTGTTGAGCTTGTTGAACATAAATGGCTCTTGTATATTCACAGATAATCATGAGTGGTTATCTACTGAAATGTTTGACCAGATTGCTATCACTCACAGTTTTACAACCAACAATCTGCCAAAGATTGTTTGTGCACCAGCTCTGTCCATATTCCACAGCTAAAAGGTCTGTGCCTACCTCCTCTAGCTTTATAAGGACATTGAGGTTGCAGGCACTAATGTTAGTAGGCCATCTGGTCCTGCCTTAAGTTGGCGATTTCACATGCTCCTCAGAGAATACACTTAACATGTTTCCAAAACAACTCAATGATAGATACTAATAGGATCAACTGGTTGATCTGGAGGATCAACTCAACTGCAAGACAATTCCGGTGCAGGACCACCCACTCATTTCTCCATTAAGCCACTCAATAATATTACTGAACTGATACAATGTAATACATAATTATTATATTATGGTATGAACTATTATATATGGTATGAAATTGTTTTGACACCTATTATATGTATATCATTAAATGCCCTTTACATATTTATCATTACCATTTAGAGGATAGTGCCATTTCAAACTTTAATTCAAACTACATTGTGAATGGATTAGGGAGTACTCTGAGATAAATAGTAAAAAGAAAGAAATCAGTTGGCTCAAAATTGGATTGATATAATCTTCAGGTCACTCACTTGAGGTCGGCTATGCCGTCACTTCTGGAAGAGGAGACTTGGAGAGGATTAGAAATGTAACCTAATGCTGGTTGGAGCCCCGTTAGGGCCTCTGCAGCACCAGTGGCTTTCATCTGGATACATTTCTGTTTCTGTAGTTCATATTTAGATTCATAATGAAAGTAAAACTACACCAAGACAGTTTCTCTTGGATTTTAATTCATGTGAAATGTTGGTGGCCTGCAGATTTACACATCATGGTTGAAGAAAAGGCACTATGCAAACGATCATCCAAAGTTGCTTAATCAAATAGAATTGGTAAGTAAACACCATTTGTATATCCTTTCTAAAGTGTGTGCTAGTGAATGAATTGATGATATCACGTAAATGGTCTATGGTTATTGAATTGTAGTGAGCAAACCAAGACAGTAAATTTTGGTTTGCAACTTCCAGACTTTGAAAAAGTTGATTGGTGAATAGACGTATACCCACATCTAGTAGGAAACAGACCTCAGCAATAGCTGTTTACTGTTTTAATATAACTTTGAAAGGGAATTATCAGGTTTAATGTGCCCACATTTTGGTATGTTGAAGACCTTTGCTAAGCTAAACAGGGATTAGAATAAACTCCACAGACATAATTAGATAATCCTACTGTAGTTTTATGCAGTCTTGCAATTAGTTCAATGCAACAGATACCATTTTAACAAATGCTTAAACTCTTTTTTTTATAAGACACATGACTTCCATTGTATGTGATAATGGGGAAGCTTAAAGGACAACATCTTAATCTGCATTCACTGTTTACTTCATTAAGTCACTCAAGAGTGCTTCTATGATATGCTTCAGAAACTTTCAAAAGCCACGATGAAATTGGTAAATGAACGTTTGTAATGTCTCAGAGCAGTATGTAGGTATAGGACATAGTGTACACTTAAAAGGATTGTGCTGATCCGATTCTTACCCTTAATCCTTCTATTACTTACCACAACATGGATCTGGATAAGTTTTATTTACAGTGCATTTATAGATAACAGTTATAGTTTCAGGAAAATCAACCACTTATGTAGAGCTATTCTCTAATACAGAATACCATCTCTCTGATTTTTCTCTTGGCACAGAATTATGGGTAGACTCCAATGATGACACCTCTGATGTGACACCTAATGGGCTCCAGAGCACACCAACCTTCCTGAGCCGTAGCCCTGAGATGCGACGGCGGCTCTGTGCCTTCTATACTTTACCACCTAAATGGGCCAGCCAAGGACTCCAGACCAGTGATCAATGCTCAACTTGCTCCCATCAGTATGGCCATCTGTCCTCCTGTTCCACTTGGTACTTCTGGGCCTCTGTATTACTGTTGTGCCTCCATTGTCCTGCGTCCACCGCTGCTGCTATCTTTCAAGTAGGGGTGGTAGGGCCATGGTCGTGTGACCTACACTTTGCCAAAGCTTATCCCAGTGCAGCTGCACGGCTAGCTGTAAGTCGTATCAACCAGGACCCATCCCTCTATCCTGGGGTCACTTTTGATTATGTTATTCTGGAGGAGGATTGTGAGACATCGCAGGCTCTCTCCCACTTCCTTGGCTTTTATGTGCGGGCGTCGGCCTTTGTTGGGCCAGTCAACCCAGGTTACTGTGACACAGCATCCCTGCTGGGGAAAAGCTGGAACAAAGCTGTGTTCTCCTGGTCATGTATCGGTCATGAGCTGGATGCTAGACACAACCACCCCACCTTTGTCCGCACTATGCCCCTGCCCACACTTGTGTTGCTACATCTCATGCGGCACTTCCGCTGGGCTCACGTAGGTATTGTTTCTTCGGGTGATGACATCTGGGTAGAGACTGCAAGCAAGGTAGCCAATGCTTTGCGCAGCCATGGTATGCCTGTTGGCATAGTGGCATCTATTGGAAAAGATGTGTCCAGCATGCGCAAGATTCTTGCCAAGGTCAAAAAAGTAGAAAATCTACGCTGTAAGTTTTATTGTTAGAAATTACAGTAATAATGCATGGCACAGTTCTTTGCCTTCTCTTGCCAGTTATAGATCATTCATTTTATATCTCTTTCTCTCACACTCTAGTGGTGGTCCTCTGTATGCACTCAGTCTTAATAGGGGGTAAAGATCAGCAGATGCTTCTTGAGATTGCCCATGATATGCGGATGACAGATGGCTCCATGGTATTTGTGCCCTATGACACTCTCCTGTACAGCTTGCCCTATCAGAACCTTTCTCAATACATCCTTCCCAACAACAGCAAGCTGCAGCATGCTTATGATGCTGTGCTTACCATCACTGTGGAGTCTCCAGAACAGCACTCATTTTATCAAGCTTACACTGAGGCACAGATGGGTGGAGAGCTTCCCAAGAACATTAAACCCCACCAGGTGAGCGAACAGTGAGCGTGGGATGCAAAAGTCACTCAAACTAAGGAAGTTTTCAAAGTATTTATGCTTATATAGCTAATTATATAAAGGAATTAGTTTAACACCTGGTAGATTTCCTTTTGTCTGTCATCCAGCATAAATACAATACAGTCAAGTCAAGTAGATGTTATTGAAATTCTTACATGTAACTTGTAACACTGGAACAAAATGTCATTACTTCAAGTGCCCAGAAGTATCACATTCCACAAATACTGCTCTAAGTGCTGGTGAGCAGTGGTAATTAAAGGGGTGTGTTGTAAGGGTCTGTAAGGGTGTGTCTTGATTAGTTCAAGTGGGTGTTGGGTGAGCAGCAGTGCATTTAGTAGTCTGACTGCTTCAAGGAAGAATCTGTTGCAGTGTCTGATAGTGGCATGGATGATCCGGTACCTTTTGTCAGACAGGAGGGTAAAGGGTTGGGTGGGAGGGGATGTCCACTATGCTGGTGGCCTTGTATATGTAGTGCTTGTGGTAAAAGGTGTCAATAGTGGGAAGAGAGACCCTAACGATCTACTCAAACATTCTCACTATCAGTGCACTGCTAATAACACACGGTTAGATTTGGACACTATATTGTTCCCTGTAGGGACGTAGAGGAGCTTTTAAATATATCCACGATTGTATCCATGTGCTGTGAAGAGTGATCACCCACGTCCTGAAGTCAACAATCTTTTGTTTTGTCAACATTAACAGTAGATATTTGTCCTCTCACTAGTCTGGAAACCATTCCCCCTTCTTCCTGTATGCTGACTTGTCACTGTTGCTGATGACTCTCACCATTGTAGTATTATCAGCAAACTTGATGATGCAATTTGTGCCCAAAGCAAGAGGATTTGGACCTCTGACATGGGGTATATACTGCTCTTTAAGTGTTTCATGACCAGCTGCTTGAAGCACTACATGATGATTGGTGTGAGCGCAACAGGCCAGTAGTCACCGAGGAAGGACACCGATGATTTCTTTGGCACAGTTCTGATGGTAGTCAGGGATAACTGCCTGGCTCAAGGAGAGGTCATAGATGTAGTAGAACACTGATACTTTTCCTCCATGTAGTTCCCTGCTGGAGATTTATATTTACAACTTACAATTTACAACAAGCAATTCAGAGTAAACTGCCTTGCCAAATTTTCCAACAATATCTTTCTGCTAGCCTTAACCACTGAGCCACTATTGCCATAGTGGTGTAACCCTTTACCCTTAACCCTTTGGTAAAAAGAAAAAAAAACATCTTCAAGATTATGTTACAAGTCTAGTACCTTTAACTTTTTGTTGAGACAATTCATTTCCATGAATGACTGATGTACTTCTTATACATATGAAACATTTTTTAATCCTACAGGTGTCTCCTCTGTTTGGTACTATCTATTCCTCCATCATGTTTGTGGCCTATGCCATGCAGAGATTGAGAGCATCGGGACAATGGATGTCAGGTGATAATCTGGCCCATTATGCTCGTAACCTGACATTCAAGGGCTTCAATCACCTCATCCGCACAAGTCATTCAGGCTTGGGTCTACTGGATTATGTGGTGCTGGATACAGATGGCTTATCATGGGAAATGAGGCCTTGCTATCGTATAGAGATGGAGACAGACAAGGTACACTTCCTTGGTCAGTCAGTTCACTTCCCCCGATCGGGGCCACCTAAGTCTGACTCCAGGTGCTGGTTCACACAAGGAATCATTTGTAGTGGAGGTGGGAGTGCACGCACACACACACACACACACACACACACACACACACACACACACACACACACACACACACACACACACACA
>JAQQZR010000001.1:7593910-7608356 GCA_030068235.1 Notoglanidium macrostoma
ATCTTTGTAAGTTTGGTTGTTATATGCATGAGTAATGTTACATAGTTGGCTAATGAATTATTCAGAAGTAAAATACAACCAATAACCAGTAAATAACCAAGTTTTACCATTAGCTGGAATCTGACATGCTTTCTAGACAATTGTTAGCTGCTTTCATCAATGCTAGTCTAACCTAGCAATAGCAAAGAACCAAGATAATTTAGATACATATAGCCGGTTTACATTAGTGAAACTTACCTCAACATGCTTTGTCACATTAGATTGAGTCCATAACTTCTAGGGAGGCAAAGATGACACCTCATATTATTTCTTTGCTTACTCCAGCATATTGAAACATTTAACTGAGATAGGGCCAAGGACGTTAATCCTAGAGTTCCACATGGCAGCTTATTCATCTTCAGACTCACATGGACGGCTATAGATGAAATGCCTGGACAATAAACTCATCTCATTTGATTGGTATATAGCGTACAGTCATTATCAGGATAAGCAAAGAAGATGCCTTTCTGATCTGTAATGAGAAAGGCCTAATTAAAAATCTAATGAGTAAAAAGAATTTTTTTTTTCGTGGAAATAAGCCAAGTAATGGATTATTGGCCTTTCAGTAACGATGAAGTAAAGTATAAATATGCCAAAATAATATTTAAGTATCAAATTACAATTACTAAAGTATTTCCACCCCTGCCTGTGACTCAACATCAGACTCATAAAACACACATCAGATACATGTGAGACTGTTCCAGGTGCTCAGAAGTGGGAAATGGAAAAAAGGAAATGGCTGTAATATGTTAAATTTGCTCTGTACATGTGCAGACAACGCAGGGTGCTGAGAAATATTTAAACCAGTTATAAAAATTAAGTAGCTCCCACACCAGGTAAAGATATTAAGTGCACTTTAAGTATGCTGTCATCAGGCAACATATGACCTCTTGTAAAAACACAAATGCCATCACAGAACTTTCCGCTAGATGATGAGACAAGACATGGCCATTGAACACATTTCCGCTGTCAGTCTGGGAAAGGTGTCACAATAAGTTATGGGCTGCCTGGCACTCAGTCTGGCACTGCTTATGAACCCTAGGCCTAGTGAGCAGTACACAAAGTACAGTACAATACAAGCACACCATGTGTTTCCGTTGTGTGAATACCTGGCTTGAACACAGTTTGCCCTGTACTTCCAGTGTTCAGTAACCACTTTATCGTGGTCAGGGCAGCAGTGCATGATGGGAACACTAAGGGTGAGGTGGGGATCTACAACGTCTGGGAGGTTTTTCTGCCTTGTTCAACACTGAACTCCAGCCTCAGACTTTTCTCCGTGTTGTCTTGTGCAGTTGACTAAGATTTGCTTAATCAAACCAAAAATTCACTATATGGCCAAAAGTTTGTGGACACCTGACCATCACATTCGTATGTGCTTTTTTCAACATTCCATTCTAGATTTGGTCCCCCTTTGCTGTTATAATAACCTCCACTCTTCTGTGAGGGCTTTTTGCTAGATTTTGGAGCATGGCTGTAGGGATTTGTGCTCATTCGTCTACAAGAGCATTAGTAAGATCAGGCGCTGATGTCGAGCGAAGAGGTCTCAGTTTATCCAACACAAAGGTGTTCAGTGGGGTTTGAGATCAGTGCTCTGTGCAGGCCCCTAGGCTTCTTCCACTACAACTTTGGCAACCCATGTCTTCATAAACCTCACTTTGTGCACAGTAACATTAACATGCAGGATTGGGCATCTTTGTTCCAGTGAAGGGAAATTGTAAAACTATAACATACAAAGTCATCCAGTTCAGTTTTGTGGTAAGTTTGAAGAAGATCCACACAGACAATAACACAAGTTCAGGTTCAAATCGGGGATCCTGGAGCTGTGAGGCAGCAAAGCTACCTGCTGCACTACCATGCTTGAACAGGCTTATCAAATTCCCTTCTTATTAAAACTGAAGTGACTGAACTATAAATTGCTGTTGTAAAATAAAGCTATATAGATCTTAATGGAATTGACGCGTGATTGATATCTCAAGCCTAGGTATTACAACTTGATGTTATCAAGCAGAATGAATGCAGTTGTGTCTCTGTAATACCAGCTACTGGGTTTCTGTACACGCCTCAAGCATAAACAAACTGCAATTTTAATCTTTGGTGACATGCGACAGACCTCTCTCTGTCCTGCTCACATTCACACACCTGTAAGACCTGTAATCCTGGACACTTTTGTGTATCAGTTTGCAGTTCACCAAACACTATTACAGGTCAGATAATACACTCATTGGGACATAAATACTTAGACGTGAGGAGAAACCACATGGGTTGCTGCACTCTCCCTGTCCATTAAGGTAAATGTTTCATAAAATTTATAAATATAGATTTTAAAAAAAAAAACACTACTAAACAGTAAAACCCTGCATGCTCACTTTTCTAATAAATCTCATGAATGTTTTGCAGTGTTTTGTAGGATGGCAATGTGGAAGTGTTTGTAGAGCAGTAGGCTACCATTTCTTTAGGTCTATGGCACCTTAGCTACTTTAATAATGCCGGAATATTTTCTTCATCGCAATATATAACATGGAATGCCACCCTGTGACGTCAGAGTCAGAAACCCACTAACGTCTTACGTGAATGAAAATACAGTACCAACCAACAAATCAGCACCACTAAACACATCACTAACATTTCACTATAAACGTTTAATGTGTTTCAGGGTGGAGTTTTCCTTTAAGGATGAAAAGTTCAGTCAGCATCTTAGTGATGACGAATAACATTAACTTAGCCACAGATGATAACTGTGCTAACTGAGATGATACTCTTTAATTTTTTTGTTTGTTTGTTTGTTTGTTTTACTGATGCGCTAAATTAGTATATACAAGAAAAATCTCCGCTTCCTTGTGTAACGCCACGCAATGTTAAAGAACATGGTTGTGCGCTTAGGAAAACACACAACTTGTTGCAGCAAGCCTGTAAATTTAAATGCCCGTCTCACTAACAACAATGAGAAAAGAACGTTTCACCGGGACTCATCCTATTGGACAACAGCGCTGTCAATCAATTCCAGAGCGCATATTTTCCTCCTCAGGAAAGAGACTCGCAGCACGGTCATTGGTTGGATGTATTGACGATGCACGTGTACTCCGTGTTTCGATTGGCTCGAGATCGCTGCAGGGTCACCCAAAGTGACCAATTATAACACGAGTGTCGCAGCGTGGTCCCGCCTGTCGCGGGATGACGCAAAGGTCACGTGTTGTTTGTGCCGCGGTCCATAGAGACGTGTGTACAGAAGGAGTGAGAAGCAGATTGGCAACGCCGCTCGGATCTACTACCGATAATAGAAACGTGTAATGTGGTCATGTTGCAGTGGCTTGGCTTGAATTCTTGTCGCGTTGGCTACGATTTCCTGAGGCGGCTCAGAGGAGCGCATCATCATCATCATCATCGTCATCATCAGGAGGATTAAATTGCGCCGCCGGCGGAGGAGAACACGAGCCCCCCTCCCTCTCTCCCTAAACAAGAATGGGGTCTCATAGCGCAACACTAAGGCGAAGATAAACTTGACCTGACGTTTACTTACCATAATGGCAAACCTTGCGAATTATCCGGACAGCAACGCCGCCATTCTGTTGCTGGAAGCGCAGCAGAGGAGTGTCGGAGCTAAGCCAGCTCCCAGCGGCGGCCCCTCCGGCGGGGATCCCCCTTCTTCCCCGCTGATCGGTGGCGCTGCTCGCTTCCCTCAACAGCAGCAGGCTGCGCCGCCAAACGCACATCATCAGCCGCAGGACCACCACCAACATTTTGTTCACGAAAACTATCAACAGTCTCCGGCGCGAAAAAGCCTCTTGTCTTCTCTTAAACCAGCACATGAGGACTCCGCTGCTTGTGCTGCTACGAGCCACACACAGGCTACCTCATCTGCCACTGCCATGGCCTCTGTTAACACCGGCGCCGCTGCTACAGACGCGCTGGACGACATCAGGAAGTGTGGTTACCTGAGAAAGCAAAAACACGGCCATAAGAGGTTTTTTGTCTTACGCTCGGCGAGCCGTTCAGGCCCGAGCCGGCTGGAGTACTATGATAGTGAAAAGAAGTTCCGTAGTAGCCTTCGCTCTGCCGCCGCCGCCGCGTCTACCGGTGCTGCTGCCGCTGCCGCTGCTAGCGCTTCTCCTCCCAAACGCGTGATCTATCTCTACCAGTGTTTCACTGTCAACAAAAGGGCGGATTCAAAGAACAAACACCTCATAGCTCTGTATACCAAGGATGAATATTTTGCGATTGTGGCCGAAAATGAGCAAGAGCAAGAAGACTGGTATTTAGCGCTCAGCGACCTGATGAGTGAAGGCAAAAAAGGCCACACGGAGGCCGATGAGCTGGACGACGGCTACGGTACAGTAACACCAGGCACCGTCTTCAAAGAGGTCTGGCAGGTAAACGTGAAACCCAAGGGCCTAGGGCAAACTAAGAATCTCACAGGTGTGTACAGACTGTGCCTCTCTTCTAAAACCATCCACCTTGTAAAACTGAACTCTGAGACCCCGTGCGTAAACTTGCAGCTGATGAACATCAGGCGCTGTGGCCACTCCGAGAGCTTCTTCTTTATAGAGGTTGGGCGCTCCTCTTCCATCGGTCCTGGAGAGGTTTGGATGCAGGTGGACGATTCGGTGGTGGCTCAGAGTATGCATGAGACCATCTTGGACACCATGAAGGCTCTAAAGGCTTACGCCGAATTCAGGCCGCGGAGTAAGAGTCAATCGTCAGGCTCTAACCCTATGGCTTTCATGACCACTCGTCGCCACCTGGGAAACCTCCCACCCAGTCAGACAGGACTGCAGAGGCGCTCTCGGGCTGAGTCTGTGGTTGGCACGCCACCTAGCAGTAAGAGCAGCGGTGCAAGTGGATACAGGTTTCGCACCTCCAGCGAAGGCGAGGGCACCATGAACCGCCCGTTTCGGTCAGTCACGGGCAGCCTGATACACCTCAATACAGCCCGTGCCAATTTGGGCAGACAGGAGAGCAGTGGTGGGACCGGAGGGCGATATGTACGCGCCCCACCAGGTGCCGCGTATCATGCACGATCTGCCTCCCTTCCAGTGTCTCACTTTCCCTCCACCACTAGTCCTGTTAGTATGTCTAGTAGCAGCGGCCATGGTTCCGTCACCGATACCAACACCCGGCCTTCCAGCGCCTCCATCTGCGGTTCACCTAGTGACGGAGGCTTCAACTCCTCTGATGAATACGGCTCCAGCCCCGGAGACTTTCGCTACTTCAGAGTACGCAGCAACACACCTGACTCGCTGAGCAACACGCCACCCATCCGAGAGGAGCACTGTCTGAGTGACTACATGGCTATGGGCTGGAGCCAAGACATGTTCAGTGGGAGTGCTGGGGATGCCTCCCGTGATGAAACTGCTGATGAGGATTCACGGTCATTAAGGAGGCGCACTCCTTCCTTTTCCAGACCGGTGGGAGCGGGCAGTGCAGGCGGAGTAGCTGTTTACCAGAAGATGACTCAGACCAACTTCTCGCTGGACGAGGCTGTAGCTGAGGGAAGCTTTCTGGGCAGCAATGGCCAGCTTGCCTCCATCTCTTCATCACTTCGTTCTGATTACAGCTCCAGTTCCGAACACAGTCAGGACCACCCCCCTGCACTGCGGGCTGCTGATTCATTTAAAGACGACGGATACATGCCCATGATGGCTGGTGTGGTGCCCTCCGCACGGGATACAGATTACATGCCTATGCAACCCAGTCCTCTTGTCTGTGCCTCACCACAAATCCAGAGCCTGGCCTCACCTCCGTCTCAGCACATGGACTCACAAGGCTACATGATGATGCTCCCAGGTGCGAATGGGGGTGCGGACCCGCCAGCGCCAGCCAGCCCTCACATTAGCAGCAGGGGCTATAGTCAGAGAAGTAATCAGCGTTCTGAAAATGGAGAATACATGGATATGTCTCAGAGCCGGCCCGTGGCAGGCAGACGAAAATTCTCTAATGACAGTTACTACACACTGACCACTCCTGAGATACCCAAATCCTACAGCTCATATTTTTCCCTACCACGTTCATACAAAACCCCAGCAAAACATCGGCGTGAGCATGACGAATATGTTCCCATGAGTTCACCTGCCAAACCTGACTACATCTCTCCAAGTACCACACCTGAGCACAATGGCTGTACCGATTCACATTGCCATTCTGCATGTCCAGACCGCCTCCACATTAGCCGACGCAGTTTCCATGGGTCTTTACAGGCGAGTGAGACGGTGGAATGTCCTTCCAGTCCTGGAGAGTACATTAACATTGAGTTTGGCGACCAGGCCGCATACTCGCACACTACAGAGGACACACTCACCAGCCAAAGCACCCACCGGCAGGACCGGCACTCTCCCCTTCCCCAGGACTACTTGAGTGTGGAGGTGGATGGCCTTCCACCAAAAAGCCAGTCTTCACGCTCGTCACTGGTGGCCCCTTGGAACCCCCCTACTTACATTCGTACGAGTGGTGGTGGAGTCACTTTGAGACAACCGGATGAGTACACAGAGATGAGCAGTGGTCGGCATGAAGAGCATAAAAGCCCCACAGCAATGCTGCAACACCTTAGCGTTTGTGAACAGAGGTATCCAAGCTCTAGCACACCTGTTGAGCCAAAGGTCATCCGTGCAGACCCCCAGGGCAGGCGGAGACACAGCTCTGAGACCTTCATCACATCTACAGACGTGACAGAAGCGAATGGCCTGGATAACAGCGCCTCAGTGCCTAGCACTGTTCCTCAGGTGGTGGAAAATAAGTGGCAGAGCTCATCGTCCTTTGACGGCACATGGATGTGTGTGGAGAACAAAGCAGCAGGTGACAAAGACGAGGCACTGGGCCTCCCCTCAGACCGAGCTGAAGCAAGTGCCTCTTCTGTGAGAACCAGAAGGACTCTATCTGTGGAACACCAAAATGGCCTCAACTACATTGCCCTGGATCTGAGAGAGGACCAAGGGACCGAGAGTGCCAGCGCTGAACCCCAAGTGCTGGCCTCTGACGCGCTTCTCCCAGAAAATGGGGAATACGCCAGCATAGACTTCACAAAATCTGAGCGGATCACCGCGACTTCTAAAGGTGAGCATGTAAATTTGTAGGCCTCATTTGTCACCGTACACACCGATACATTCAGTCACTTCTTTTTCCTTTTTCTACCTGTTGCATGTAAGTGCTTTTATTAATATTCCCCGAGTTCTGCTCTAACTACTACGGTAAGCACGTAACCTCATTTTAAACCTGTGTATGTTTGTGTGGAGACCGAGCCTCTTACTCCTGCTAGTTTATCCATTAGTGTGAGTCTACTGCGTAACCGTAACCACAAAGGAAAGTCTAGCAAACCTGTGTAAAAAGCTGCAGTAAAGCTTGAAGGCCTGTTAAGTTAAGATATCAAATGCGAAGCGTCAGAGACCCTGTGTGGTGTTGTAGTGTGTGATGTTGTCTAGAGACCGTGTTAGTGTTGGTTATGGCGACCTCATTCCGCTCACTAGAGATGACACAGCAGGGTCTGTTTCAGTAGCTGTGTAGATCCTTCTTTGAGCCCCAGCTGTTTGTTGCATGGATATAAATCGATGTAGAGTTTGTTATTGAACTCCGTATTATACTGAACAAAGAATTCTTTCCAAGCTTATATTTTGGACATACGACTGCTAATGCTGTTGTCTTCTGTAGTATTACCTGTCATTCTTATTTCACTTGTCCTTCTATCTCACTTATGTTTAGATCTGCCTGGGTCTGGTGTTTGGCAGAAAAATATCCTGTGTGTGTGGGGGGGAGTGAGTCAGTGTTCTCAGCAAGCCCTGGCTGACTCTTTGTTTATCATATCGTTGAGGTAGAGATGAGAGAATGAGGGAAAGAGGAAAAGACGGGGAGAGGCACCACCTGTGTGAAGTGTGTCCGTGGAAGGGTGTATGTCTCTGTGCGTGCGTGCGTGCGTTTGTGTCTGTGTGTGTTCGATCTTATGGTCTTATTTTGTTTAGTACTTTCATCTGTTAGGGAGAAAATCATGAACTGTCAGTACGCACATACACCTTGAGCTCTCTGTGATCTGCTAAAGTTCAGCTGTTGTCTCTGCCCCCTCGTCTCACCCCCTCCTCAGGCGTCTGTTTGTAGCGCATGCATGTGCATGTTTTGTTCATGAGTACTCTGCTTTCTTTAATTGGCCCAGCATGTTGTAGCTCTACAGGAAACACCTCAGCGCTGAGAAATGTTACAGTTGTGCTTCCTGTCATGCTGCGCTGCACTCGTACCTGGATAGCACAGCTTCTCGCGGCACATGATCGCATTGGGTTTGTTAGCCACTCATATTAAACCCATTGCGTTATCAGGCATGCCCTGACCACATGTCCGAAACTGCTCTTACTTAGTTGTGTTTCTGTGGTGTTTGGCCACGGCTGCAGTGTTGTTGGCAGTGGCAGGGTGACGGCCCATCTGGGTTTTGGGAGATGTGCCCTCTTTGTGGTGTTGGAATGTAAATTAGCAAGCACATAGCTACCCAGGAATGTGCCTCAATCACCACACCGTACTTTTCAGTGCTGGCCCTCTGGCATGGCTTTTCACACAGTCTGCAGTAAACAGGACAGGTCAGTGTATTCACACTGGATGTGGAGGCTTCTTTTTAGATAGAAACAGGCTATTTTTGTCGCTGGCAGTATACCCAAGACAGATTTATCGCTCTGGGTTTTTGACAGCGAGTTCATGGATTTGTTTGAGGTTTACGTGAGGCACCACAGCAGGGCGCTGAGAGGGCAAGGGGCGCAGATGAACAATCATGAAGAGCAGATCGTTTTCTTGACGATTTGGCATTTGCGGTCCGGTTTGCGTTAGGTTACGAATGCCTCATGAGACGTCTTAAACAAATGCAAGCAACATGGCTCATACATCCCACTAAAATAGTCCATATCGACTTAAAAGTCTGATCATACCACTCGAAGGAATGCCTGGAAGTGCCAGGGTAGTGATCTGTGCTGCAATAGGAGCCCAGGTTTGACTTGGCAGCTTGTGCATCTGTTTTGGCAATTCCTGATTGGTACTCCAGGATAATAAACAGGCAAAGCCAAGCCATTCTGTTCATTAAGGTAACTTGCAGCAGACTTGCTGGCACTAAATGTCTGTGCAGAAGCCCTGTGCTTCTTCTGTACATCACACACTTGTTTACTGTTTCAGTTTGGAAGCAGGCACTATTCACTTTGCATCGAAACGACTACAGCAGCTACCAAGGATTTTACTTCTTCACCTGCGGACACCGATTTACCGGACGAGTTGCAGTTTGAGCGACGCTCGTGTCGGCACTTTCAGGCTGAAAACATGAAAGTCTCATGTGACCGATGTTTCTCTAACTGCATTTCCAACAAGACGTCCACCCACGCAGGTCAGCTGACCAGTAGACGTGGAGTGTAGGGATTTCTTGTGGGTGTGTTTGTTTTTGTTTTGTTTTGATTTTTTCCCGGCCACCAGTGTCCGTGAAGTCCAAAAAGTATGCTAACCTGGAATGTATGGATGCGTAGAGTGTTCTTTCGTTCCTAGAGAAATGGTTGAGGAACATAGCAGGGTCTATAATCAATTATAGAATTTTGTTGTTTGTCATTGCGCAAGTTTAATGGTATCCATAGTTACCTACTGAAACTTTGACCTACTCCCTTTACGTGCGTGCGCACCCCTGCTTAAAGAAACCTTGACCCCGGGCTTGTGTAGTGATTAGTGAATCGGTGACCATTTAGGTTGACACATTATGCGCACACATGAACATGCGTTCCACACCTCACACATCTGTCAGGTAACGCGTGTTGCAAAAAAGCATACAGTCAGCCCGCACTGAAGTGCACAGTTAAACCAAGCAAGGTAAACTAGGTTGTTTTTATGTGTGTGTGGGTGTATACTTGCTTTCATGTGTGTATACTCTATGGCAGTGTTTTTCTAAGGTCCCAAATTAGATTTAAGAAGTGACAGGAACACCTTGGTCCAGAACACTGCATGCTGTGCTTGTAAGTGTTCTGCATATGCACCTGTGCGTGCGTGCAGACACGCACACACAGACGTTCACAAAAGTTGAGCTAAGACTTTGGTTCTTTATTCAAATTGTCTCAGGCTAATACTCAGTGTCACCGTTTGTGCTTAGCAAACCCCTTCTATACCCCTTTAAAAGAGAAGTAACATGGTCAGTGTCAGGCACACACACACACATTTCATGCTTTGTTGTTGTGTCAAGGAATGTTATGGAGGTAGTATGTCATTAGGATCATGTTATAGGCTACCTGATGCAGCCATATACATTACATCTACATTACATTACAGGTTCATAATATGACCGAAGCAGGAATAGTTGTTCTTCTGTTAAAAAAATATATATATACTAAATAATACTGTCTTTCCACAGCATCTGTATGAAATGTGTGATTACAGTGGACAAGAATTTCAACCTGTTTCCCTGTAGTGAGAAAAGAAGAGAGAACTTGTCACGTGAATTCTCATAAATCCTCCAGTGTTGTATACAATATGTATACAACGCCTCTGAATGTGTCTTATGAAAGGTACTGTGTAGGTAATCATATGAAGTGTTAACGAAAAGGTCCTCCCATAGTTCAAAGGACAAATTATACAGAGGGGTCGTTGAAAAACGTCTGTAACTGAAGAAGTTCTGGCCGTGTCAGTAGCTGCGCGATCCCGGAGCCTGTCACAGGAACTCTGGGCGTGAAGCGTTCTGCAAAACTCCATGTTTTGCATGACTGTTTATTAACGCCCTAATAACTTCCCTTAAATTTTCATTTTACGCAAGCTTTGAGCAAACAGGTTTTCTGTTCTTTTCTCAGAAGAGTGAAATGTGTTAAAATGACTGTACATTGTAATCACACCTTTGCTATTGATGTAACCATACCAGCTCTGCTGGAGCTTCTGCCTTTCAATCATGCTGGATAATTAACCAGTTCAGTTGTTTGGCTTCATTAACAGCATAGATTAGAATTCTGTTTGCGTTCAGACTGGTCTTAAACCTCCTTACATTTAGTCCCTGAGCAAGACGGATCTGGGGCGACATGGTGGTGCTGTGATTAGTACGGTCACCTCACAACAAGAAGGCTGTGGGCTCGAACCTGCTGGCTGATTGGGGTCTTTCTCCGCAAAGTTTGCATGTTCTCTTTGTACCTAGGTGCTCCACTTTCCTCTTTCCGTCCAAGGGCATGCAGTTTAAGCCAACTGGCTGCTCTAAATTGCCCACAGGTGTGAATGTGAGTGTGGCTGGTTGTTCGTCTGTCTGTTAGCCCTGTGATGGATTGGCGATCTGTCCAGGGTGTACCCCGCCTCTCACCCGAACTCAGCCGGGATTGGCTCCAGCTTCCCTGTGTCTCTGACAGATAAGGGTTATAGATAGATGGACAAGACAACATTTCCTACCACAATTCTGTCCTCGTTCCATCACCCCCCCCCCCCCCCCCTCGTGTACAACTGTTTGAATGGATTAAATGTTAAAAAAACACTCTATTAGGTTGTTCACATGGAAGAAGTTTGACAGTCGCTGCTTCAGAACGAGCGTGTATTCTCGGGCTCTTGTGTTGCATGTCCTTTCAAATTGTCCTTGCCACAGCCGAGTCATTTCATTTAAATCCAGCTCCGCCGCATTCACGCGGTGCATGTTGTTTGCGCTGCGGCAAAATCTGTCTCGCCATGCGCTGGTAAAATTGTGGCAAAGCTTAACTATGCAAATCCGTGCGTCTGGCACACTGCGAGGGCTCGGCAAAATTAGTCATAACCAAATTCATGTAAACGTCATGAAACGCTGTCCGTGCGCCGACATGTAGTGCAAATTTGCAAGTGACCGTGTAGAGTTGGTTCCAAATGGGACACGCCTGGTGCTCGCCTGTCTGTGGCACACGTGGCCTGCAAGGACATTTTGCACGGTCAACGTGGGCTAGTGGCGAGTTGCGCAGTCATTCCAGGACCTCTAGGAATGTCTAATTCTTTCGAGTAAGTGTGTTAAATCCCCACAGCTTTGCCTGCTCTGACACTACAAAGCTCCCAGCTGCCTACTGTTCATCACTCCATCTCAATGATTTTCTGTCTTTATATGCCTGTATTCCTCTTCATGTGTAAATCTATGAATCAAAATAAACACCTTTAAATAAATGCATGAAGAAGCCACCACATCTTGCAACCTAATGAAGTTAAAGCGCGTGATCCGTGAGCTCATGAACTGACATGCTTGAGTACTCTGTTATCTATTAGCATCCATAAAGGCTGTCGGGGAAAGAAGGAATCTTATTGAAAAAGAACTTCAAGCTCGATATTGCAGTTCATCGACTTCAAATGTGAGAGTTATCAGAACGTGGTTATTATTAAATGTGCGGTTCCACCTCAGGCTTATCCGAGAGATCAGGTTGCGTATTTCTGCTCCGGTGAGATTGTGAATAGCGGAAAATCAAGACCCATTAGGATCAGCGAAGGTGGTAAGAGCTGAGGAGAAGACGACGGATCGGTGCGAGAGAGCTTCAGTTCAGACAGTCGTGTGTGCAACTGGAGTTAATTGAGTTGTGCTAAAGCATCGAGTTAGCTCTCTTGACCTGGTGTGATCTCGGTTACTTGAGATTTAGAGGGCTACTAAATCTCTGCTGTAGGATTAGAAGGGATGATTTTTCAGTTTGTGCAAGAGATCTAAGCTGGTCTGCTCATCTAGTTACTCTAACAGTCATGTACTACCACTTTCTGTTCGGAGTTGCTTTTTTATTTTAATCTGCCCGTCAGCTTGGGACAGGATGAGAGTGTATTGCCAATGGGGACAGGGGTAACCCCGGTACCTTTGGGTGAAAAGTACACCTTAAAATAGCTTCCTGAAGTGGAGTCTGCGTGGCAGGAGTGTGGTCCTTGTTCCACTTATATGTATACGCGTCAGGTTTTGGGAGCTATGCAGTGACGCACCGGCACACTGACGCACAGCCATGACTTCACACACTCCCACTCCCCCATCAATCAATCATCCACTTTTAAAATGGCTTAAGAGGATGTAGGATTGAGTTTTGGTTTCTCTGCAGCGGTTGCATCATAGCACAGAGTGAATGACTCGGACCACAAAGATCTCTGGAGTTTCTTCCCATTAACCATAGACTCACATTACACTTCACGTTTTCAGATTTATTGCTTTTATTGTGCGCGTTCATGTTTTCCTAGTGCTGTATAAATCTACCTGTACCAGTGGATGGCATCAAAGTTGGATGTTCCTTTAGTGGCATCATTCATCATGGTTTCTAGTGTACAGACATATGGGATTGCCTCTACATTTTAGGCACTAGTTGTCCTTGCTGTCTATTTTTATGACTCCTCAAATTTAATATAGTGAGTTATTTAAAGGTCTCCATGATGGCATTATCATGTGCTGATTTATTTTATTTATTTTTTTGGCAGTACGTTGCATAACCATTTCTGGCACCTCCGTCCTTCCTGTTATAGCATGCTGGCACTGAAGCGCATCCTCAGTAACATTGTGTTACTGGCGTAAATGCCAAAACCCTCAGTACAGGTCTGGTTCACTGGGCCATGCCTGTCATGTTAGCTGCTCTTTACATAACCTTTGGTCATGTTGTTTTCCAGCTCCAAGCCGCCACTGGCTGGAAAAAAAAAATCACTTGCGTTGTGTCCTTGCTGCCTTTGTTTGGTCAGACGAAACCTTTTATCAAAAGCATCAATTGTTCAAACTGGGGTCAAGCCAGGCTAGCACATGACCCCACTGCCTAGCTGGGGAAGCGAGGGAGAGGTAGAGTGGGGTGAAATTGGATGAAATGAGATCAGCATTTCTGTTTCATTCTAAAAAGTCTGCTGGCTTTTCAGTATTACAGCGAGGTTCAATTGTCAGACCTTTTAATGCCTTTATGTAAACGTTCTGTTGAGAGTTTAATCATTTTTACTTTACAGATGTGTCTAACTGCCTTTCTTGTGTACTCATAAAACTTGCCACACTGTTCACTTTGTCACAATCGCCATCATTTTTATTGTTTTTGCGGTGGCTCCGTTTGAGTCGAGTCTCAGACGAACATCAAAACCGACTCCGTTATATGAGCTGCTAGGCAATGCAGTTACTCTTGCAGTGTAATTTAATCAGAATGCTTCCATAGTAAGCTCTTTTCAACATCTGATCTGTTCATTAATGTGAATGGTGAGGCGTGCATTTGGCTCACAGTTGTGTATGTGTGTGTGCTTGCTACATACTGAGGACTGAAAAACATACTTGACCAACAGAGTGAAGACATTTTTGGGAACTGAGGACATTTTGGCTGGTCCTCACTTCTTCAAAGGGCTGTCTTAAGGGTTAAAACCTGGTTTTAGTGTTCAGGTTAGAATTAGGTTTAGGTTAGGGTAAGGCTTTTAGTTGTGATGGTTAAGGCTGAGGTAAGCAGCTAGGGAATGCATGGTCAGTGAGTGTCCTCACAAGGATAGAAATACATGTGTGTGTGTGTGTGTG
>JAQQZR010000001.1:7610449-7638618 GCA_030068235.1 Notoglanidium macrostoma
ACCATGGTTGTTGTTCAATAATAAAATTATTCCTCAAAAATACAACTTGCCTAATAATTCTGCACTCCCTGTATGTGGTTCTTCCCCCTCCTGCGGTCTCAAAGTTGGACGCACACAGCTGTATAGGATGTCTGTGTATACTGTACAGTTTCCCAGGAGTAAAGAGTCTCAGCTCAAACCTGTTCCAGCACGACAGCGCTCGTGTGCATAGAGCGAGGGAAGATCGGTGTGCAAGAAAGTTTCAAGGTCTTGAGGCTAAATGAGCAAAAAATCCCCACAGCTGTGCTCCAATATCTAGTGGAAAGCCTTCGCAGAACAGTGGAGGTTATTATAACAGCAAAGAGGAGATAAATCTGCAATGGGAATTGTTCAACAAGCACATGGTGTGGTTTGCTCAGGTGTCCACATACTTTTGGCCTTTTTGTATATATTTGTCTTTTTTTTTTTTTTTTTTTTTTTTTTTAAATGTATCCATGTTTGCGATATTGAAAACAGTATTGGTATTAAAGTACAAATTCATACTGTGACGAACCCTAATATTCTGTACACGTCCTAATGTCCCTAATATGTCCTTAAAACCAAGGATGAACATAAGCACGGTTCTGTATTTAAAAGAAATGCAGAAAATGTACAATGCTTTATACTCAGGCTCATCTCCTCCTGCGCTAACTCCTGCTCTCTTCTGTCTTTTGTCTTTTTTACCTTCTAATCCAGAGTAAAGATGAGCTACGCGGAGAACCGAGGAGCCACCTCCGGCGCGTCACACGCCCTGCAGAAACGACCCCAGGGACCTCCACTTTGTTTTCTCGTCATGTCCTCGCTTTAACTTTCGCCTCTTTAAGAGCGCATTACCTTCTGGCTTGGTGTTATTGGAAGTCAGCGCTTTAATAGTTCGATTTTAATGTTTTACTTTGTACTTGCGCATAAAAAGGGTTTTGCTCGCTGACATGCAGAGATCCCGGTACACAGGTACGCAGCGTTTACTGATTAGAGATTACTGATTAAAATGCAGTTGTTTTATCTTGGATTTCAGGTGCGTTTCTTATGAGTTGTAGTATTATCTTTTTGTTTGTTTGTTTGTTTTGCTGGCAGACACACTGTATGCACCGATTTGTTTCAGGGGTTCACCTGTGAGAGACATTTACACTTTAGATTTTTACTCCGTCTGTAAGTTTACGAGTGTTATTCCCACAGCTTGCTCGAAAAGAAAGAAGTCCTCCACGCACACTGTCCACGCTAATCCCCGCGCCGTCACGCACTGACGTGTTATTGAGCTGCGTTGACCCTGCGCTGGGCCCCAGGTGCGACGTGCTGTACATTCTTCGCGTGTGACAGAGAGCAACTGTACTCTCGCAGTCCTCCGCTCCCCCTTTCCTCTCTTCCTTGGTAGGGAGCACACTGCCTCTTCTCCTCACTACCAAATATGCAGGATTGACAGAATGGGAGGAGCCGGGTGGAAGAAAAGAGGAAGCGTCTATTCTGGGACTAAACAAAATGCCAGATGAGATCTGCTCCAGTCTCGGAGCACTCGCAGGGCCAGCGCAGGGTCATGGATAGCGTTACTAGAACTGACACGACTGAAAGCAGCTCACGAGGGTTCTTCGTACAAGGACGCTCCTCACTGAGGCTCACGCTAATTATGATATTAACAGCAACCAGGCAGCGTCACGTTCAAATCAAATTGTCCCAGCATTAGTACGCAAGGCTCTAATCGGTACACTATTCTTATGAACACACCCAAAACAACACACACTAAGACAGCGAGAGAATAGAAACATTAAGCCTTCAGAAAGAAGCGCAGATTTTCTTTTAATTAGCCAGCAGTTTTTCATGTTTGTCGTCTTCTCAGTATTGTACACATGCTTTGAGTGCCTCAGTGAAACATCGTGGCACAGGATGAAAGCTCGATCTTTTGCCTTACTGTTGTAATTTATCGTAGTCCGTGTCAATCAACCTTTTTTATGGAAGAAAACTAGAGAGCAGGAGTGAGACAAAAAAGGCCGCGATCATGGTACTTCATCTCCAGCTTGAGATCGAGGTGTTTTTGCTTGTGGGATACAAGAAATCACGTCCCTCTGCTTGTTTCGGTACGTTTGATATAACCAAACCAAATGTGACTCATTTCACTTGATGCTTGTACTGAAAATAAAATAAAAAAATAAAAAAAAAAAAAGACAAAAATAGAGATATTTTCATGGTATGTTGTAAAATTGTTGGTACTGAAAGTGAAAAATGTGAATGTAACCTCTTAAAGCTCAAGTCCTTCGATATTTCAGTCCCTTCTGGTTAAGGGATCTTTCCTCTCGTCCCCCTATTTTGTATCAGATTCATGTCTTGGAAAGCACAGGCCACAGCGACTGACCGTCATTCAAAGAAAATGGGGCATGTGTGTAAAAAAATCTTTTTTTTTTTTTTTTAAGGATAAAAAGAAATGAATAAGAAATGTTGTGGTTTGAACTCTGCTTCTGATTTCTTCAGTCCTGTTTTTAGGTACAGTACTACGGTAATCTGTGTTCCAGAGACATTCGTGACTGAAAGAGTTACTCGGGCACTCTTTGTAAAAACCTGCCTCAAAACAAAGTTGAGTACATGGGAAAAGATCCGGCAAAAGCTGCTGTTCATTGTTTGTTCGAGTGAATATTTTGTTGTACTATGTTGCAATTTCAGTTTTTTTTTTTTTGTTTTATTTTTGAGAAATACAATCCAAAATAGCGAGTGTTTCAAATGACAATATACGCAGCTGCACAGTGATACAGCATTAATATGCAAGTTCAGTTTTCCTTTCTTTAGGATCTAGTGTAAAGATCTGATCTCTTTGGAATTGTATGGAATTGGGTATTTTTTCCCAATCCCAGAGTTTGCGGCAATTCGTGCTTTTCCTCAGAGTGGTGAGGCATTTTTGCAATTTTGTAAAATGTATTTTGTTACAGTTGTATTTTTCTTTTGCTGCTGTGTATTAAAAAAAAAACGGGGGAGAAATTGGGGCAGCCGTGATCTTGGTGATTACAGAGATGATGACAAAGCTGTCATGGGATCTGCTTTTGGTTAATGAAATTTGAATGCTTTTGCTGGCAGAGTTGCGTTCAGATATGGAGGTTTAAACCTCCTGCCTTCATTTTACTCCTTTTTTTTTTTTTTTTGCTCATAGAGTCTGAAAGGGAAAAACAAGAGCAGAAAAAAGTATATTAACAACCATTCTTGGCTGTGTCCACTGTATATACTGTTGTTTTATTTCATGTTGAATTTTCCCCCACCTGGCTTTTTCCTCTGGCTGGAAAAAGGAGAATTGTCGCAGATTTTGGAGCGTTACATAGTGTTTATATTTATCAGACCTTTTGCTTTAATGAGCTATTGCAATAAAAATGTGGTAATGTAACATGTGGCTCTGCAGACTTTATTTTGGGTTTTTACTCTGTGTGTGTTGGGTTTGGGGGGAGGTGAGGGCATGGAGGGGGTAAAAACTAAACCGAAACGATCCAAAAAAGCAAAAGAAGGCTCCTTTCACGCTGAACTTTGATATTTGTCTGTTTTTATTTCCGTTCGAGGCCGGTTAAAGTGGTTTGGAAAAAAAAGAGCGTTCATTTATATATACATATAAACACACACCACACACTCACTGTCACTTTATTAGGAACACCTATACTCCTGCACCTCAAGATCTAAACAGGTCATGGTCTAAAACCGAGAGATGCGTTTGGGTTCATATATTTTTCGAGTCATAAGAACGAAAGCCATATTTGATCACCGTCTTTGATCATTTGAGCTTATCGAATGTTCTCGTGAGCTTGTCACTGTACTCGGTGTACTTTATTGCAGATGGTGATGAAGTGTTAAGAGAATGATGTGACTGCTGGAAAGCATCTGTTTGAAGTGTCAAGAAAAGTGATTCACACTGTTCCACTTAAGTATGCATCATGGCCTGCAGTCATTTTGGTGCCACCTATTGGGGGTGGTGGGGTGTGTGTGTGTTTGTGTGTGTGCGCGTGCGCGTGCCTCAAACCCACGAGGCCAAGGTCCATTTTAGGAGTAAATAACCTATGCAAGAGAGTGAAGTCCACTAGCAGAGCCACCAATCAGCAGATTTTCCTTTGCTTGACCTCCTGCTCAGAGACATTTCGAGTTGTTCAGTAACACTGCAGATGAATTAATAGTTTGCAGCAGCCAAAAACAGTCAGGGGCCATATTAAAACATCTATTGAAGAAAACTGCACTAAAACAATAATATAATGAAGGTTAAAAATAAATGCTGCGGAATTTTTTTCTGGTTAAAAATGTTCAACACCAGGAAGCTGTACTGTTTCAGCCTGTACTGAAACTGTGTAGGTTCTCTGCTGTTGTGGTAAACACTATTGGGCCACTCAATTTCCTGGCCAGTAACTGGATGGTGGTGACGATGTAGATAATAACTCCTTTCAATTTTATTTGTATTGAAGGAGTCAGGATCACTGGTATGTTAAAAGAAGCTGTGTATATATTTGCCATGATTTCATGGGTATGAGTGTATATGTGTACATATACATGGGCATTAAGCGGGATGCATCACGAGAGCAGTAATTATTTCCATAAAGTGCTGCAGATGTCAGTGAACTCTTCATCCAGCTGACCAGGTTCCATTAAAAGAGCTCGTCTCTCTAAACTCTCGTACAAACCTTAATCGTGCCTTTAGTCTCAGCTGCTTCTTCCCAAAACAATTTTTAGGTACTAAAAATGGTTCTGTGCTAAAGGTAAGTTTTCTGTAGCCTGTTATGGGTCCAAGCTACCATTTCATCTAACACTTTCATACTGTTGCACGGTGCAAACAAATAAATATAGATGTATTAGCAATAGCCAACTTCTTAGTAACACTGAGTCAGTTGCATGGCTGCTCTTAAACTTTTTTCCTCACATTGAAAGAAATGAAATTAAGTGATCAAAGAACAATCTGGACTGAATATCCTTTTTCCTCTTTCTGTAATCATAACCTAATTATAAACCATGTCAGTAGCATGGTGTGACCTGCTGAGCATCAATGCTTAAAAAACTGTGATATTGCAACCCCTCATCAGATTACTTTGGAAGCTACCCTGATCTGCGTCACCAGATAGCACATGGGGTGAACCACTACTTGCTGACAGATCTTCTGCGTCATTAAAAAGCAAGCTGTCCACTTTAGGGAAGGGGAAAGAGTGCGTATGTGTGCGCAGGCCCGTGTGCAGTCTTTCAGATCAGTGGTAGCATGTGATAGCTGGCTTTCATTTCGTATATGGCTGCGGGGTAATTAGTTAGGCTCCTCTCGAGGAATGTAGTATTTCCCGTAGAGGACTTGAGTTTCAAAACAGTCCAAATGGGCATTTGACTTCAGGCCGTGCTCTCTTAAGGAACTCATTATGGAAAAGGTTATGAATTAATATCCTCCTGTACGGACCAATCCCTGGAAAGCCAGCTGTCAAATGAAGAGGTCAAGGTGGAAAAAAAATCCTAGACACACCATTCCATCCTCATTATCTCGATGCCCAAACATGCTTGACCTAAAGCTAAGGTTTAATCATGAGTGCTTCATTCAGAGGTGCCACTGATGAGTGCTGAGTGGCCTGGCATAACACACACATTTAGGAGTGGATGATCCCTGTCTTACCAGCTATAACGATGACTAATGATGTGATTCCGTGGCAATTAATTGTGAAAAAGTGGAAACTTGTTTTTCCTACACACCCAAACATGTCTTGAATGTACAGTAATCTACGTAATTCTCACTGCCTAATTCCCACTATACCTGCTACACCTCTCCGGCGTCCCGTACAACTGTCCATGTCACTCAAGTCGAAGGAGATGCGATCTCTGCCTGTGAATAGTCAAACATGGCAACTACTATTACACTTGACCCACGGCTGCACAGGCTGCCAGGTTGGCAAAACAAGATCATCTAAGAAAGTCAAGGCATTCAGCTTGCTCCGAAAGCAAATCTGAATTTAAACTGAACCTTGATCAAGTTTCACTTGGCATCTTCTGTACTCTGAGTAACAATGTTTAAAAAACAGGTTTAGTTTAATTGAAGAACATTTTTTTTTTTTTGTATGATATTTTATTATTGTAATTGTAAACACAGTGAGGAAAACAGGTCTTCAATGTGTTATTTTAGTCAGTGCTAGATATAATTATATGCTTAAATTAATCATGTGGAGATCGCTTAAATGTAGTGTAAGGATGCACCTTGTGTAGGGTTAGGATCATTTTCATTTGCTCCACTCTGAGCTTCGTTTTCGTCACCGTGTGTAACTTGGTAACTTGGTTACATCAGAGGTCATTGGATCTCTAGCTTGTTAAGTCCTGAGGTTATGAAACTTGGGAATAAATCAGTCATTCAAGTCATCCTGTAGACCCAGCTGTTCCCTGGGCTTTTTGTTGTGTGGCTGAAGACCATTATCACAAGTTAAAGCATTCTCCTTATTTCACTGTTTTTCTTGTTTCAACCCATTTACTTGAAAATAACTCAGGCTTGTTAACCAGCTGATGAGTTAAATCAAGAGTGTTTGGAGTACAGGTCCAAGATTGAGAATCACTTAGATAAAAAAAAAAGCATCCTGAAAAATGTTCCAGAATATTTATCTAGCTAGAACCATCCGAAGAACCTTTTGAAGAACCCTGTTTTCTAGCTAAGGGATTCTCTGATCCAGTACAGTTTCAGTGGATTATCAGCCAAAGATCATGGGCAACTAAAAAAGTTCATGAGAGGAAGAAATAATAAATTGTAGGTGTAATCCTGTAAACTTTAACACTTGGTCTATTGACATGTAAAGCTAGCATTTACAGTAGTGCTCAGGTTTGGGGTAACTCATCATCATGGTATTCACACAGCTGTACCTATGAGCTAAACAGATTTTCACAACCAAGGTAACAAGGCTGTGTTAGTCACTAATGTATTTTTGAACAGCCCTAAAATCAGAGTCAAGGTTAAAGGTCAACAGCCGAGAGTTCTAAAGGTCAGACTAAAGCTGTTACTTTAATGCATTGCTCCATCTAGTGGCTCTTGAATGTAAATGCCTTTCTTTCAATAATATACATGTAAAAGACACCCCAAGTCAAAGTGCAACGCTGGCGACGCAAATACAATACATAAAAACTTTATTGGCCATGCTCTTTGCATTCTTCAGCTTGAACACTGCAGAAACCTGTCGACATAAAGTTGTTGAATATGCTGACACAAATGTCTGTGAACATAGATTTTCTTTATTTCAGTCTCATTTATTTCTGGATTAAAAAAAAAATAATAATTAAAATACACATTCTTACACCTCATGATGGTGAACGGTTAAAGGAATCAATGGCTCTTGAATGCTATTGCATGTGTAATGTAATATAAACCACACTGTAGTATAAGAAGATAACAAATACTGATAATCTGATGAGTCCAAAGAAATCTAATTTTAGTTATTTAAATGTAATTAAAAAGATCTCTTGACCACAGGAAATGCAGAAAAATAAAGTCTCATCCAGGTTGTACTCCCGCCTCGCACCTAGCGTTCCCCAAGATATGCTCCAGATTAACTGCGACCCTGACTATGATAAAGCAGTTACAGAAGATGAATGATCTGATTAATGTGATGTGTATGTCAGTGAGCGCTTGGTGTGGGGGAGGGATGCTCCCAGAATTCAAATCCACTCTTAGTCGGTAGATTGTAAAGGCACTGGATGATGAGGAAGTTATACTGGATGATAAAATACACAGCCAGTTCAAGCGTAGATGTGTATATATATATATATATATATATATATATATATATATATATATAAAACTTTATATTCATATTCATATAAAATACTGTTTCATTAAAATAATTTTTACTTTGTACAAATATAGTGTAAGTGAAAAAGTGAGATAGAATATGAATGAGTGATTGCTGGAGTGAGTGAACGAGCACACGCCAAAGAGTCAAAAAAATTGTCATTATAAAATACCATTTAAGGTTTTAGACTAAAAGGTGTTTTACACAATATACACATTTTATTACTTACAAAACAGATAAAAGACTTGGAGTTATAGATTCTTTGATACAGCAGTGTTAGTACCACCAAGAAGTAGGAGAAAGAAAAGAAAAGAGTGATGGAAAAAAAAGAAAGCCTTAAAAAAAATTGCAGTCTCACTAGTGTAACTATTCAGTGCATTTTTCTCATTGATGTTCAAAGTGCCGATTTGGTAACATGGAGAGGATTTCAGTACTTTGTGAAAACTTCTCTCTAAAATGTGTTGCTTGCATACAAACCACAATTCTATGAGAAAAAAAGTATTTCAAAGAAAACAAAACAAACAAAAAAAAAAGTAGGGGGAAAAAATGCACTTTTTTCACTGATCCATCATGGCACCTTTGTTGATTTTTGTGTCTCTGTATGAGGTACTTCTTTAAAAAAAGTAAAGTAAAGTAATTTTTTCAGTTTTTTGCTGTGTCGCACAGTAGCACCATAGAGTTGAACTTGAAGATAATGCACCACTAGAATTCCAAAGAGTTCTGTAACTGCTGCAGTCGCTGTGGTGATCACCCCCGATAGGGGTCATGCTGGAGTCAGCATTGCTATGTTACGTCCTCTTCATACACACAACACAGCGGCTCACACGTGTCTGGAGATTCCCTGCTTTCAGTGTCTCAGACTGTGGCTTCCTGAGAGGAGAAAAGACAGAGGAGTCAAGTGTGCTCGCCAATATCGCAATATTGAGACGACATGATAACAGGACTCTGAGAAAACCCAGACTCTAAAGGGAACCCGTCCTCTTCTGGGTGACCTCGGCTAATGCAATTGTAAATCATTACAGCATACAAGTGCATAAGGGTAAATACAGTACTAAGGGTGTTGAAAGGATGTTCAGTAAGAGTATACTATGAATAAAAGAACTATATATGGTAATCCACTTCTCTTGAAAATGCCCTAGTGGCCTAGTATTACTTTTAGTGTACAACATAAGAGCATGTGAAACAATGCTGAAGGTGAAACACTCAGCTACATATACCATGGAGACAGTTTGTTACTGTTTAGTGTATAAAAAGGAGGGGCTATCGCTGCTGTCAGTGCTATAGCAAAGGTGAAAAATGGATTGATGTACAATCAACAACAACAAAAAAATAATTACATAGATGTGGGGCTGTGAGCTGTTATTTGTGATGTTTTGCTGAAGGGAATTATCCATGATGTTGACAGTAAAAGTGCAAAACCGCAATTAATAAATAGAAGCCCTTAATTGTCCATTACAGAACAGTGAAAATCTTCTGATCAGTTACCACTATGTCACTATTACCCTGAAAAGCACACTGTTTTACATACATTTTCACACGTACAATACCGTGAATTTTAAATTAAAGTTAAGAAAATGTAGCCCTATAGCGTGAACATATCAGAGACGACAATTGACATCACATTTGATCATCTGTCTCATAATTTTACATAATTTGCACTAGGGAAATTAATCATAAATCACATTCCATGCATTGATGAACAATTGCTATTAAAGGCCTCAGTTCATTAGCAGACTGTTCACTAGGCTGCACTGTCCAAGAAAAAAAGTCGCCCTTCGATTTGCACACAGAAAGTGGAAAGCAGTTGTTTACCTGAACATTTCAGACTGTTCGACAGTGGCCAGCCAGAAACTATAGGAGTTGCCATAGTAGTTGCAGGTTCCATGGCCGTGGCACTCAATGAAGGGAGATGAACGAAACTCCTCCAGACAGGAGCCAGGTGAGGCCAGAGCCTGACCAGAGCCCTCGGCACCTGCACTAGTGTGCTGATGTAAAAAGAGAACAAATAGTCAGTTTGTGTTCAATTACACATCTACACTACATGCATGCAGTATAATACTAAAGACTATTTTACATTATTATTCGCTGGCAAAAGCTGGGGCTTTGCTAATTTGTCTGGGTTTATTAAAAAATTCTGTGCTCTGGCCAAGTTGCTCTTTCCATGCTCGGAAATGAAAAATCCTGTGCAGAAGTGGAGCAAAGCAACAACAGTGCTATTTTTAAACCCAATTTTGGTTCAGAATTGAGCTTGCATTACCACCTGCAGAGACGCTCTAACACACAGGCACAAGAGTATTTTCCCGATGAAGGTTAAGGCTTTAACAACTTGTAACAGTTTTGTGGATATACACCAATAATGCACCTGTACTTCTATATAATTAGGCTACTTTACCCAAATGCTAACCAAGACTGAACTATTTTATCTGTAACGTATAAGAACAAACAATGTAGTTGTAACTACTAAATATACTAAATGCAGTCCTGGTGGTCATCCACAAAACGGTATGAGGATACAGAACAATATATGTGACAAGTTATTTCAGCGTGATTATTTACTTAATTATTTATTTCATTATTATACAGGTGATTATTTCAAAATCAAATCATGTAATTACAAAAACTGGTGCATAGCTGCATCTTATGACATGTATGAATGCTAGGCCAACTTCTTCACTGGGTTGATGGTCATGAAAGTACAAAAATAATTTCTGTAATGCTAACATTCAACATCTCCAACTTATGAATTATTTTTGTTTGTGTTATGTTCACAAAACTGTGTTCAGCTGAAGAGCTAAGTGTAATTACCATCATGAAGGAATAACCAATCCACAGTGGCTCCCAGAACTGTGGACATGATGGCAGTTGGATGGTCTGGCTGTGCACTGCTATCACCATAGCTGGGGTTTCACATACAGCACATCTGCACACAATGTGAAACATATCATATTTACTCAATTGGAGCTTCAGAAATTTGGTGAAAGCATGGAGATAGATAAGAGTGACAAGGAAAATCTCATTATAATGGAGAAACTCTGACATGTGCTAGAAAAACAAAAGAGGAATCCATCCAACTCTGGGCAACTATTTGACCCATAACTGCACTGAAGAACATCATTCCTCTCTGGTAGTAAAGGAGGTCACTCTGTATCTGTGTGTTTGCTTCTGACCTAAAGATGATGATGTTGGTTCAATGTGTCAGTCTTTGACCTGATGATGATGATGATGATGATGATGATGAAGATGATGATGATGAAGGGTGTGATGTGTTCGAATCTGACCTGATGATGATGTAGGGTTCGATATGTCTGACTCTGACCTGCTGATGAAGGGTTTGATGCTTTCTCCCTTGATAGGAGCCATGCTCATGGGCATGGGTTCAGGAGTAGACAACCAATAGGAGTAGTCATTCCGGGAAGCAAAGTTGCACACGTTGTTGATGTTGCAGAACATGAAAGGCATGGTGCTGAAACGACGCAGACAACTTCCAGCCGTACCTGCATCAGAGTGGGCGATAGAGAGGAAGAAGTGAGTTCATATTTGACTGAAAATAAAACACTGTTCATTTACAGAAATGAAAAAATAAAGAAGACTATAGAACAAAAAATGAATAGAGATTATATATGAGTGATGATTTTTTTTTTATGCTCTCACCCAGGTCCTGGCCATGTGCCCTCTCATTGCCCTGTACGTAAAGCAGAGAATAGCCCTCATAGATGAGAGAGGTGCCAGATGGGCACTGAGGTACATCTGTAGTCTGACTGTGTCGCGTAATCAGGAATCCATGAGCCGCTGACGACAGACCTGGAGGACCTGGAGGACCTTGAAGCCCATCTGGACCAGGAGCGCCACGTAAACCCCGCTGACCTGAGGCATTAAGAGGATGATGAGTGAAAGTTTAAGTATAGTCAAAGTATAATTAAATAGCTATAGGGTTAAATTTTACATATCACGAGTGTCATGTAGCCTATTTATAGGAATGGGAAATAGTGTATACATTATACTGATAATAATGGATAATAATTATAATTTAGCAGCATTCCTTACATTAGGAAACAAAACACAGTTCATGGCACATGTGCTGGTGCAAAATGTATAACATACAACTGCAGATTTCAGATCAGAACCATTTCACCCTTAACTACCTTGCTACTATATCAGCAGTTTCAGAACAGTGGTGTATGATATAAGGATACAAACGTGAGGCCACAAGACCAGCTATCCATCTTTACTGCTGAATGTAATTATAGTCAGTTTATTGATTATTAAGACTGGTTCTGGATGAGTTGGTGAAAGCATTTACCCGGCTGCCCAGATGATCCCACTTCTCCTTTTCTTCCAGGTGGACCAAGGAATCCTGGAGGTCCATCAGGTCCTGGGTCACCAGGACTACCAGGCTGACCTACAAAAGATGTGACATCAGTTCCACACTTTAACAGTTTATGTTGCACACATGGAGATCAATACAGATGTAAGTAGCAGATAAACTATAAATACAAAAGATGTTAGAACTATTTAATAGTGATTGCTAAAATTTTGTGCACTACATAGCCATCTATTACTATTTGTTGCAAAAGAAAGGATTGGGTAATATTCAACAAACGTGTGAAGGGTTTACTAGTATAATTATTAATCATTACAACATACAAGTGTATAAGGGTAAATACAGTACTAAGGGTGTTGAAAGGATGTTCAGTAAGAGTATACTATGAATAAAAGAACTATATATGGTAATCCACTTCTCTTGAAAATGCCCTAGTGGCCACTAGCAGTATTACTTTTAGTGTACAACATAAGAGCATGTGATACAATGCTGAAGGTGAAACACTCAGCTACATATACCATGGAGACAGTTTGTTACTGTTTAGTGTATAAAGAGGAGGGGCTATCGCTGCTGTCAGTGCTATAGCAAAGGTGAAAAATGGATTGATGTACAATCAACAACAACAACAGGGGCTGTGAGCTGTTATTTGTGATGTTTTGCTGAAAGGAATTATCCATGATGCTGACAGTAAAAGTGCAAAACCGCAGGAGAGGCTTCACTGCAATAAAGTTGTTTGCTAATTAATAAATAGAAGCCCTTATTTGTCCATTGCAGAACAGTGAAAGTCTTCCTTCAGATACCCCAGCTTGTTAGCAAGTTAGGCTCAGAGCGCAGGGTCAGCCATGATACAGCACTCCTGGAGCAGAGAAGGTTAAGTACTAGTACAGATGTCTCCCCACTGCTGTTAGAAACTCTTACCTGGAAGCCCTTCCAGTCCTGCCTCTCCTGGTAGCCCTCGGGGTCCTGGGGGTCCCAGAGGACCAGGAGGCCCTGGCGCACCCTTTACCACAATTGGTGCTGGCGCAACACCTGGATTACCCGGATGACCTGAAAGCAAGCACAAGTAGCAATAAGAAAAAAGACAAGTTGCTAAAAAATGAGTATGAATTCAGGAACAACATAGATGCACTCACCTGGAGGACCAGGTTCACCGGGATCACCAGTCAGGCCAGGACTTCCAGAATTACCATATTGACCTTTAGGTCCTGAAGTGAGCAAACATTTCAGATTATTTAACCTGATAAATAAACTGACTACGTTGAGCATAGTAATCTGACAGTATTCAGTGATGCAGAAACTTTAGGTCCATCTGACCTGGAAATCCAGTAACGCCTGGAAGGCCAGTGTCTCCTTTAAGTCCAACAATTCCAGGATGTCCAGGAGGGCCCTTTCCCAGGAATACATGTTACTTATATAATCTCAGTTTTAATTAATTTTAGAACGAAGCCAATCTTATCAGAATGTGAGTCAACAAACTAAGATTTGCTAACAATATGTCAGAAAAACAATAGTTTTGTATCAAGCTTATATGGAATGTATGCAAATATGAAACAAAGAACAATAGGGAGAAAAAAAATCAGAAACAAAAAGGGAACACATTAACATTCATATACTTGCTTAGTCATGGTTAAATACTGGCGATACACACAATATTGAAAAAAAAATGTTTACTGCAATGCTCATGGCTTTGTTATATCGTTCAGCCTCACTAAAGCATAACTTTTTTCTGTAGTTGCTAAACTGCTGCTAAACTTGCTTTAATTGATGTCCATGTGACTCACCATAAAACCTGGTGGTCCAGTGTCTCCCTTTTGTCCAGATAAACCAGGTGATCCATTATTTCCAGGGGATCCTTTCTCACCCTTCACTCCTCCAGAACCTGGTGGTCCACGGGGCCCCTCTGGGCCAGAAGGACCTTTACAATACCAATAAGACAAGATGTCATTGATATTTGCCCTCCTGTTTTTTTTTACACACCATTAATTTAATCTATTTACCTCAATATCCCAATATCTACTGCCCCAATACATGCAGTAATCAAACTATCAAAAAATATCCTTGGATATGTGGAATGTGTGTTTCTATTTGCTTCATAATTTTTATCCTTGAGAGAAAAGAAGTCAGTACATCAAAACAAAAACAATGCATGTACCCATCCCTCATACCACCCCACCCCACTCTGTAACATGCTAAAAAGCTTATTAAAGACATAAAAGGTGTGGAGAAAACTGTTCAGGTGAGCATCAAACCAGTGAGGCTAACCTGGAGGACCTATATTGAGGAGTCAAAGTTCAACAGGTCCCCAAAATCCCAGAGGGAGAGAGAGGCGATGGCAAAATGCAGATTAAAAACAAGAGCAAAAGTTAGCATAACAGCACAATTAATGTAGAAACAGCAACATTTTATCTCATGGTGTAAGTTTTTTCACAAACTGAAAAAGAAAGGGATTTTTTTTGAAAACCCCAAATTATTTTATACAAGCATACAAAACACACAAAGCCATAATCAGAAGTGATGATAGAACTTGATATTTTCGCAGTATGATGACAATATCACAGTTTCACCACATCATGGTAGTAAAAACATGTAAAGACACTTAAATAATTAACGCCTAACATAAATCTTACATATTACTCTGTCATAATTTACTTTTTGAGGGTAATTTTTTAAAATATTTTGTAAATGTTTTGAGTGGCTGTCTTAAAGCGTGTTTTTTTTTTGTAGAGTCAAAAAGAAAACAAAAATATAAACAAAATAAAAAGTAGTTTTAAGCCTTTACCAAATTGAAATTACTCTTATTTCTTGCCTGTGCAGGGATGTGTTACAGAAATGTGAGCATGATGATGAAAAATCCCAAGATGGCAAGACCAGAAGGGTAAAAGATTAGCATCATCATGAGTTTTAGATTATAAAATACTGCGGCTTAGCTGATTTGATCCAATCCCGGAAGGAATTTCAACATAGTTGCCTCAGTTTAGGCTTTGCTACTTCGAGCTAGACTAAATGCCAGAATGTGACTGCCAAACAAACATGACTGTAATTTGATATGTACATGAAAGGTTTGGTTTGTGCAGCCTTTTAAAGAAGACAGCTAGTATAAATTGTGAAAAAGCATGTAGAGAAAATATTAACATACAGACTGTAATAGAAAGTAATAGGTTTGAAACTCTAATTTGAAAAACAGTACTTCTACTGTGACTAACTGTGAAACTGTGACACTGTAACAAGTGCACAGGGATCTCCAGTACAAGACTTTTTCTGCTATACTTCACATATGAATCTAGAAAGACACTGCCAATAATAAGAACTGTTGTTTATACTGCTACTCTTCTCAAAAGGTTATCTGTCAATTGTTAATTAAACATAGTTAACCGTTACTATACTTTTAGTACTAGTTTCACTGTAGGTCCTGGATATAACATAAATAACAAAGTAATAAATCAGGGGCCTGATGTATAAAGATCTGAAATGTGGACTTGAGATCGCTAAAAGTTTCTATAATTCCAAAAAATATGGAATAGGAATAAATGTTTCCTACTGGTGACCAACTTAAGTCCAACTTAAAATATATAATGTGCCTATTTATCTTTTCTGTGGAGTTTTATTAATTCATTCAGTCCTGCAGTTATGTAACACCCACATGACTAAAAAACCCCACAAGGTGATATGAACGTTCATTATAGCATTAGTTTTGTACACAATTCTTTTAGGTTTGTGCATATACTGACTTAAGGTAAACTATGATCTTTTGATCTCAATTGTTTTATAAATGAAGCCCCAGAACTTAAAAAGTTAAAAACACATCATGATATAATATATTTATAATATATATATATATATATATATATATATATATATATATACAAATCATGGCATATATTATATATGATTTATATATAATATACCATGATTTATATATATATTTTTAAATTCTCGCTTTTAGGTCAATTCTGGAAGGTGGAGAACCTGACCTTCGAGGCCTGTCAGCAAACGTCATCAGGAGAAGGTGGAGCCACGCCACAGGAAACAGGAAATTCAGGTCAAACCCACAATGCATTTGAGCATAGATTTAGCCAAACAGACACCTGCCAAAACTGGGCTCCTGGTTTAATATGTATAAAATGTATTTTTTTTTTAATCAATTTATCAATTTTTTTTTACTTCACTACACTAATAAATGTAAAAAATCAGTTTTTCATTCTTTAAACAGATTAGAAGAAGGAACCCAAACTGCCAGGGTTCTAAAAAACTTTTATGGAAAATTTTAATATTGTTATTATTTTTGACTGTTTTGTGATAATTTTGGACAATTGTGTATTTGTTCAATCAGACTGAGGAAGCCCATATTGGACAGTTCTGTAATGGCTTTACATATCATAAACATTAGCATTTTCCCATGCAGGTGAAGGCACGCACATATACGGAAACACTCAGCATTACACTACTGATTCATCCTTTTTTTGAATCACTGGATTCGGCATTACACCAGACAGACAGCACACTGTGGAGAGGAAAAGGGCTTTTGTTCCTCAGGAAAAAAGAGGGTAAGGGAGTGGAGACACATGAGGAAGACTGGATGGATGAACAGATAAACAGATGAACTCAGACACAGTGTGGATGGATCCATGCTGGTTGGGCCCTGATTGGGTCTCAGTAATATACACAGATTGGTACGTGCAAATCCCTACCTCCTACAAATGTTTCTGATATACACAAATAGTAAAAAGAAGTGCATGAAGGCATGCCCTGGAGTGAGTCAGGCACTGTGTGCATGTGTAGTGCTCACTAACTTTGTGCTCCCTATTAGTTTTGTGCAATTTGATATAGATACTTGTGATGATTTGTGTAACGTGCATGCAAATCAATCACATGACTAAAGACATTTAAGATGCCTCTCTACTGTCTGGTTCTCTCTAGTTTGTGTTTAAAAAGAACTGATATTTAAATTATCTCGGGTGTATCAGTTGTAGAGCCAGACAGTAGAGCCGACCAATGGAAGGCATAACCCTGTTCCTGGAGATCTGACATACTAAAAAATATCCAATGCAAAAATACTATGCCTGGTTCATTAAGCTTTTCAGGAGCATCATTTTGTGTTTTTGTTTTTTATTTTTATCCCCTTTTCTTCCAGTTTGGTCAGTTTGACTAGTCCCTCCCACTAGCTACCTCTCCCCTCACATCACATCAGTGAAGTATGATGGATGAAAACTAGCACATGCTTCCTCTGGCTAGTGTCTCCCTGATTGACAGTGGACAGAGTAATGCTCCTCATTTCTACCTTGAGAGCACAGCCAATTTTGCTCCCTTGAACTCCTTGTCATGGATGGTTGTGAAATTGACAGGAGTTGAACTTGTAATATCTTAATATTAGATTATTATTAATATTAGATTAGGATTATTACGTTAGGGTTGAACATAAACTGTACAAAGTACAAAATCTCATGAAACAGGGTCAGCCACTATAAAGTGTATGAGATAAGAAGGGCCAACTTACCTACTCTTCCTGGTGGTCCAGGAGGACCCTGGATGCCTTTAGGCCCTTGAAGGGACTGACCCGGAAGACCAGTGGACCCTTGAAGACCAGGGTTGCCTGTTGCACCAGGGGATCCTATATCACCCTTTGGTCCAGGGAAACCAGGGTTGCCAGGCTGGCCAGGAAGGCCAGGGTCTCCTTTAGGACCTGCATTATATGGTTAAGAAGGAGTTTTAATTTGGTACAGATTATATATCTCAGTTAGTTTAAATGTCTTGAGAGAGAGAGAAATGCAAAAAAAGAAGAAAAATGGTTTGTCCAAGAGAAAAATTTTTTTTTTTGCGTGTGTGTGTGTGATGTGAAACACTTTACCCGGCATCCCAGGAATTCCTGAAGGACCTGGGAGTCCATAACCTGGTATACCTATACAAATAAAACACCAAGAGATACCTTAAACTATGGAACCACTGTTGTATATTTCAAATGTATTTAGTCCTTGTGTATTAGTTATTTAACCTAGGATATGATAAATAAAACACATGCACAAGCACTCAACCACACTTACCTGGCTCTCCTTTCAATCCTGCTGGTCCAGGAATACCATCACGTCCAGCCTGACCCTTCTCTCCTGGTGCACCTGCCAAACCAGGCGGGCCAGGGGTTCCTGGCCTTCCGGGTGCTCCTGCTAGACCAGGGGAACCTGGGACTCCATCCAGACCCTTAGGTCCAGTAGCACCAGGTGCACCTAAAGTCAACGGGAGCATTCCAATTTTTCATGAAGTAATACCCAAGCAATAAATCATCTGCCTTTACATCAGGGCAATATTTCAGGATAGGAATATAGACACAGCACTGTTTACAGCGCCCATCATACAGAATAAGATCATTTCTAAGATATTAGTGTTCTAGCGTTAGGAAGCTGCTGCATTAGCAGATAAGCTACCTATAATTCAGGTAGAAATGGTAAAATATATTAATTGATTAATAAAAAAATATTTTTTACTTTTCATAGCTAATTTAGTCTACAATAACATTTTAATAAAGTTAAAGAAAAGTAAATTATAAATCCTAGTCAACCTACTTTAGTTATGTACAAGCTTAATCCCAATCATAGGTATATCCTAAACTTCTTTTTCTGCTCTGATGATTAAATTTTGAAAATTTGCAGAAAAACAAACTCTTGCACAAGCCCTGTTCTGTGGAACCTGTTTGTCTAAAAGCTAGACAAACTTTCAAAGTTTTGCGCATGCACACACACACAATAGTCTTCTTATGTTTACATTACTTAATGCTACATCTATGTTTAACATTATATTCTAATTTTATACAATATTTTTTAATTACAATCGAATATTTAATTACAAAAGACACTTGCTTCAATGCTACATACCAGTTTTGGCATCTTTCTTTAGATGGAAAAAAAAGGATTATAAGACAAACCAATTATAAAATTTCAGTTCACAAGATTTTTGACTGTGTTTCACCATTGACATGATTAGATGCAATATAATTTGGCAGAGCTGTACCTTGGAATCCTGGGAGGCCAGGATCACCCTTTGGGCCAGAGATCCCAGGTATCCCCGGACTTCCTGGGGGCCCTTGATGACCTTTTAGCCCTGCAGGTCCGTGGGCACCAGAAGACCCGGGTTCACCCTGTTCAACAGAAGCCAGTTAAAGCCCCTACTCCCTGGTGATCTTAAACACTACATAATCATCCTAATCCCTAATATATGTGTCTCAGATGCAAAGTGTTTTTTTTTTTGGACACTCCGTTAATATACTGTTATTACCTTAGGTCCTGGAGCTCCAGGTTGCCCAAATCCTGGCGTTCCAGGGTCTCCTTTTGGTCCTGTGAACCCTGGTGCTCCTGGAGATCCAGGCTGTCCAGATCGCCCAGGTTGACCTAGGCTTCCTTTAACTCCAGGAGGGCCTACACCAAAAGACACTAAATTAACCTGGATACACTATGTCAGTAACACTGATAGACAAAGCTTTTAACTGTGCTTCATCAAACCTTACCAGGCAATCCCATCTCGCCCATGCTGCCTTTCAGTCCTGGAGTACCAGGGGATCCTGGTGTTCCTGGAATTCCGGGATCTCCCTTGGGACCTACAAGGCAGTTATTTCCCTAAACATCTGTACACTAATCCGGCCTTATACAGTGTACACGTAATAGTGCTTGAGTTACCTGAGGGCCCAGGTGGCCCAGGACGTCCATCCAGTCCAGGAATTCCTGAATCTCCTGGAAGGCCAGAAATTCCTTTTGCTCCTGGAGTTCCACCAAGTCCTGAAAAAGAGATGTGTGTTCTGTCAGTATAAAAATACTGACATTCTTAATCATGGGATTTCAGATATCAAGATAATCAACTAAGAGACTAAAATTTAAATGCATCAAATTATATGAATGTGAAAGTAACAGGACCTGTACAAACACAGGAGGAATGTGGAACTGATTATAATGCAGTTTTTGTGTGTTGGCGTTAGGATATTCTTTTGCTTTGCAGGGCATCAATCATTTCTTACAATTTTAATAGCAAGAGACACTTGCCTGGAGGTCCTGGCTCTCCCTTTGTTCCTTTTACTAGGCCACCAGGAACTGTGACACCAGGAGGACCTCTTATACCTGGTTCACCTTTATATCCCTTATCTCCTCTAAAACCTTGGTTTCCTGGCAGTCCTGGTTGACCATTATCACCTAAAGGGTGGACAAGTAAGATCTGAACCAACAAGAGTAAGACTATGCCTTTTAATGAATGTTAGTCAAATAAGCCATACCTTTTGGTCCAGGAAATCCTGGAACACCAGGACTGCCTAGATTACCAGCAGGTCCTGGAGCACCCATCACACCCATTTCTCCCTTTTGCCCTGCAGTTGTAGGTGACAGAAAAGGAGGGTTCAAAATTTAGTGTTATACTGCATTACAGTGGGTATTCAAATGTTTTAGATGCAGTCCATATGGCACAGTTTTATATTACCAGGGAATCCAGGTAGTCCATCTTGTCCAGGGTTCCCAGGGTTCCCAGGAGGGCCAGAAGGACCAGGCAGTCCAGGCAATCCAGGACTACCCTGGTCACCAGGCAAGCCAGGAATATCCAGACCAGGAGAACCAGGGTCTCCTTTCTCACCACCCAAACCAGGGGAACCTGTACAGGCAATGCAAGACTCTCACAAATGTAGACATTGATACCAACATACCTCATACTTTAATCAAAAGGTATCATACTCTCTATATAAATGTTGTCCAAGTCTCAAACCTCAGGATGCTTACCAGGATTGCCCATAGGTCCAGGAGGTCCCGCTGGTCCAGGTGGACCAGGTAAACCAAAACCAGGGACTCCTTGAGTTCCAGGTGTACCCGGAAGACCAGGAAGACCAGGATCACCTGTGAAAAAAATAAGCTGTGTCTTACTGTATTTAAACCATTACATATTATAATAAAAGCATAACTACCAAAACTGGTATAACCTGTAGACTGTTTAGGACTGTACCTTTATACCCGGGAGGACCATCAATACCAGGTCGGCCAGATTGACCCGGATTCCCAGGGAATCCCGGATCACCTTTAGGCCCGAGTAAACCCTTACTGCCAGGCAGACCTGGAGGACCCTGAGGGCCAGGAAGACCATAACCAGGTTCACCCTGTGAATGCATAAATATGCGCTCGTTAGTATTTTTTTTATGTTTTCTAAAAATCAATTTTCTCTAACAGTAGGGCTGCAAGATCAACTTAAAATGTTGTTATTAACTATTTCATTAGTATAGTCATCTTAGTAACCAGCTGTACTCAAATGTGCAGCCTTAAATGCAAATATTTTGCTTCACTGTGTAGAGCTTGGTTCACCTTTGGCCCACGGAGTCCAGGTGTCCCAGGCTGTCCATCCACACCTGGAGTTCCAGGCCTGCCAGGGCCACCTGGACTTCCTGCAATACCTGGGAATCCTGGGAAATGGTTTCAGTTAACATTGTTAACTGTGTGAAGTTATCTCTCTTATCATTTGTTACATGTTTGCATATTTCTAGGTAAGATGCATCTTAACTGACGTTTAACAGCAGAAGTTTGCTTGGCTTTTAGGGTTTACCTTTAGGACCTGGTGGGCCTGGCAATCCTATACCTGGAAGACCAAGTTCTCCTTTTTGGCCAGGTAATCCTGGGAAACCAGAGGCGCCAGGTTGGCCTGGGTTACCTTTACAGGTAGAAGATTGAATCTCATTAACACAGATAGTGGAACTTGGTTACATAATTGAAAATATATTTGTTTGTGATATTTTTCTTAAAGATTTTGGACTATTCTTAAATTCTCTATCTGCAAGCAACATATTAATTCAATTTCGTTAATGATCCTATAATACTGCCAGGGTAAATGCATATATTAAAAAAAACTACAACTAAATTTGCATGTCATTTTAAAATCTAACAAATGGCAACCAGTCCTAAAACAGTCCTAAAAATTGATTTTTTAAAAAACAATTTCTAAACAGAAACCCAATTTCAAACAAAGCCAATGTTATTCAAGGTTGAGGAAATGTCAGGCCTGGGCAATATCCATAATAATAAATAAACTATAATAAACTTACTCTGTAATGCTCTACATTTTAACAGAATTAACTGATATATATCCATCCATCCATTATCTATACTGCTTGTCCGTTATGGGTTGCAGGGAAGCTGGAGCTAATCCCAGCTGACTTAGTGTATCACAGCTATCTATCACATGTCTGATATAAAGCCAGAACCAGATTAAACTAAACTATTAAAGGACAACATACTCCATAACTTAACTCCATAACATGTACAGTCGAATGCTCACCCCTTTGGATGCATCTCTGCATTATTAGATTTGAATGTTAAACTATATAGTTATTTTAAATTTTAAATTACAATATTGAATTAGTTCAAAGGTTTACCTCAAGTCAAGTACCTTTTATTTTTTACCTGGTCAATTAGAGTACCATTTCCACTTATTTACCTGGAATTCCTGGTAAACCAGGGTCTCCATCAAGTCCTCTGGGTCCAGGTACCCCTTTCTCAGAGACAGTCTGACCTGATTCACCTTTCTGACCTACCAAGTGACATCAAGGTTTAACATTAAGATTATGTATGTAATTGTGACAGTAAGGCTAGTTCAACTTTTTGATGGTCAAATCCAACTTAGTACATTTGCATCATATGTGCTCTCACCTGGAGGTCCAGGAGGTCCTTGCCTTCCTGACACACCCTGCAATCCTTTCTCTCCAGAAGGTCCCTGTGGGCCAAATCCAGGGGCACCAGGATGGCCCCTGTCTCCAGGAGGACCTTGGAAGCCAGGATCTCCAGCAGGGCCACGTTCACCTTTAAGCATTAGGGAACCCTGGCAGGAACAAGCACAGAAACAATTTCTCAGGTACAACAAAAGATCTCCTGTCCATCCAGTGACAAACATCAAAAACGATTAGACACTGTTGAAAATTGATAAACACAAGGGCAAAGATACATTTTAGATAAATGGTAATATATTTTTCCTGTTTGGAGAGCTAAACCAGTTTTAAGAATAACAAATATACAGCAGTTTCTTCAGTGAAGCTACAAACTTGAACTGTCTAACACACTACACAAAACCTAGATTGTCTATCAGTAGATAATGCAAAGTGCAAACATGTCCTGATGTCTGTCCTCTACACACCTTACAATCACAATTGAAACATTCAGAAACACCATTATGAAATCATGTTCATACCTTTAAGCTCACTGCTATCCGTTGAACTTGCCCTAAAAACAGTGTTCATTGAAAATCTGTTACAACAGATACTTACAGGTGCACCTTTGGGACCAGGTGGTCCAGGAGGTCCGCTTAGACCAGGTGGTCCATCTTGGCCAGGTAGACCTGGAGAGCCAGGGAATCCCGCGTCTCCCTTGTCTCCCTTCATACCATCAATGGCAAATGCTTCACCAGGGTCACCCTTCTGTCCAGGTGGTCCAGGTATACCTTGTTGTCCTTGTAAACCCTAGAAAATGTTACAGAATTGTTTATAATCTGTCATAGCCCTTTTGGACAATTTTAAGATCTGAAGTGAAGAGACTCACTGTTATCCCCAAGGGACCAGGGCTGCCTGGGTATCCTCTGTCTCCTCTAATACCACCGTGCCCAGGACTGCCTGTGAGAGATGCCGAAACATCAGGCTAAGCATAAAAAACACCAGCTGAATAAAGTAGTATTAAAAGAATATATGTATAGTACACTTGCGTAAAAAAAATCCTTTTGAACTGTACACATCTTAAGTTGAGACATTTGAAAAAATCTGCTGCCAAAGTGAAAAAACAGAGAAAACGCCATTTAAAGATTCCATTCCAATTCAACTAAAATACACCAAACACACAGATTGCCTAAAAGCAATTGCTACATATTTAGTTAATTAGCAGTTAATTTTTCATAAAATAGGAAAATAATAAATAAGTCAATGAAAAATATTTCCTCCTCATCTACCCAAAGTGATCCCTTCAGAAACCATAGAAAAAAGTAAATATTTATATTCATTTAGGGGAAATACTGTATACTTATGTTTTATTGAGGTATCAAAGTACATTATAAGCAAAAAAAAAATTGTTAACAATTTTAGTCAAAACCAGATTTCTCCATGGATTTCCTATAGTGAGAGATACTGTCATTCTAACCAGATCATCTTTAAATATTGTCCTAGAAGAGAATTATACCTCCTCTTACCTGGAGAAATATCCAACTTGCTTCTAGGTGATTCCTATACTGTACTAAATTGCCTCATATATAAAAATTAATTTATTATAAAATATACACGTTATTACATTTGTATATTTAAGTAATATTTACTTAAAATGTGAGAGGTTGAAACTGAAAAACAGTTTGTAAAAATGACTCTCAATTATACTAATATCCAAACTTAAAGCAGTACAAAATGAAAACTTTGCTGCCCTTTAAGAAAATTCATGCTGCATTTCAAATAACGCATGAAAAGTTATGAAAAGTTCTTACCTGGGAGTCCTGGAGGTCCAGGTGGACCCTGCGGTCCTGGGATGAGGTTGCCACTTGAGAAACAATTCACACATGTGTCCCCCTTTTCACCTGCAAAATGAAAGGCATATGAACTAAAGTTTCATTTAAAGTATTCAGAAAGCTTTTCTTCTTCTTCCTGTTCTTCTTTAATAATATTAAGTATCGTCTTGCCTTTCTGGCCTAGCTCTCCTGGGAAACCAGGTTCCCCAGTCAGGCCTGGAAGACCAGCAGGCCCAGGGAGGCAGTTGTCACCACCGTTGGATATTCCTGGAAGTCCTGGAGGTCCTGGAGTTCCTTGTAAACCTGGTGGTCCAGGTCTACCAGGAGAACCTGGAAGAGAAGCTCCAGGCGAGCCATGATCTCCCTTCTGTCCTCTCTCTCCTGGATAACCAGGGGGACCAGGTGGGCCTTGACTTCCGATTCCTAGGATATAATACAGTATTTATGAACCTGCACATATTCATGTAATCATACTGCACTTACTGCATTATGTGAAAGTGTATGATGACTAAAGAGTAAAGTATTTTATGCATATTGAGTGCCCTCACCTGAACGACCTGGCTGACCTGGTGGTCCTTGTGCACCTGGGAATGACCATTAAACAAGTAAAGTTAAAAATTTGCAATCATATATTTGTTAACATCAGAGAGATATTCATATGGCATTTTTTGCAAGCCCAAGTCAAGAGTCAAGTCTCAAGTCTGTAGTTAAATAGTAGGTAATTATTACAATAACATTTATCCATTTGTTTGACACTTTTATCCAAAGCAATTTACAGCTGAGACAACTGAACGTTTGGTGATCTTACTAAAGAACCTAACAATGGTAGCTTGATTATGCTGGTAATGAATACAATGTATTATAATGTTGCATTTACTAAAACTTATTTACAGCATAATTGAAAATAGACCAGTATCGATTTTCTGGCATTTTCTGGTGCACAAATAGCATGGTAATAAATTACAATGCATGAAAAGTGAGTGTCCAGCTCTATCAAAAAGGATATCATATATTTTCATATTGGTGATATTTCCTGCTTTAGATATATTGTTTTCAGATGTTTCGGATACTATGTTACTACTTTTCACTGACTGAAGGTTCTGACTTTTCACTAAAGTCCTTGTTTTTCCTTACAAAAGACACATTTTATCAAGCCATACCAGGTATCCCTGCCTCGCCTTTCCTCCCAGGGGCTCCAGGAAGTCCAGGCTCTCCTTTAGGTCCAACTATATTGTGGGCTGGGGGCACCACCTGATTGAGGAATTAATGAGACGAGATCTGTTGAACTTTCTGTTGTTATATGTTGTGTTTTTGTAAATAGAACATTGAACAAAAAGAACCCAACATTACAAAATTATATGGACGTACCACGCCTGGAGGTCCAGGTAGTCCTCGCTCACCTTTCTCACCCTGCGAACGAACGAGAGGTTAATCACGTAACTTTCTCTACAGAGTGACACTGTAATCACACTAACTAGAATATGACAAGCAGAACCTCATCACGAGTGAATACCATTACAATTCTCAGTTAACATTAAGACAAGCAAATTGTTTGGCATTATGAAATCTTACCATTACTCCATCGTCTCCTCGATAACCCTGTTCACCAGGATTTCCTTTGACACCCTGAGAAAGAGAGAGACAGAGAAGCAGACCAAACAGATATATTACAATCATGTACCACAGTGTGTTCCTGTCATGGTGCACATATGAACACAGAAATCTCACCGGAAATCCAGGAGAGCCAGGATCCCCATCTTTACCAGGTTTACCCTAAAGGAATAACAAGGATAAGTAACACTGAGTTCACCTGCTCTTAATATATTTGTACTGTCTTTCTCTCAGTGAGTGGGGTTCAACACTCACCCTCTTTCCAGGTTCTCCTGGTTCTCCCTTCTCTCCCTTTGGACTGCCATATGGGCCCTGTTAATCAAAAGCAGTTCTATTAGAGAGTTTTCATAATCTAGAGAGATCCATACACAGTGTTCCACCGTGCAACGTAATTTACCAAAATGACCAAAAAAGCAATGAGCACTTGCAGTGACAGTTAATTAATGTTGTAATAGATTGTACACATACGTTTTTACATATATTACTCATTATACTAAACATACATAGGGCCACTGCAATTCATAAATTGTGCAATATCCTGAAGTGCAGTATTTTAGCTGCTATTTTTTTTTTCAAACACACATTTTATATTTTATTAATCCATCCATCCATTATCTATACCGCTTTATCCATCTGGGTCACGGGGAAGCTGGAGCCAATCCCAGCATTGGGCGAGAGGTGAGGTACTCCCTGGTCAGGTCGCCAGTCCACCACAGTATTAATATATTTATACACCTTAAATAAGGATATTTTGATGTCTTTTCCATTTTCGTTTCCATTTAAATTGAATACACCATCAGGATTGCTACCCAATTTCATTGTACTCTGTGCAATGGCAATAAACAAATCTGTCAATCTATCAATCTATTTTTCTGTCTATCTATCTACACACAACCTTCACATATATGTAATGTAATGAGTCTTATAGCAGAAGCTTCAATACATACAGGTTGTCCAGGAGCGCCAGGATATCCAGGTGGTCCAGTTGGTCCACGGTCACCCTAAAATAAAATGCAGAACAGACTTAACATTAATGTAAATATGTGACAAATATCAATGGGTCTAAAGTACTACATGATTCACCAACTCATTCATGATTTCAGTGTTCTGCTCCCTTCCAATTTAAATGTTAATACTTGTTTTTAGCTGATCCTGCATTACAAATGGACAGAACATATAATAAAACTGAACGGAACAAAAGGATAACAATCACAACCAAATGAAAGAAGTGTTATTGGGGCCACCTAGTGGATAATGTAAAAGGTTTCTGTGGCGCCATCAAGTGTTCCAAAATAATAACACATTTAATATTCTATATGTAGAAGAGGGCTACTGAGGAGATATTTTCAGACAATATTTTCAATCAATAAATAAAAATTTCAAGTAAAAAAAACTAGCTTTTCTTTTACAGAGGCTGAGGACACACACATACAAGATCCTATCCCAAAAATTGTTAATATCCCAAGACCCTCTCTGAAAACTTTTCCCTCTTTCCAATTAACATGACTTCCGATTATGAATTCCTGCTTGCATTTTCCAGCACCCTCTGAAAAAAAATCTGACTCATAAGCATCCACTGAAACCAGATTCTGTCTTTTAATGTTACTGATAATGTCTCATTATATGCCTGTTTCTCTCTCTTACCCTTTAGTGATCCAAAGCTATAGGCCTGTGAACCATTTTAGATGACATGTTAGCCATATCAAAGACTTTACTCTTACTGTTTTTATTGTAGCCTTCATCATGAAGTGTAATATATATGTGCAAATGTATGTCGACAGAGCTTATAATGCTATTATTTGCACCTAAACTGGGTTGCTTGTATATGTTGCTAATGTCATCATGTCAGTAAGATTACAACTGCAGAAGATTATTGTGCTTCAATGACAACAGTGACAGTGTTCCTTTAAATGTACAAAGCTTCAATTCAATTCAATTCAATTTTATTTGTATAGCGCTTTTAACAACAGACATTGTCTCAAAGCAGCTTCACAAAA
>JAQQZR010000001.1:7679465-7697748 GCA_030068235.1 Notoglanidium macrostoma
AGTTACATCACAGTTACACCACAAACCTGAGGGAGTTACATCACAGTTACACCACAAACCTGAGGGAGTTACATCACGGTTACACCACAAACCTGAGGAGTTACATCACAGTTACACCAGAAACCAGGCGGAGTTACACCACAAACCTGACTAAATTACACCACAAACCTGATGGAGTTACACCACAAACCTGAGAGGGAGTTACATCACAGTTACACAACAAACCTGACTGAGTTACACTACAAACCTGACTCACTTTTTTATATACCAACCACTTTTCATCTTTAAAGCTGGTATATTTACACATAATATGTGAAATATTGCATATTTAGAGTATAAGCACAGTTAAAGGTTCACTGTAATGATAAAGTATATATGTACAGTTGCTAGTTTAAAGGCTACAGTTTGAATTACACAGTACAAAATGTTTTTTAGAATATGCCAAATTAGTTTTTTTTTTTTGGTTTTTTTTTACAAAAACCTTATGGACTTAAATTGTGCATGAGTAAAAACTGGTTTTATATGCAATTAGTATTAAAAGATCTTTGCTCCAAATAAAAGGCACGTATCAGTACATTTTAGCTGTAAAAGTATGTCTTGGCAAGTGAAACTAATTTTTTAGTGTTATCTGTATAATGTGTTTTAATATTATCTGACAACCCTCAGTATTAATAGGCTGAAAGTAGATGAGACCAAATATATATAAGGAGATTACTCTGTTTATATTTCTCAGAATGAGAATATCAGTTTTCAAGGCATGTTATAACATTCACATGACGAATCTCAACATCGGGTGTCCAGAGACCGCTGAGATTGAGTCCAATTTTTTGGATTCAACTATGCGTTGGCCAGCTCACAAAACTAGTGTTATTCCTGCCTCACCGCATTCGCTTTCTATAGTCTTAGCCATCGTCTTCCCTGGCACAGGCCTGTGATATCGCCGTGGCTTTCAAGTTCTGCCTTCACACCATCCAGCCAGGTTCTTCTGTGCATACACTGACAATGTCTGAGGAGACACTGGAAAAGGCAGATGGTGACCCCAATGTGTCTTAATGCACCTACATAAGTTAAAAGAGAATATGTTCTGTATTTTAGTTGTGATGCTTTGCTACCATGGCACTCTCATGTATAGAATTGATACCCTTATGAGGAAGGATGTAAATTATAAATTAGGTGTCCCCTCTCTATTTCTATCTAATATAGTAAGCTCTATAGCTCTATAGTATATTTGTTCAGAATACCTTCTTTGACACCAGGGCTATCTATGTGACCTGCATCATATTTTTCTGAAAGGACTTTATATAAGCTTTATATAAAATATGAGCAGTTGTAAGGACAGGAAGGATACTTTCATTATAGTTTACAGTAATTTGGATGGTCAACAAATCTTTCTGTTAAATACTCAATCCCTTGCTCTAGAGTTTAGTACATTGGAAAAGTCACCAAAATTGTCTGCGACATGTGACATGTGCAGTATGCATATTATTATTAAATTAAGCTAATGCCAGAGGAAGGTTCATGGAGAATGCCTAAGGTGTTTGGGATGGGTTCTTTTGATGCTGTTAGGATGGGGGTTGAATGGTGATGTTTGGGGATCAGATCTTGTCTGTGGAGAGATGAGACACATGGGCCCCCTGGAACAAGGGAGGAATGTCGGAGAGGACTTAACAGAGATCTAGTGTGAGGAGCAATTGCGAATGTGGATAGGGGCCAGGGTTCTTGTTCTTCAGGTATACTGGTGGAGTTAATGCCAAGACATGTTCAGGTTTAAATGTTTGAACACCTGCCCAAACACACAACATTGATCTATTCATTTCTCTCACTTGACCATCCATCTAGTACATTTAACTCCTCCCACTTAGGTTGCATAAAAGATCTTGAATACTGGCATGCCATACCGGCGCCAAGCATTCCAGCATATCAGTTGTTGACAATTATCAAGTAAGTTCAGAACCAGGTTGTGTGCAAAAGCTGATGTTGCATAGGTTTGTGGCAGTTTACAGTTTAAGCACACACAAACCCACAATAATCCTGTTAAAGCTTTGTAAAGGCCAAGCTTGCAAATGAATGGAATTTCTCTCTGATCAGATCATAACAACTACATGGAGCTTATGAATGTGTCTATTGAAACATAATTAGACAATAGAGCTTTTAATAACGATGCTTGTCATACTGAATACAAGCACAAGACGAAAAAAATGGCAGTAAATGTTTCACCAACTAATTTTTTGAATTTTTGTTACAAGCTAGTGACGAGGGAGAACACACACAGGCACACATGTCTACAACTTCCTTTAAGTTATTTTTGATCTGCCCTACACCTTCTGCTATCTATTTATGGATGACTACATCTCCACTTAGCACTGCTCCTTTATAAAACCCATCAAGCTACGTACGCAGAGTTTGGAGCCTGCCCTAAAGTTGAGAATGTGAATGGTTTAAACATTTCTACAGACAGTTAAAGCTATTGATTCCCTGTTCCTGATTCTCTGGATATGTCTCATCTTCTCATGTCTTGGAACTTTTAATATTTTCCTTCCAAGGAGAAAACCTTGGGTAAAGAAAAACTACAACGGACAAGATTTAATATTGGTGCATGTCAATGTTTTATTTAGTTACACCAACAATTTTGTATGCCTACAGCTACTATGTTTTGGAGAGGTGGATATCGGATACAATGCTTACATTAGTCGGTCGGTTGCTATCAAATTATTATACATTATGTCTCTAGGAACTTTTTTTTTCCCTTTTTTTTCGCTTCAGCAACAGAATATTTGTTTCTAACCAGTAAGCCTAACTGGGTGAGCGTATCATTGTGTAGCTATGCTGGATGTGCAGAGACTGGGATAAATATACTGGCCTTAAAATATACAGTATTTTAAGGTCTCTACTCTCCAGTGCATGACTCAGAGCCTGAACATGACTCTTCTGCTTCAAAGGAGCAGGTTCGGCCATTTGTGTTCGAGAAAAAACTCGATTAACTCAGATTAATTATAGAGTCTGTTAAATAGTCTCACCGGTGACCTTACGTACTCTCGTGTTTATTAGTGCTGTTGTGAAACCTCTGGCTCTCACAAGATTAAATCATGTGTGAAGTTTTGCATTTCTGATATGCTACCTAAAGTGATCCTGGGACAAGATGTGAGAATTGGGAATATCACTGAAAACACCAACACGTAGCACATTTCTTGAAACCGGGTGAAATAAATCAACAGCCATCAAGAAATATGTGGAAGAGATTTTTCTTTTGAAAAGTTTAGTGACTGACACACACACATACGTGCACACATTGTCACTGACTGATGGACTGCTGAGTGATGAATTATCTAATAGAGGATTGTGGGCTTTAGGGTTGTGCCCCAGCACATTTCTTTACATGCCTGAGATGCATCCGGATACAGTGAGGCCCGTAACATTTCAAACATATCAGATACCTCATAACACCACAGACATCTATACATCAAGACTAAACAAATTTCTCATTATATAGCTAGAAGCATACCCACATTGCTTAGAACAGACTATTCGTGCTTCAAACAGGCCTCAGTCAGTAAGGTCTTCCTCAGAGTCAGGCTTCATTATATGTCAGTCTGAAGTTCAGAAGTATTAAACCAATGTGTCATCAGTAATCAGCTAAGAGCACTATGTTGACCATATACCTCTGAACAGGATTCTGTGCATTGATGTTAGGGCCTGTGTCAACCAAATGCATTTTATTTGCGCAGGCAACGTCTATTTTCTATACAAATCCTATGAAGTTCCGCTTCGACAGCACTCAGCATCCTTGCCGCAAAAACATCCTCAGGGTTGAGCTTTTTCCCCCCGCTATGCTCAGGGTGCTTTCAGTTGAAAATAGTCCAACTTTTGGAACACCATCATGCATGTCAATGTCACTTCTCTCTCACAGATTAAGCACTCTGAAAATGAGGTCATGAGCAGTGTACAGCCAGCAAATGCATCTGGTGGACACAGGCCCTAATGGTGCTTATTCTCTAACCCTTGATTCCCAGCTAATGTCTATACACTCTGTTAAGGATCTCTTTCAGTGTCTTCATTAGCAGCAAACTAGCTCACAAGTAACAAATCCACTGGTTCATAATTTGCAATGTCCATGGTGAAAGTTCCTTAAATATGTCAGCGGGTTTCCAATAGTTAGCGTTTTCTCCATTTTCCATGTAACCAGGGCAAACAGATGAATACCCAAAGTGCAAATAACCAAGCCATGGATTAGTTTTAAATGGGTGCTTTAGCAACCATGCAAAGTGGAGCAATTTAAAATGGTAGCTAATCATATGACATTTGCCTAATGGATATTTAATATGACATAATTAGCCTGTTTTCTTCTGTTTCTAAGAACATAATTCTTTCTTCTTCTTCTTCTTCAATGTGAGTCCTAATGTGCTCATTGAAATCAGCAGACCAGCTGAATGTTATAGGAGCAGCAGAAAGCTTTAAAAATATTTTTGATGAATGCTGTTTAGTTGTTTGATTCTCCCAGATCTCCATTGTGGTATTGTTCTGGCCATGGAAGGCATTGAAAAACAGTACAACATGCTGGAGCCAGCTGCTATGAGTCATCATTAGCAAGAAAAATCTATTTTATAGTCATTAGGTTCTTTACAGTTTCATTTGGTAGTTGCATTTGCCAAATCTAAAAATCTAGCATATCAAGGATGGATCATGGGATTTTGCTGCCGTTGACAACAATAAGTGTAATCTTGCAAACACATGTTAGGTAGAAACCTGTGTACTAATCCACTGAGAAGAAAGAGAAAAAGAGAAGGTTAGCAAATGGCTGACACATCTCTGAGTAGCACGAGGAGGCATATGCGTCTTTGGCCTTTGTCTTTGGTGCTTTGTCCATGTGATACTCTTTGTTGCTCTGCTGTGCATCTCAAAACATTTGTAAAAGAGAACATTTAGAACATGTGCGTAGCAGCCACAACCACATGTTGAACTCGCTTAATAATTATAGGAGTGAAGAAATATAGACATCGCAAGAGCTTTTATATGACAGTGGTACATACATATGAATCCACAGGCATTGTTTCCACCACAGGAACATTTTTCGAGCCTTTTACAGGAACTCAGGAACTTTTGGCACATTTCCATTGGAGGAACCAGGGATGATTTTAGTGGTGCTGCAGGATGGGTACTTTTCTGAGAACCAGGAAGTATTGGGGTGGACTTGGTGCGATATTGAATTCTGATTGGTCAAACACATGCATCAAATAATGATTCAGGCACGTGGAACCTAACAAGTGATTAATAACATTATTTTAGGTGTCGTGGCACAACTGGCCAGTGGAGTGTCAAAAACGTGAGTGTTGTGTACATGTTCCTAACAGTACCACTGCTCATGGCTAGCTGCAAACAACGTCAAGAAGATATGAAGAAGATGACATGCAAATGATACCATGTTTTGTGCATGCATAACTAGTTTAAAAATTGACGTTGATGTAAACCTCATAACTAAACAATGTTTTATTTATTGCTCAATTTATATCACTTCTTATTTTATATAATGTCTTACTTTATATAATGATAATATTTGTAGCATTTCAGTGCAAAAAAGCAAACTAGTGGCTCATTCAGTAGAGGATTCGCACAGGATGAAGCCAACTCTGATAAACACATTGGCCACATATATCCGTAAACCTCACTTTGGTTTAACTACCTTACTTTCCTATTAATTGTATTAGTTGAATAGTTCATAGTAGTCCCTGAATAATATTCTTTAAGATGAATAACAGCACTTTAAGGGTTAAATGTGTACTACATTGCTTCTAAGGGCTTTGGTTATTTATAGTGTACCTTTAACATTTTAGTTTGAGCCTTATGTGTGTATTCACTGTTGTCAAGGCGATCATGCAGGCAGCCGGTGAGTAGCCATGTGTCCTAGTAGGCAGCCATATTTCTCACCTTGGCATTAACCTTTAAACTCCCAGGATCCATTGTTAGGTCCAGGCTTATTACTTCTCTTTCCTATTAGTGCTTTCTCTGTAGTTACAGATAAAAAAAAAAGTTAATGGCTTAAGGAAGTACCAGAAAGTCTTAAGTTCATCTATATAAAACCAATGGAGAATTTAGCATCTTGTTTATAGACCTTGTATTTTTCAGTCATCTGGCTTGTAGCAATATTTCATCACATGCTCATCATGTTTGACGGAAGAGGCTTTCACAAGAATTTCTTCTCAAGTAATGAAATCTGAACCCATTAAAAAAAATAATAAGGGCAAATTAAATCTGTTTAGATCGATGTATCATCCAGGTACAATTTTAGTTTATCTGATTTCTTGTGAAAGATAAAGCAGGATACCGATTGGCCATTCTGTGTCATATTTTGTAGCAACAGATGTGTGGCGTGTGAGTTGAGACCTATTCAGGTGTCAGGATTAATCAACACTCCACAACAAGCATGAAAGGAATGTTTCCATGTGACTTCCACATGCACCTTCTCTGTGTTGCAAGCACTTTTAGAGGTTATTAGCTGTTCCTTATCGTGTCTTTGTCAGAAAGCTGGACATCATTTTGAAAAGCAGTCATGTTGCCCTATACATCTACAAGACAAAATTTGTGCCAGTTCATGGGTAACCTGCATGACTGAATAGGTAAAATTTAGTCTGTCAGCCAGCCAGGTCAGTGGCCTTTGACTTCCTGAGCTATTCCCAGAACACACACTGTCTTTCAAACACACAGATCCTACTCATGACATTTCAACCAGGAGCCCATGTTGGGTCGTACTTCGCAAATCCATGTACATTTTATTCCAAATCCACCTGTAAGCCTCCGTAAGAAAGAAGCCCAAACAAAATCCTTCAGGGAGAGAAATAAAGAGCTCCCTTCAACACCCACACACTCCAACTCTGTTATAAATCCCTGAACAGTCTAGGGCATTTAGTCAAGCAAGGGCAGATCTATTAAGTACAAAACTCCCTATGCATTATTTATAAAAACATTAATATGTTTAGAATTGGTGTGGAGTGAGTAGGGAAGATCTAAATCAAACAGCAGAGACAGGATAATGCTATAAGTCCAGTTAAGAGAACAGAACATAAGGTTTTGTACTGAACATTCAATTAATAGCTATTAGTATTACTAAACCATACAAGGTTACAGTTCTGGGCAAAAGTTGGTATCTCCAGTGAATTGTGTGTGTGTGTGTGTGTGTGTGTGTGTGTGTGTGTGTGTGTGTGTGTGTGTGTGTGTGTGTGTGTGTGTGTGTTGCTGTTTGTTATTACGTTTTGTATACTAATAAATAGATTTTTTTTTAAGTGTGAGTATTTTATAGTACAAGGTGTATGCCATGTAGCACAGCTCTCACTGGTATGCCAGGAAAAATGTGCAAGCCTCAGGAGGTCAATTATTCCAACTGAGTGCATCCCAAAGCTGCTCAGAGGCTATGAAAGCATTGTATATTTTCAGAAATAATGTACAGGTTATAAAAGAATATTTAAACCACATCCAAAAAGAAAGGTGTAAACTGTTGAATTGATATCATTTTGGGTTTTTTTCCCTTTTGCTATCCTTATAACATACACTATTTGACCTTTTTGTATGATAATGCAGTAACCTCTGAGAAATGTTGCTTCTCTTTCATTGTGTTAAAGGTTCTGCATGTTTGCTCCCAACTGTACTTGATCGTGTTCTATAGTAGGAGGAGATTATTTGGAGTTGATTTTAAGAAGAGTTCAAATTAGTTTCTGTTTATATCATAGAGTAGGAGAACTGAGAGTTATCCATTTTTGATTCTAAGATCATTTGCAATTCATGTAAACAACAATCATAAAGTAATCCTATATTGACATTTTGGATTATTCTACACACATCTTTATAAATGAGGCCCAGGATCAGGTGAGGACCAAAGCTACACTTAATTACCCAGCCGTAGAGGTTAATGTGCATTTCTAAGGCTGCATTCCTAAAATGCTCATATGTTACTATGAAGAAGAGCTCACAGCATGGGCCAAAGTGGTGTGCATGCTGTCTCTAAGAGGTCCATGGTGTGGTATTGAGGAAATTATTATACTGAATTTCAAGCTGTTGATCAATGCCTTGTTGCTGATGTGTAGAAAATGAAGATTGGAATGCGCGGGTATTTTTAAGTTGGGTTGTAATGATTATCTTCATTAGCTGCTGTATAATATTACTTAGTCTCACACACACACACACACACACACACACACACACACACACACACACACACACACATTCTCTTTTAAAATGCAAAGAATAGTAATTGTGTTGAGAGACCCCCATCATAAATCAGCTCGCAGCTAATTTGTCGGCTGTTGTCTGGAAAGGTGCATTTAACACTCCTGCAGCGGTCAGGAGAAAAGCATGTTACACACATAGTAACAAATTCTGAAAATACATTGAATGCTTCAAATTGTAATCTCTGGATTTGAATGAACACTTCAGTTACTTTCTTATTCTTTTTCCCTTTACTTTTAGCTCAGGAAACTTTTTTGTACATTTGAAGTGCATTTTTTTTTTTCATTTAATTGTAGAACAATGTAAAACGTAACTGCAGTAACTATCTAATTTCTATGGTTTGTAGGAATGTGGCATCAGTTGATATTAGTTCAGTATCTGAACACTTTTATGTACTAATCTGTGTAAACACGCTGATGCTGTTTGGTAGCATAAGGATTGCAAACACACAGAGAAGGAGAACACCATCAATAATCTTGCTTTAACAATGTGATAGAAACAACCAAATCGTCAATTTGTTCCTTAATACAGCTTAATATGTTCACTCCTAACACCCGTACCTAATTTTATCTGAGTGGTATGTTCTCTACAACCCTACATTGATTACTGTGGTACATTTGAAGCCCAGTGAGAGTCTGATACCAGTCATCAGTGATATTTTGGGCTAAAAATAGGAACGCATACCAAGAAAGTTCCTAATGAGTCTTACACCAGTTTAGTGAGAAGAGATAAAATATGAATCTTCAGAAAGTTTTCATTCATTACCAAAACTTAACAGAGCTAACAGTCGGAATAGAACATGGGAAAAATGGCAGTTACATTCCTGCTTTGAGTGTGAAACAAATCAGGAGGCATTTTAATCACTGCTCCTTGCAGTTGCGAGAAGGATTAGGAGATTTCAGAGCTGCTAATAAAAGGCACTGTAACTGCGCATATGCAAGCAAGCCAGATCGAACCAGCCGGGTCTCTGTCAACACAACACTGCTAGCTGTCGTTCATATTTTTCCCAATCTGTGGAGAGATTTCATGGGGTAGGGCTGCTTGACTTGTGGAAGTGATTTCCAAAATGAGGAATGTTTAGTAACACCGTGACAATGCAGTTGTTGTCAGAATCTAAAGAAGATGATGTCTCTATCATATTGTGTCTTAATGAGAATGTATTTGTTAAGATGAACTAATCAATACCACAGACACTGTAGTGCACCTCCTCTTTCCGACTTCACCTTTCTAGGTGGAACGGCTGTTTTCAGACTCAACTGAATTACCGGAACAATAGCAAAGCTACGATTAAGGCTATTAGTCGGCCTCTGAGTGGGTAAAATGGAGGGAGGGAATAAAATTGTGTCTGTCTGTGTGTGGTCTTCCTACAACATCTTTGTCCATATGTAGGATGGCAGAGTGTGAGATTACAGATGGCTGAATATGGTGGCTCTCTAACTGACCTCCTGTGGTGCCTCATTACAGAAGGGCTCATTCTAATGTATAGTTTTTCCATAGCTAAGGAAAGCATCAAATTATCATTGTAAAGACCTCATAGGGAGTGGGTGTGGTGTGATGGCGGTGGAGCTTCACTGTCTCCTCTCAGCTGTGTACCAGGACACATTTTGGCCTTGTTCCTTTCATCCTTCATGCTCCCTCTTTGGGCTTTCTCCAGAGGTCAAAGGACAGCCCAGTGACTTGGATGGCCAGATAATTTGCTTTTCACTTAGAGTCTTTTGGCCTCTTCTATTTTTTTCTGAGCTTTTGTTGTCTCAGATCATACCATCTCTATAATTTCTCTCCAGATCTCTTACTATAATATAAAAAGCAGGAGTGGAAGAGATAGTAGGTCTGGGCAATGTGGCGATCATGCATTCATGTAAAATGTAACTAACAACATTAACAGTGTTTTGAACCAATTGCTTCATTTTCCCTTACTTTCTCTGTGAAATACTTCAAATGTATTAATACTGGACAAGAGTCCATGGTTCTATAGTTGTACTTCTTGGCACTTGATTGTAAAGCCACAGTAAAACCATATATCACGATTCTATATTGTGTATCATGAAGATGTCCAAAGATGTCTCATCAAGTATTGTGATATATTTTTTGCCATATTGCCAAACCTTAACAGATGTAATGATTTATATTTATCTAAAAGATTCTGTCACAGTTATCTCCCTCTTGTATATACTAAAAAAGGGCATAAACAGAGCAAATCTCAGCAATAAAGAGCCAAAGGATACTATAGTCACAAATCATGGCCTTTCTATGAGCCGTTCACCATGAGCTTCTATTCGTGAGAAAGGCCTTTGTTTCACTCCTGTTCTCACCCATAGACACTCTATCTTTACTCTCCTTGTCTCATATGCCTTCTTCATCACTTTCGCAGTTTGGATTTTGGGCATGTGATAATGTGTGTGTGTGAAGTGAGATTTAAAAGGAGGGTTTATTCTGATCCTGCTCATTATTAACTACACAGTTGTACGTAATCCACTTAATAATATATGTAGAGCAGGACTAAGTGTCAGAGTTGCTATGGAAATGGCCTATCTGATCTCTTAGGAATGCCAATGTGTGAGTATGTGTGTCTGAGAGAAATGTGAAATAAGAGAGTATTTAGCTGTATAGAAAGAGAGAAAGTAACCAGGGTAGGAAGGAAGGAAAAGTCAATTTTTTTTAATTGATTGCCAGACATCTGCTATGATTAACTGGAGAAGGGATGACAAATATCACACTTTCCTGACTGTTATGTATGTTTGCTGTAATGTGGGCCTTCTTTAAGTAATTGGGGTTAATTTTTTTAAACTTTCTAAACTTCATGTTGATCCGCTTATATCTGTCTATGGCTGTGTTGGATCAAGTCTTTCTTACCCAGAAAATACAGAGGCTTGTACACTTTTAGTTTTGTGCAGTAAAGTGCCCCTCTCCCCTAAACCAGATTTTTTTAATGGTTAACACAGTTTAAATGGTCGATTCCCTTTTCATAAAGTCATGGGAAAAAGAAAGTACACCCTCCTTCATTCTATGTTTTCATTTATAAGGGACTAAATAACAATTGTGTAGACCTCACTAACTTCTATAAACAAACAAACAACCTCAGGTGACAACTAAAAACACAACAGGTTTCGATATGTAGTCATTTATTCCCAAATAATAAACCAAAATTCAGAAACCAAGTAGGGGAATGTTTTCTGTAGAAGTTCATCAGAGTCTCACATCATTTTAGAGATTTTTTTGGCCAACTCTTCTTTACAACATTACTTCAGTTCATCTATGTTTGAGGGCATTCGTTTATGCACAGCTCTCTTAAAATCTTGCCATAACACCTCAGTGGGGTTGAGGTCAGGACTTTGACTTGGCCATTCCATTCCATTTCTTTCTTCTTTAGCCATTCAGATGTCGATTTGCTAGTGTGCTTGGGATCGTTGTCCTGCTGCATGACCCAGTTTCAGCCAAGATTAAGCTGCTGGACAGATGGCCTCACATTTGTCTCAAAAATATTCTGGTATAAAGTGGAGTTTATCATTATCTCAATGACTGGAAGTTCTACAGGTCCTGTGGCTGCAAAGCAAGCCCAAATTATCACCCCTCTACCACCATACTTGGCAGTGGGTGTGAGGTGTTTGTGGTAATATGCTATGTTTGGTTTTTGCCAAACATGGCTTGTGCTTGATGACCAAACATCTCCACCTTGGACTCATCAGTACAAAGGATACCGTTCCAGACCTTTGTGGTTTGTTCAGAAGCAGTTTCACAACTGTAAATCATGCTTCCGTATTCTTTTTGGAGAGAAGGGAATTTTCCTACCCACCGTTCCATGAAAGTCTTTTTCTGATTGTGCTTTCATGAGCACTTTCATGATTTTATGTGCTTACATAGATCTGTAGGTCAAATGATGTAGCTCTTGGGATTTTCTCTATATCTCTGAGCATTAAACGATCTGATGCACACTCCTGGGAAAATTGGCAAATGTCTTGAAGGCTCTCAATTTGTAAATAGTCCCTCTCATTGTAGAGTGGTGAATTTCAAATTGTTTGGAGATGGCCTTATAACCCTTCTCCTATTGATAAGCAGGTCATGGCTGATGTCTTTTCTTCTTGACATGATTTACACACATTCCTGAATGCTCCAGGACATCAAACCGGCAAAAGTTATTTGTTATATTTTCACATTTCTTGATGATGTACTAAGCAGGGCATTTAATTAGTAATACCTGGAAGAAGGTGTACTTATTGTTTCCCACCTGGTTTCTGAATTTATTTACTTTTGTGGGAAAAACAACTAAATATTGAAATCTGTTTTTTTGTTTGTTTGTTTGTACATAGAAGTCGGTGAGGATCACACAATTTTTATTTAGCCCCTGATAAACAAATGACCTAAAATTGGTGTGATTTATTTTCCTATGAATGAAGATTGGTGTTTGGGCAAAAGCTATTAATTCAGCATGATACATTTGGAACACAGTTTAGTATTAGCTGTAAGACAAATCTAGGCCACAGTAACTTAAAGTCATAGAGTAACTTTGCTAATTTGAAGAACAGTATGTGAGATGTTAAGGTAACATTATAGTGATATGGTTTATGTCCACATTGATTCTCAGTGGTGCTCAAATTTTATCTCGTCACATCTTCCCTTGTTCCTTGACAATCTCTTCCAGAGCTCCTGGCATATGGCTGGCTTATTAAATGTTAAGAGAACACTAGGTGCTTCCTCTCTCTTATATCTGACTCCCCCACCTCTGATCTTCTTCTTTTCATGTAGGTATTAGCAAAGACCACACTGATCCTTTAATCTCATTGAACAAGATAAGTTTCTCTTTGTTGAAATGTTCCAGCCTCCCATATAGATACACGCAATAACACACACATGAGCTTATCTTTCTTTTAAATCATCTACCTGCAGGCTGTGTAGATATTTCATTTTGTCCAAAACATTGCCTCCTTCTTAATAGATTTATATGTAATTCAGTAATCTTTTCACTTCCTCCCCTTGCCAGTCCCTCCTAATCAGAGAGATTAGATGTCCAAAGTGGACTAATTTCTGAATAAACAAAGGAAAGCTTAACTTGCAGTGAAATTGTACTTTTGTACTGGGTCATGAATCACTTTCTTTTTACTTAAGAAGAGGTGAGGAAACACAACCAATGCATAAATATAATGAAAGAGGAATAGAAACATGGAGTATAGCTTGCAGGTGTGTGAAGATAATAAGGAGGACAATCAAATAATAGGGTTTCTGGATGTCATTCATAAACTTTCATAAAGATTTTGGTAAAAACCAAGGCTGCCCTAACCTGCAAAAAGGCAGTATATAATGTGCACTTTAGTAGTTCAGGCAGTATGGGTTTTTTTTTTTCATTAATTTATCACCCATTTGTACTGGCTTCAGATGACTCACAGAGTGTTTTCTGTTACTGGATAGTCACTGCATTGAAAAAAAGTTCACACTGTCTTTCATGTTATTTAGAAGTTTTGTTGTAATGTCAGTCAAACCTCTTTTAGGTAAGTAGATGTTTCTTGACTTCATTTAATGCCTAAAACTGGCAGCTTCAAGTTCTTAAATTTCTCTTATTGTGTAAGACTGGCAATAATTCTGAAGCTGCTGACTTACATGTCATAGCTTAAGGAAAGCCTGTTCTCTTCACCCAGTCTTCAAATCATCTTTCGTTTAGTCTGCATGCCCTGTGGGTAGCCAAAAGGACAAATGGGTTCAGACACACACTGGAATCCCAGAGACCTGCACAGCAGGAATGCGTGGCCTCATTGAGAACAGAATAAAGTCTTAGAAAATGTTTTTTCCTGATCCAGGATCAGCTGTATTTAGCCATTAATTATAAAGCTCTCAGCTGATCATTTTACATTATAAAATGCCAGTTTCTACCAAAGAACAAGGGCAAAACCAGATTACAGCTGCAGACTTGGTATATGCTAGCCAGGCTGATATACACTGCAGTAACATTTATCCAGGACATTAGATTTGAAATGGAACAGTGAGTGTTTTTTTAACAGCATGTACATCTCCATGCATCCTGTACATCCATTTGATGTACAATCAGTTTCTTATTTCTGCTTTGCTCAATCGTCCAGAGTTTTTTCTTCTTATGTATTCATCCTCTGTCACTTCTCAATTGTGCTAATGTTTTAAATCAGCTGCCTCAAAGGGCGTCGGCATGTCATAGGATAAATACTCATCAACATGTCATCTTATTCTATTCACACATGAGCACTAGGTCATGTCAATCATCCAGGGGTCTGACTATGGCTTGTAAGCACGTTAACTCCTTTCCAGTTAATTACTTGAGAATTTTCCTGCATAAAAGAGTACGTCTGAACAGAACTAACATCTGTGACATTTACAAGTACAGAACAATAGTTTTAACATTTAGTATGGTAACGATATTCATGTCTATATTGGGGTGGATTAGGAATCATCCATTGACTTCATTGTATGGTCATGTAAGTAGAGCTCCTGTCAGGTTCAGCTGTAGGACAAGAAATATGCTGGAAGGGCTGTGGTCTGGGCACTTTGTGGTTTTGAGGGAACGTTACATGGTTAGTTACTCAGGGGGAGATAAAGAGAAAGTGATGAATCACTGGGATACACTAACACTGTACAACACTCAGAGGGAACATAAAGAAAAAACAAGGTGAAAACTAAACAAACTAGACATATTCATTAATGTCCACATCCATTGCATGTTTGCTTTTTCTCCTTTTCTTCACTTGGCTTTCTGATCTGCTTTCTCCTCAAGCATCTATCACCATAAATCATTGCTGTTTCTTTTCACCTAAATGGCACCCTATAGTCAGGAGCACATGAGTGTATTGCTTCCTAAAGCACAGCAGTCACGCATTTTAGGCCTCACATGCTAACACTAGGGCTTATGTCCTTGGCCCCACCTGTCACTTCAGACTACGCCAATTAACCAAAAAGCTGTATCGTTGTGCCATGACTCAAAACCAAGAAGAAGCATGTCTGCTCATATCTGATGTCCCACTCACCATGTCAGTCATTCTTTCATGTACTCACTGTATGTTCCTTATAAGTACTTCCTTGCACTTCATACCACTTAAAGAGATCTTCATCTAAGCATGATATTTCACTGGAAGTGTGTGGAAAGGCAATTTGGGCCAAATATCTAGTCCAGATAAAAATCCCAGTTAAGTGTGTCTGTTTATTTAGATGTGGACAGAGATTTTGCATATAAAGTCTCTGAAAATCACATGTGGACCAGAGGCTCTTTCTGAAAACAAACAAATTTCTTCCACATACTATATGTGTACCTCACGGGTGTCTCTTCTTTGAACTCAGACTTAACCTTTACCCTCCATTCCAGTGCCAGTCCCCTAAAGTCAAATTACAGTGTACTGAATATAATCCCAACCTGGTAACATTCAGTTACTGGAAGGATGACTTGTATTAATCTCTTGCACCCCTGGTTTAAAAAAGTAATGGCAGATCATTAGATAGATCACAACAGTCTGTTAGAGGTTTATACACATTCACTCACCAGCCACTCACTTTATGCCTGTAAAATGAATACATTTACACCTGCTCATTCATGCAGTTATTCAATTAACTATCCCGTGGCAGCAACACAATGTATAAAATCATGCAGGTACAGGTCCAGATCATCAGATAATGATCACACCAAACATGAGAACAAGGAAGAATGTGAGCTCCCTGACTTTAACCATGGCATGGTTGTTGGTGCCAGATGGGCATATTTGAGTTTTTCAGAGCTCTTGGGATTTCTACACACAGCAGTCTGTAGAGTTCACACACAACGGTATGTAAAAACCAAAAACATTCAGTGAATTATGGTTATTTGGGTGGAAATGTCATGATTAGAGAGCTCAGAAGAGTATAGCAAGATTGATTTAAGCTGACAGGAAGATACATCAACTCAAATAACCACTATTTACAAACAACAGTGAGCAGAAAAAGTAATGACTATTGGATGCTGCTTCCAATACTATTTAAAAGGGAAGAAATCAGAGTGATGAAAGGCCGAAATGTTAGTGTCAAGATAACACCTGGTTGACTTCCTGATGCCATCCATCTCCCTTTTCCCCTGATGCCATAACCTTTCCCAACAGGTGGCAGGTTTTGACTCTCAGGCATGGATCCACTCAGGTGTGTGTAAGAAGGAGCTCAGTGAGCGATCGTATGCAAGGGGATGCTGTTATACCCTAAAAATGCAACTTACTGTTTTTTTTGGTGGGAGGGGACTATATATCTATTTTTTTGTTTTACATGTTATAATGTTAGTGTAAACTGCATGCACTTTCTGGAGTGCATTACACAGGAGTTTATATAGAGTTCTGTTTGGGGTTTTTCCTCTGTGTACATGACATATACAGATTCAATCAACCAGTATTTTTTGTTGTTTACCCTGTCAATGAAGGTTATGCCTTGGGATATATGGGAACATTGAGCTGATCATTTTCACATGGCAGAGACAAGACAAGTCTTTGCTTCAGGTAATCTGTGTAAACTTGCCTTTGAGAAGGAAGATTGTGACAAGTTGGGGGGGAAGAGCAATATCTGAAAAACCGACTAGATGGATCAGCCTGACATTTTTGTAATAAGGAAAGCTATGCCTATTCAGCTCCAGGTCATAGAAAACCTGTTTCACTTTACACACCTCAAGGCCACAAATTTCCTCTGCGGTGATGTGAACAGATTCTTTGTCACATTCCCTGCACGTTACCTGAAATTTATTTCTTATTTTACATGTGGTCAGTTTTTTGAGCAAAGTGTCAACAAAAAGTGTGTTTTTCTCAGTTTTTTCTACCTGTCTCTTTTCTTTTATATCATATCTGTACATTGCACTGTTTTTCTGAAGAGTATATTTTTTTCTCTTCTTTATACTAAGAGATTAGTTGTAAAATCCTGGCAGGAGACATAAGAAGTAAATGTTTAAATCTCCCTCATCCTTTCTGTCTTTTGGTTGCCACCATATATCATAATTAAGTTCCCGCGTTACATCCGTCCTGCCCCCATAATTCTCGCCAGGCCCTTTTAACTGCAGCACCTAAGCGGAAAAAGAAAACAGTCACCCTGAGACGCATGGGCTGCTAGTTATGTTAACATCAAACACACCAGTGGTTTTCAGGAGAGATCTTTTTTTTTGTCTTTTGCAGCATTGCTTCCTTTTCTTCTGTCCTTTTCCTTCTTGCTCTGTACACCACTCCTCCTTTCTTCTTTCCTCCCCACCCCACCTCTCCTCCCTATTCAGCGCCTTGGGCGTATCTCACTGGCTGTCATCAAAGGCAGTCTGGCTTAATGGTGTGTAGGTAACTCTGTTGTTAGGCATTCACCCTGCCCAGGACAAAAAAAGGAGAAGAGGAGTTGGTTCCCTAACAAAGGCCATGTCAGACAGGGAGATCTTTTAGCCGGACCACGGCCCTTCGGCGGCCTCTATGAAAGGGAACATTGTTCAGAGGGACACAGAGGGATGAGGACAAGGGGGAAGGGAGAGATGGATGGATAGGGATTTTTTTAGGGAGTGAAGGCAGGAAGGTTAATAAAAGTTGGGCCAACTTGATGAGGGCCACCTGTTCAGAGGGAGACCCTCGTGCTTGTGTGTGTGTGTGTGTGTGTGTGTGTGTGTGTGTGTGTGTGTGGGTGTGTTTGTCCTGGTTTGGAATTTCTCCTTTATTTGTGAGAGCACAGGAAAGAACTCCTTTTCCTATTTTACCTCCACCCACTACATCACCCCCTATAGAAACACAGGCAAGTGGCAGCACGCTTTCTTCCTAGAACACACACGTACAAATCTAGGTGTAAGAATCTGGGGCGGTAGCTTTTCATGTTGTCTGGACTTACTCCTTAAATTGTCTTGAGTTCAGCTGAGAGCAGGGTGTGCTAACCACAGCTGAGTCAGCTAAGCTAACATAGGTCACCTGAAGCTGAGATGGTAAGGGTGTGTGTTTGTGTCTACTTGGCAAGCTTTCTGTTTGTATTAGTCTAGGAGATGAGGAATTTGTCGACCTTGCAGGGTATGCACATGAGCACACACACACACACACACACACACACACACACACACACACACACACACACACACACACACACACACACA
>JAQQZR010000001.1:7697848-7746308 GCA_030068235.1 Notoglanidium macrostoma
TTGTATTAGTCTAGGAGATGAGGAATTTGTCGACCTGGCAGGGTATGCACATTAGCACACACACACACACACACACACACACACACACACACACACACACACACACACACACACACACAATTGGTCATGCACCAAGTCACAATCTAAACACATACTGTATCTGCAATATTTGTACACATAGTCATACTGTAAAGGATGCACACAGAGTCTTTGTGCATTCACTCTCAAACTTTCACTCTGTATGCCACAAAGAGTCGATTCTGAGTCTCCCTCAATATCACCCTTGGCATGGTTTACTTGCCAATAACAGAACAGTGAGACATCCTCCTTCTATTAATAGCAAATTTGGCAGCTCGGTCAACACCGAGAGAGGTAGTAGTGAGAAGAAAAGACCTGAAATATCTCACAGAACACAAACTATACCAGTGGCATCTGTTCAAACTTCAACACCCACATTTGGACTGGTGCATTAAGTTGTGACCCAAAAGTAGTTTTACATTCTAACACCTCTAATTTATATATTTTACAACACAAACAGTGCTCTCAGGGAAAGAAGCATGAAGAACATGAAAGTCCAAACTATTGCTAAAAATCCATTTACATATGTAAGAACAAGATGAATCTGGTGGCTCTGCAGCACCTTAAAAGTTACTGTCACACTGTCATGCACTGGGAATGAGCTGGGCACACACAAATGAATTTCTGTTCTACCACATAGTAGTAGATAGTGTTCAGAGTATATCTTACTCATTGTGTGTTTTACTTGTGCATGCACAAAAGAAAAAAGAACATAATACTAAAGGCTGTCAGTTGAGAGTATTGTGGTTACTGTACATATGAGATGATTGTACAGTATTATACAAAACAGTTTCTATGCTACAATGAACTTGGTCATTTATTGGCTACCTTTGTAATGCCTGCATGTAAGCAAAATGTGAAAACCTTAATCCCCTGAGGTCTGCGCTTTATTCCTTTATCATTGGACTGCAGACAAACATGTTCCTGCAAGTTGTTGTTTAACCCATGAGCTTCTCAGAAATGTCATTAATTTTCACCCTCACCACAAAATGAAATTACACTACCGGTTGGAACAAAGGCTTCCAGAAAAGATGTCAATTATGTGCTTCAAAGTACTGTTGATCTACAAACATGCACAGCAAGGGAGGAATTCTTCCCAGAATCCTCTATTCAAAGATATTCTTGATAGTGAAAAAAGTCAGTGAAATAAAAGAAGGCTCTAATCCTAAAAGTGGTCTCTATCTCTCAGACAGTTTCATTTCTAGATACTAAGTTCATAAGAAAATGCATTGATATAAGCATCAGTAAAGGATGTTGTGGGTACTTATTTAACTTGTTCAAAACACTATGTTTGTTAACATTTTTAAAAAGTCATCATAGGGTCAAATGGGGACACCTGGCAACCTTACCACTACAGATGTATGTCCCATTTGGAGGGGGTTTAACTTCCCCCTGGCTCCTCTCCTCACTTCAAACAGCGTTATTAACACTATGCTACTTAGCTCTGGTAATTACAGCCTATAGAGGAGAAGACGCCGCTTCACCTTTCATCAGCGAGATGGAACTTAAGTAGGTAATGTCCGCAGCAGCAGCCATGACACTGCTCTTGTATGACATGAGATCTCCTCAGTTTCAGACCAGAACCTGTCATCCATGTTGCACTGAATCCAAAGCAGTGAGCAAATAATTTCATAATGTTTAGCATCTATACTCCACTTTAGACCTGTTTACAACATATAACTGGTCCAAAAAATTACAGTGTAAGCAATTATCATCCAAGTAATCACCAAATTTGGACATTACATGGAATATATTGGAAACCTCTGAAATGGGGAAATTCTAAAGAAAAAGTTCTATAATACTTATAGGATTAATACCATTCACTAATCATCTCATTTTTATTGAGTTAATTCCTTTTTTCAGACCAGTGACAATTTATCAGACATTTTACAGCAAAAAATTGCTTATCTTATTTAATCTTTTATGAGAATCAAAGCTTTATTCATCAGTATCCCAAAATCATAAAAAAAGTCTCACCCCGTAATTCTGAGGTCTTGAAATATAGACACAAATACCTACAGATAATACTAGTACTTTATCCATATACTGAGCACATTATTTCATTTCAAATGCAATAGAAGTCAAGTGTAAATAGTTTATAATGCTGTAAATATCATCCTTATTCATCCCTAAACACAGACAAACTATCTTGTAATCAAACTATCTTGTATCTCAGTAATTACTACCTATCTCTTCTTGCAATTTAAGATGTTAATGAGGTGTAAATGTGGACAGCCAATATATGGCCAAAATCTGGCAGCATTTATGGTTTGTTCTAAGCTTATATGTTATTCCTTTTCCTGTGTCATTAACCATACATATAGAAATTCTCATGAGACTGGGTGTTAAACCATCAAGCCAGCATAATTACTATCAGACTTCCAATTGTGTTTGAATGCTGGAGATAAGTAACTTGGTGTGTTGACACAGATATCAGCAGTAACTAGACCAAATCAGCTGAGTGCAAAGAGATTCATGCTAGAATCCTAAGACATTGTGGGTTTGGAAATTAACCTTTTTGAAAGATTCAGGGTGATTTCCAATGTATGACTATGGGGGCTTGAATATGTGGCCTGAAGTGAGTATCTGCATTTACCGGTTGGTAAAGAAAGATGAGGATATGTCATTGGCATGCAGATTGGCACCGCTCGGGGCATCTGTAATTATTAGTCTGGGGTGAGAGAGTGCAACAAATAGTACTCGGAATCAAATAACATCCCAGTTCATATTCTTTATGCTGGTTTGTTTATATTTCAGAACAGGCCTACATTAATACACTCTATTCAATGCTTGTTCAATATACCAGATCAGTAGAATTTGATATAGTGCATCAGTATGGTAACAGATCGACCCATATGTCTCTAGTATTCCCTTTGAGTTACTGTGGTGTATAAACCTGGCCTCCTGCATAGACAGGAAAGGAAAGGGAACAGGAAGCTTGTATTCTGACACTAGTGTCTGTGAGTCTGTGATCTCTGGGTAGCAGAGCTAAAGTTAGAACATCAACATAGTCGAGAGCCCAGAATGATCCAGGATCCTTAGCTTGATTGCAATGAGGCTATTACTGATGACTTTCCTGGCTGCTGGCTCCACGTCTGTGCACGCTCTATTCTTGGAGCAACATGGATACATCTACACAAATGAATTAGGTATCTTTCACTAGTTTTGAACTAACAGTTGTTTTTTTACAAACAGATTAGCCAGAAGCTGTGTTTATGAACAGACAACACCGAATTAAAGCTTTGATTTACTGAGAGCAATGAAGCAGACATGTAACCTACTGCACTGTCAGTAGAGGCACATGCCCCCACTCACAAACAGTCAGACACACACAAAGTATTGGGCATGCCAGAGCATTAGCCTGAGGTATGCAGGTGCTTGGGCTTGCCAGAGTTGAGTATGCAATGCAGTGCTAGCCTGTGGCAGCCTCTAATTCCACCTCAGAGACCCAAATCCCTTTTTTTAATGTTACCTTGCTTTGTCATGTAGGTGTTCTTAGCATATAACAGATGTGTATGTGTCACAGTAATAAACTATTGTTGCTAATAGCAGTGGGTGTGTGTCTGCATGCATGTTAGAACAATTATTAACTGAGGATAAAAAAAAATGCATTGGCTGAATTTTCACCCGCTCAGAGAAATGGTGGAGCTGGGTAGAGAAAACTAATATTTCTTAACGTATCTTAATAAGTTTGAATGCCTGAGGAAATTATTATTAAAATGGCCTAATAATAATAATCAGATTATAATGTTAATGATAATGTTCATACTCAAGTTCCTGTTAACACAATTAGCCTTATTTGACTCTATACTATGAAGTTATTAAAAAGGTATTGTGTATAATCATGATTTGTAAACGCATAAAATCACAACTTGTAAACCCTTTTGAGTCTGGTTCCTCTCAAGGTTTCTTCCTCTTGTCACCTCAGGGAGATTGTCCTTGTGACCATCAGGTACTGTATTTAAAAAACATATTTTTAGCACTGAGGTTGTTAATACTGCATTTTTAAATTCTCTTTTCTGTCCTACACTGGAAATGCCCTTTTCCCATTTTATGTAGTGTGTTGAATGGCTAAGGCCTTCAGTTTCTGCATAAATGTTAACATGTATAGAGCAAATGCTTCAGCTAAGTGTTTTCCTAAAGTGGTCATTAGAATTGGCAGGCTGGTCATCACAAGCCTTTCACTCTTGACCTATGGACGCATTCCTCGAAAGCAGAGGTGAATTTGCAAGTAAACACAAGCCTATTGGTTACATTTACACCACTTCAAATGGATACATCTTTTGACAATGTTTAATTCCTGTTTACAAACCCACAGTCTGTACAACAGAGACAAATCTTTACATTATCTCAGGATATGGGAATCAGCGGTCGAATGCACGCAGCTGGCTGACTTCGGAGTGTGTAATAGTTTAGCTCAGCTTGAAAGACACAAATGCACAGCGTTGCTTTGCCTATGGGTGGTCTCGTTTACAACATACCGCGCACAGAGGGCCGATGGAGGGTGGTGGAGAGGGTGAGAGTGCCGGGTCAGCTTGGGGTAAACTGTGGCAGTGGAGTGTTCAAACACAGCTGTGACAAGAGGGCCATATGCAGGAAGCAAGTCGATAGCTGACATGGGAACAAGTGGAGCTGAAAGTGTAACCGAATGTTACCTTTTGATCATTAGTTAAGGAGCTGAGGGGCTAAGCAGATGTGAATGCAGAAGAAAAATAGTTTTCATATTTATCAGTGTCATCCTCTTCAACTATGTTTTCTATATAGGGTATTCCACAGCCTGTGAATGTGCCTCTACATGTGTATTCTGAGAAGTGGAGCAGAAGATATAACAACGTGGCGTTCTTTGTTTTGTATGATTAATATTTCTCATTACAGATATTAATGAGATTAATTGCAGTTTGTTGCAGTTAAATGTAATTGAAGCTAATACATTGATATCTATAATGGGAGTTGTTTCAGTTGTCTTACTGCTGCTTTCAGTCTTGCGTATTTCAACACCACAAGCAAAGGACAAATAGACAGATGACCACATTGTGTATTTGCATAGCTCTCTCGTGATAGGCCTGAGCCAATGCTGGGACTTTTTTTTTTTTTTTACATAAAATGCTCTACACTCTTGCTCTTGCCTTCTCTCTTGCACATTTCCTCCAATCTACCTCGCTCTGTTTTGGTTCTTGTTTTTTATTCAGTCACTCATAGAGATGGGTGACACTGATGAAGGTCTGGAGTGGAAGAGGAAGAGATGTGAGCAAACACTTAGCAAGATAAATATTTTAATCAAAGACAAAACGGAAACATGAGGCTAACATCTGTGCGTTCACACGCACACAACCAAGGTGGAAGGCGTCATTGCAGACCATATGGTGAAGGATCTGCCTTTTTTCAAGACATAACAGAGCAAGATCTAATGAAATTCTTGTAAGATTGGTACAGCATCTGTGCAATCCTACTTGTAATGTGATTGCAATGAGATTTTTCAGCAGTTTTTCCATGACTAGAAACGGTTCATTCTTGAATCTGTTTGTCTCTTATCAAGACAAATATATTACTGTTTGTATTGATTCCATGTTGAGCTTATGGTTGTGTGTCTAATAGTGTGAACCACATCTTTTGGTAGTTGTGCATGTTTTAATAAATGAAACCACACATTTCGGAAAACAAAATTGAATGACAGAGAGGCCACGTCTGAAGAAATTACAGCTGAATAGAGAATATTTAAAATGTAATTTTTTATTTTGTGTTTTCAATTTAACAAAAGGAATATTAAGTTGATAAAGAATAGGAAAATAAATGTTGCATTTTTTCTGGTAGTAAAATTTTCTTAATTAATTTTGTTTTTCAATAATACCATGAGAAAATTGAATCGTGAACTCAGTATTATTAATCAAACTGAATTTGGAATTGCACGAATCGTTACATGCCTAATAACAGCACATACACACATACACCCATTCTCACAGTACTCAACATAAATCCATAGGCATTTGTTGGGGGGGATGTGTGTTTGTGCAGAGAGATTTCTCCTTAAGTTCCACTGTTTTTGTTCTGTTTTCAAAAGCACTTTCTCAGAAAATCCGGTGTAGGAATGTCAAGGTGTGGCATTATGATCGATGTGCCTTACTGGAGTTTTTTCCTCTTGAACATGAAGAAAAGCACATACACATATAAGATGTCTAAATTTCAACAGGTGGGTTAATCTCACTGAAAAGAACGTGACAAAAGGGCCCCTGAAGGGTTGAGATCATTCAAGGAAAACTGGAGGAGTATAGAATTATCCCTCTGTGCTTTCCGACCCATGCACTGCCCCCACTTGAATGCCTTTTCTCCTGAACACAGAGAAAAAGTTCAGGTTCTATGAGATTCTAGTTCACCAGCCAAATATGCGCCAACATGCCGCTGACAGCCAAGCGTTCCTTGATGGCTTCTGTTCTTATGGATTTAACCCTTTCTTTAATACAGCTAGTCTTCATGTAGGTTGCTGCCGCCTGATGAAAATATAGTACATTGGCATTGTAACTATCTTATGACTGTTTCTGTTTTTTCTGGAATTCATACCAGTTAACATTCAGAAAACTTTATACTGTTCTTTCCTTTTCTCTGCCTCCCTCTCTCTCTCTTTTGGCGTGCTTCTGTCAGGCCGATTATCACTACACAGCAGATCAGAGGTGTGAATGAATCAGGGCATCTTTCTACCCACTTTTGCACTCATTCTCAGTCTTCTCTTTCTCAGTTTCTCCAACGTTGTATCTGTTCATCTGAGTCTCAGCCAAACATGCTTTTTACTATAAGTTTGGGAACAGGTCCCCTCACCTTTACACACGCATACACACACATAAACACACATGTCCTTTGCATTGTTGGATGATCCAGATCTTACTTGTGCTCTTAGTAATGTGGAGTTATATTTTCTCTGACTGTTTCATTGAACCAAAAGGTTCAATAGCAATTTTCTCTTTCCCTCCTTGGGTAATATCATTCCATCCCACACCCTTTCATCCCTTAATCACATTGAAATGCTCCCTTGTGACCTCTAACCTTTGTGGCCAGGGCAGGTCCCTACTAAGCGCCTTCATGCGACTACACCTACTGCTTGAGGTTTGTTAACATTCCTGAGCCTGTCCGTATCAGGCTTCTCACTGTGCAATCGATTCCGTCTGACCTTATAATTCTTTCTTGGTCACATGAAAGGCCAAATTCTGATTCTAAACCATCACTGTTACCTTTACTAACCACAGACGCTGGATGTGATTGAGTATCTTCTATTAGTGACGAGACGCAGAGTACAACCAGTGCTACCGATGTTCTAAATGGCCTCCCCAATTATTAAACATGTGCTTGTATAAGACCTAATTACTTCCTTAAACTTCTTAATCTTCTTGAACTTTCTACTAAATGATATGCTTTTAAAATAAATAACTGACCAATAATCTGGGAATTTGGAGAGTGTTTCTGGTGTCTAAAAAATATTTGTCCAGGCCTGGATGTCAGTAACTGTGAACTGAGTCCAAATAAATAAGGGGCAGATCAGTTGATGTGTGTGTTTGTGCACAAAATGGGTGTAATTAGTGATTAGTAATTAGTATAAATAGACTCTCCACATGGCACAAGCACACAATAGGCCTCAGCCCTCAGAGGATGTATGCAGGAGTGTGTAGTCTGCAGCACAGACAATTAATGTCTAGTAATTACTGTGCATGTTTATGCAATCTTCATGCAGTAATGGCTTTGAATTATCCAGTAATTACAGAGAAAGTGGTTTTGACTCGGTGGGGACACTCAGCTGGTCCTCATGAGGAAAACTGCAGTTTTTATTTAGGAAAAAATTAAATGTGTTTGTCTACCTGTATTAAAGTGTCTGTCATGTGGATTTTTTCTTCTCCAGTCGACCAGTAACATCTTTGTCTCACACATTTGAATATTCTACTGTATGCATTATATGACTAGTAATAATTCATCACTGCAACAGCGATATTTTGTGGTAGAACATGTTTGTCAGTCATGTCTAAGTAATCAGGACTACTTTCTAAAAAAAAAAACACTTTTACTTCTACTTATGTACTAAGTAGCATTATCAATTATTTAATTTTTCCATTTAAAAATCTTCACTGTTCATTTTAATCAAATTAGGCCTGTGGTGATGCTCACTCTAGGCAATATTATTTGTTGTTTGTTATGTTACTGAGCAGCATATAAATTTCAGAGTGGTTTCTGTTACCTCGCTATTCACATACCTCTGTTCTTGAATAAGAAGCCACAGGGCACTAGAGTTCATTTCTCTTTGTGTGTGTCTCTCTTTCTAGGGGTCGAAGACTCATGGACCATGTGCAGGGCGTGACTGTAGTGGAAGATGTCCCTGTCCTCCGATAAAAGGTGGCAGGGTGAGTACCACACACACTTACTCATAGGGTTTTGTGGATATGGTGAAGTATCATCTGAAACAACTGGATATTCAGTACACGAACATGTTCGAACTGCATTTAAGTACCTTGAATAATGTTGGAATCAGTTGTGATCTAAGCACTGATAATATTTCCAATTATAAAAAGCCATGTACAGTGACTTTATGTAAAAAAGGAAAGTAAATGAATACTATTTCGCTAGTAGATTTATTTTCATTTAAAAAATCTGTTAGGTTCCTTACTTGGTCAATGCAGTCTAGCTGTAGTAATGTTTAATTCTGTTGTGTTTGCAGTCTAAAAGTTGATTAGTGTTATCATGTAAGTTTGGAATTTGATTATATTCTACCTTTTCATGTTAACGTCAGGTTTTAAATAACACACAAATTCTGTCCCATTCTGGTTAACTTGTTCCTGGGCAAACATTGTCACTATATGTCACGTAGTTGGTCATTTACATTCTCTTTTTGCAGCAAAAATTATTTCAATATTTTTTTCTCAATAGAGCTGCAAAACATGTGTTAAATGTGTTACTTAAATGTTCATTTCTAATGCCCGTATAATTTTTTTCTAAGTCCTCAATGAAATAATGAGCTTTTTTAAATCTTTCTCGGCATACGGATTTGGAACGGAGTTGGAAGAAAAGCGAATCTCAGTCTCATAGAAAAAAACAACATTCACAAACAACTTAATTGCAGTACATTTTCAATACCCATAAACCTTGTCACCTCCCAACCAATCAGAAAATTTCAGATTTTCAACGTTAAACAAATTGCATCATATATTTAAAGCAACAATAACTACCTAGCTACATATATGATAGAGAGAGAGAGAGAGAGAGAGAGAGAGAGAGTAGGGTGCTGCTAATAAATCTGTACGTGTGTATGAGCATGTGTGTTATTGACACGTTTAAATAGTGGCAGCTGTTGTCAGCACTGGTGGTCCTAAACAGGTGAGTAAATGTCACAAATGTATTCTTTGCCACACGTTTCGTTTCTCCCTACATCTAAAGCTAAAACAAAAGGTCTGAGTTTAATAAAAACAACACAGTTCCTTGGTTTATGCGACATTAATGTATAGTGCTATGCTAATCTTCACTTTAAATTAGAAGGTATGGATATGCCTATCTTTCAAATGTCTCAATAAATTGAAACGTCATTAAGACCACTGACAGGTGATGTGAATAACATTGATTATCTCATTACAGTGGGACCTGTCAGGGGTGAGATATATTATGCAGCAAGTGAACAGTCAGTTCTTGAAATTGATGTGTTGAAAGCTGAGCAACTTTGACAAGGGGCAAATTGTTATGGCTAGATGACTGGGTGTTACGAGTATGCAGTGGTCAGCACCTACCAAAAGTGGTCCAAGGAAGAATAACCGGTGAACTGTGGACAGGGTCATGGGCGTCCAAGTCTCGTTGATGCATGCGTGGAGCGAAGGCTAGCCCGTCTGGTCCGATTCCAGAGAAAAGATACTGTAGCTCAAATTGTTGAAAACGTTAATTCTGGTTATGATAGAAAGGTGTCGGAACGCAGTGCGTCACAGCTTGCTGTGTATGGAGCTGCTCAGCATCAGAACTGAAGCATGGCGCAATGGAAGAAGGTGACGATTTCTTTCATATCATGTGGATGGTGCGTGTGCGTCGTTTACCTGGGGAAGAGATGACACCAGGATGCTTTATGTACAGAAGGCAAGTCAGCAGCAGCAGAGTGATGTTCTGGGCAATTTTCTGCTGGGAAACCTTGGGTCCTGGCATTCATGTGGATGTTACTGTGACCCGTACCACCTTCCAAAACATTGTTCCAGACCAAGTACACCCCTTCATGGCAACTTTCTTCCTTAATGGCATTAGTTTTTTTGATAATGCGCTTTGCCATACCACAAAAATTGTTTCGGAATGGTTTGATAAAATGACAGAGTTCAAGGCCTCCAAATTCCCCAGATCTCATTTTGATCTGTGGGATGTGCTGCATGAACAAATCCAATCCATTATGGCCCCAACTCGAAACCTATAGGCCTTAAAGGATCTGCTGCTTACATTTTAGTGGCAGATACCACAGCACACCTTCAGAGGTCTTCCATGCATCAAGAGCTCAGAACGGTTTCGCTGACATAAGAGTGACCTACCTAATATTAGGCAGGTGGTTTTAATGTTATGGCTGATCAGTTTATATTCATTAAAATTGATATTAGTGTAGGTGTAATTGAAACTCTGCATGTCTTCTTCATCTTCAGTATTATCCTGTACCACTCTTTGTTGAGCAGACAGAGTCAGACAGAGTTTGTAGAAAAATGCATGACTCATGGCAGATTTATGGTTTCAAATTGGTTTGCTCCATGCCGTTCATTAGCAAAACTCAGTGCTGTCTGCATACCAGACACTGTTCTCAGGTCAGAGTTACAGCCCTCGTTGTTGTTCCATTCACACCTACCAGTTGAAAGATTTTATTGGAATCAAAATATGCATGGATCTCACCAGCCACACATAAGAACTGTGCTCTCACATGATATTTATGGTGTTGTTTATACCTTCTCAGAATGAATAATAGGCATCACTGTGTGATAATTATAGTGTTGCCATTTGGAGACCTTGTAGATCTAATAAAAAAAAAATGACACAACTGGACCACCTAGATTTAAGTCTGATCTTCTTGAGAAGTGGCATGAGTATGTGCTATCTCGACACGATGTCCAATTCAAACTGTAATCTAACATGTCCGGTCCATCTGAGTCTAAACTAAATCTGAATTTTGAGGAACTCTCCCAACAGATTATTTTGTGAGATTTGCCAGTATGTTAAAAAAAAAAGTGAACGTTTACATCAGAAAACCTGAGAAACCTAATAACTGCTTTTTACTTCAGATTCAGTGCTTTTAAAGAGCATTATTTGGAGGAGGTGAATGTTATTTGGAGGTGATATGCGGTCATGGTAAGGGCAATGCAAAGTGGATGTGTAAAGTGGTGGTCTTGTAAAGTGTCTGGTGCAGTATGTAGTGTAAGTACAGGTTGTAGGCAGACATGTCTAATTGTTGTTTAACATCAGATCACCCATGGAAGAAGCCTTAAGTAGAGCCTTGGCATACACAGACACACATTTATGCAAACACATGAGCACACACACACACACACAATCACATACACAACTAACAATATAAACACTATAAGAATAATCTTTGTTCTTCCTTAGTAATGTGATGTGCACATGCTATACACTCTCCAGTGTACTCTGGTGTACCATAAGTCCTCTCCCTGGCTAGTAACTGATAAATCGTGTACTGACACTGGTTTACAAACAAACCTGAAGTAGCTGAAAATCTTTACCTGAGCAGAGTTTCAGTTCAGGATGCAGCTGTTTTCAGAACACCAAAAAACTGAGTGCTATGTACTCACTATTACTTTATTGATTTTTAAAAATATAGTGCCCACTTTTATTGCACTATTGATTTTTTCAGTTATAGAAGGGAGTTATTTGTAATTGCACTGTCCAGTGTCACTCAAATGAGAGTGAGTACGCTTTTGAGTCTGGTTCCTCTCAAGGTTTCTTCTTCATATTATTTCAAGGTGTTTTTCCTTGCCACTGTCACCGCAGGCTCGCTCATTAGGGATACATTTATAAATTCATATGTTTATTCGCGTTTTATTAATTTGTAATCGGAATTTATATTTTTCTGTAAAGCTGCTTTGTGGCGATGTGCATTGTTAAAAATGCTATACAAATAAAATTTTATTGAACTCAATTCATGGAAAATAATTCTTGGCTACAAAAGCCACCACCAATGTTCTTCCACAATAAGGCACATTTCAGCCTCATTATATGCCTAGCAATAGAAACACCATCCTGAAAACCATCAACAAGCCAGCATGAGGTAAAGGGAAGTGAATGCACCCCAAAATGTGCAATCAACCAAACTCAAAATGTTTTGAGGAAAAGGAAGGAGAGAGAAAGCTAGAGAGAATGACAGAAAAAGATTATTGCCACAGGGGTTTGTCGCGTGATAGGTACTTTTCCTTCAAGGTTTTGTTTTCTTTAAAACCTGTGTCCACTAATCTCAAAATACTCCCCCAAGACAAGTTTGGTCATGACAAGTATGCTTGAGAGCATGTGCTTTGCTTAGACAGTGTTCCAACACAAACAGATGCCCAGATTGGACTCATTTGGACCAGTAAGATCAATTTCCAGTGAGGTTAAAGGTGACAGAAGGCTGACAGCATGGTTTGTGTTAGGGCACACAAAAAAATGTTATGTTTCATGTGTCGAAGAGGAGTTCGAGAGAACATATGGACCGCCTCAAAACTGTGTGAGTCTCCACTTTCCCCTGTCAGTATGATTCACTTAGAAGAACGTTTACCATGATTTAAAGGTATATGAATAATTCTTAGATTAGCCCTTGAATCCATCATCACTGCCAAAGGTTTTGAACAATCTAGTGAGCATTAGAGTATCAGGCTTGTCCTGTCAAGTCTTGTAAAAAGTGATAGGATACTAAACAGATGTCCCTTTCTTTCAAAGATTCTTTGAATAATACTGTTATAGGGGAAGAGGTTTATGGGTTGGAGTGCACATGTTTGCTCAGAAGCGCTCTGCTCTTATTTGTTCATCTACATAATTTATTGGTCACTGGAGTGTAACAGCTTTTAAATGTAACTCTGTTGTTAGCCATTAAGACTGGTCAAACTTTGTAGGAGTACGAAATATCATTAGAGTTGCTCAAGATTCCATAATTATAAGACTGATGATGTTTGTAGTTGAGTGTATCATTATGTTAGTAGGCAGTAATATGAAAGGATAGAACAGGGCCACACTCTCTGTCATCAGTATCGTGTGTGTTTTGGGCAGGGTTGAGGATTTTGATCAGATAGGGCTTCCTTCCCTCTGCCTTTTTTCCCCTCCTGCCTCTTTTTGCCACTGATTTGTATTAAATTGAGTTTGCTAATATAGAGGGTTTAGAAAAGTCAGGCAATGGGCCCATGAGTCAAAAAGTCAGAATAAGTAAACAAATTTGAACATAGTTTGCATTTGTGTAGAAGACTAACCACATACTTATGTATACCGCAAAGTACTTTTCTAGCTTTTATCAAGCCGGTTTTCCTCTTTAACCCAAGATCAGGACTGCACAACAAAGTGTGGTAGTTCACTTTGTTGATCCAGATAAAGATTTGTATGCTACTGTAGAGCTTACAGGCCATTATAGAGCCTCTGCATGCATCCCAATATTATGTAATTTGAACCATTGTCACCTTTCACTATAAAACCACCTATAAAACTAAAGCTGATGATGTTTATAGTAATTTTACAAGTTTGTCATTTACAGATACAGTTTTTACTGTCCTTTTGTTTGTACTGTGATTAGTGTACCGGCATACAGATGGTCCATCCATGGTCCATCATCACACTGCTGTCCATCATCATGCGGATTCCTCCTAACTTTTTATAATATGTTCATGAGGCTTATCTAAGAAAGTTGTCAGCAGCGATGATGCATTTCTGAGGTTCCCTGAAAAGAACAATGGAGCTTGTATAATTTGTCATAAGGGATAATATCAACATACACAGAACTAAGTGACAAAAGAGACAAGTATGACTACAGGGAATATGATATAAAAGGAGCCTGATGTATAAGTAGTCTGTTTTGGTATCACAGGTTTGAACAAACCTTGAACAGGAGTTTTAGTACTATGTTCTCTGTGATGTTACCCTTTTTCTGTCTCCCAATACTTCTACTAATTATCTATTATGTACATTCAATGAACTGTGAAAACAAGGGCATATTAATTATAACCGTCACAGTTCTTAACTAATTTTCCATTAAGCATTGTAAGGGCAGTCATTTCATGGTAGATGATAACACAGCTTACAGTTTTAGGTAGAGGCACTGCCACACAGTGGGAACTGATGGATTTACAGGTTCAACAAGGATTAGGTGAAAGTATGAGACAAGAGCATCAGAAAATTTAAATAGCAATGATTAATACATTCAATAATAATGCACTTTGTAAATACAGTATATCTACTTTGTGTTTTTTATCCAAAATGCACATGACAATATCATTACTCATTATATAAAATTAAAAAAGATTAGCTGTTTATTCTCACACTTGCTTTTTTCTGTATGTTGGGATTTTTTTGTATATATAGCACAGTTTTCAAACACAGATATTAACTTAATATCTTTTAGGTTTTACTTCTTTTAATGTAATTAACTTTAGAGACCATCTTATTATTTTAAACTTACAATTTGGTAACATTTATTTGCTTATACAGTATATACAGTTGTACATTTTATTATGTATACTTGTAACTTAAGACATAAGGAAAGGCCAACTTTATTAAAAAAAGAATAAGTATAGGAAGTGACAGACCAGTTCAGTGTTATCAAGGTAGATAGTTATATCATAGTAGCTGGCTAACATTAGGCTAGATTCATCATAAATGCACCAAATATTAGCTTTACTTAGCTATAAATATATTTTCAACTCCAATCTGTTAATTTATTTCACCCTTTTATTTAAAAGGAGGAGAGTAAAGTGTGGACTAATTCAACAAGTTAATACAAAGCAAGAATAAAACTAATTTTGTGCAATTCACGTTTAACGTAATGTGACAGCATCCTTGCTAGTTTGGGGCTTGTTGATGTCTTGTAAAGTTAAGCTGTTAGCTCACATTTTCCTTCAGCTACATTTTAATAGAGACAGTTTGAGGCAGAGAGGGCATGTCAATCAATTCCATATTAAGACTTAAACCACAAGTCAGCGCTAAGTGTTACACAGGCTTATATGATTAAGTATGATAAATTATTTATCATAATTATGAATAATCATTCATGATTATTAATAATCAAATGAATGTATTCTAACTAAATCTGATGAGGACAAGATTGGCAATTTTTTGGACTCATTAATAACTTACATTAAGTAGAAATGACATGACTGATGATTTAGGGAAAAGACATGATATATGACTAATTCCCAGTTACACAGTGAAGCAGCTCTCTGATGTGAAGATGTGAAAAGTCCATTAATTAAAGCAGAATAATTTTAAGAAAGAACTCAGTGACACACACGCACACACACACACACACACGCACACGCACACACACACACACACACACATACATACACACTCTCTCTCTCTCTCTCTCTCTCTGATGTTGAATTTATTAACAAAACACACATAGGAATCCAGATCTCTAACCTAAACACAGCTGTACTGTCCACTCTTCCCACACACAGGACTGGAATACTTATCTACGTGTTGTTTTGGATTAATGCCATTTGACCTCCTTTCATCTAGTTTGAAGCTGTCCTTGTAGTAAGCATGAAAATGCTTGTAATTAAGATGGTACCCTCAAGGGTATATCTCTTGTACCTTTAGTTATAAAACTTTGAGGATGTGATGTCCCGTTAAAACACTACTAATATGCATAAGCGAACATTAAGGACTGCTCGTATCACTTTGAAGGTGCGTTTACATCATTGCATAGATTCGCCTGTACAGTATCGTTTTTATGATGTTATTATGATCAGGTGGGACACTGCGTGTTTCTTTGGTACTTGTGCTTCGGTCAGCCAGAAACTGAGTTATCAAAGACAAAGCCAATCACAAACCAATTTGAGCTCTCATGTGGCCCTGAATGCTTCCTTGCATCATGCACATCTCTGCTCCCACTGAGCACACGTTGTGACAGTTAAAATCATCCCCTGGGCCTCGTTGCTCAAGAACAATGGGTCCCACCAAATCCTCAGGCCAGCCAGACTTAGTTGTGTGATCTGGAGAGAATCTGTCTGCTCATGGATTCTCTTGGCTGTACTGGCAGGAAGTGAGGTGCATGTTGGGTAACCAGGTTGGTAAGGCCAGTGGCTTAAGCAGACAGAATGGGTTCTATTGTCTGCATTGTGAGGAGGAGGATTTGCCCCACAAATGAGGCAGTCTAGTGCACAGTAATGTGGCTGGATGGTTTTTTTTAATCTTGTCTGCATAAACTTGGGACATTTTGAATCAAAGGCTGAACCATTTATGGGGAGGCATCCTACCCACAAGAACTCTAGTGTTAAATGTGTGAAATGAGTAAGTTAGTAAGCTGGTATTTCAACCACACCGAGGTATTAATGATTAATTACAAGATAATAGGTTATCTTGCCACAAAGGAATAAGCTGCAAACAATATAGTTTAGCTTGAAGGTAGTTTTCTCTGCAGTGTTTAGTACCCTGAAGTTTAATTAGTCTGACATTATGTAACTTTTAGGAAAAGAAATAATCTTTCTTGGATTGTCTCCGCCCACAGCTTAAATATTAATGCCTGACTGACAGTCTTCTTCCACCTGATGATTATGCAGGACCAACTGGGTAACCAGTGGTTCACTACTATGTTCATTACTGTCACCAGGAGGATTTGCTTACAGGAGTACAAATATACCAGAAGCAAACATATCATCACAGTACACTAAATTTGGATATGGTCAAATAACCTTGTGTTACTAAATTTGGATATGGTCAAATAACCATGTGTTAAATTGGGGGTGGAGCTCATGGTAGTGTAGTTATTTTTGGTTCACATGAACAATCTTTAATCTTAATTTATATGCAGATAGAAGAGTTTGACAACAAAACAACAGTAAATCTGTAACAATTACATGTTCATATTTTCTGGTTTACCGACAGAGTGACGTATTCTTGCCAGTGTAGTTCAAAGTATGTTTTGGATGGCAGCATTGTGTTTGGGTATGTTTTTCAGTGATAAGAATTAGACACACCAACTATCGGTAAAATAGTGCCTAAGTCCTCCATCTTGCGACATGGTGTTGTTCACAGTTGCTTAGCATCTCAACTTCATCTCGTCAAGTCATTCATCTCCCAAATCATAAATGATAAGATATACAAACAAAATAAGTAAATAAGTATACAAGGTTCTCCATCTATTCCAAACTCTTTACTGATCATTTTAAATAAATGTAACATGGTGAGCCACCACAAGCTTCATCCATTTTGGATCTGGGACTCTACAGAGAAAAGCTTTACTACGGTTTACAGTACATAGAGTTTTATGGAATTTAGTTATGAATTTTGCATGCAAAATGTAATTGGCACCAGAAGTCTAGGACGCTAATTGCTTGGGGCAATGATTTTCATTATAATTAACATAATTTTTATAAAGAGGGGGTTTATGTTATATAGCTCATTAGATAGATCATGGGCATTAAATCAACAATAAAAAACATAAATATGAAATTTGAACTCATAACATTAAATATAAATGGCAGAAGACTGAAATTGCAGGATGTGAGATTACAGACTTTGCCATTGTAGTTGATGAACTAAATTCCTTAAGAGTGAATGTTTGACTCAAGTGCATTAACCTTATCCTGTTTAGTCTGGGCTTCTGTTTAATTTATAACAAACCTTTTTCGCTAAACGTTTGTCCCATAAGGACGATGGTGGCATCAGCACTGGGACAGATCTTGCAAAATATATTTATAATTTACTAGAACTCATGAGAAAGGCAATCTGGTAATGGTGGAAGAAAACTGATGTACAGTGGCTAATTTTCCCTGACTGATTCCCGATGAATATGTGAGAAAAGCTGTTCCTTACGGGTGATACTTCATATAATGGCACAGGTATGCAGTCAGAAAGTGAAGCCTTACACAGTTACCACAGGCAAGAATCAAAGGTGCTGAAAACTCTATATAACATGCTGGGATAAAATACAGTAACTTTCATAGTGCTACAGGGTACGAAAGATTTTGCACTGTATGTGTGTGTATGTGTGTATGTTTGCCTAACTGTAAGTGTGCACATCTGTGTATAGGTGTATACATTTTGTAGTAGAATCAAGCTAACCTGTTTATAGATGTGAAGTGCCTCATTGGCTTGGCTTTGTAACTTGCTCATGTTTAGCAAGTCGAGCAATCTCCAGTCTTAACAGTAAAGCAGCCTTTGTGTACAGCATGTGGATTATTGTGGTGATGACCACCAGCAAAGCAGCACACTCAATAATAAAACTTAATAACACTTTTTTCCATTATTAGTAAATGAGACTCCAGGGAAATATACTGACTTTGTCTTGCTGTTTTTAACTTTTCTCACAGCCTATTAATAAGACTCCGTTTATTAAGGTAAATATAGGGGTCTGGCTGATGATGGAGGTTTTCTATAGTCTTTTCTTCCTTAACAAATACACAAGCGCACTGGCTGTGGGAAGTATCAGCTGAGTGATATAATGGCTGACCATGTGCCTAAACCCTGCGATGGACTGGAGTTGCATCCAGGGTGTATTCTTGTCCTGCCCCCAGTGTTAATGGGATAGTCACTGCGTCTCCTACAACCCTGATCAGGGCAAAGTGCTTACTGAATAAAATCTGTAGAGTACACTGTTCTGGCTTTATATCCTTCACTTTACAGCAGTGACTTAAAGCTACAACCAGACTGAACAAATGCTGTGCTGGATTTCTCCAGGTTCTCTGGTTTCCTCCCACCTTCAAACATCAACATCAAAAACATGCCGGTAGATGGACTGACGACTCATAATTTTTAGTTTGAATTTATAGTTTGCAGGCCAGAACACCATTTGGGATTTAACAACATGAAGCAGTTAAAAATGATCATCTACTAAAATGGTACATACAGGAAATATTTGTTTGTTTTATTTTTATTGAGAATTGTATTTGTCATTGTACATATTAATAACAGTAAGATGCAAGAGTGATTTGGGTAAAAAAAAACTTTAAGAAACAGGTTTCAAGAGTCTTGTATTCTCAACCAAACATGGAACAGGCAAAATAGTAGGATCTTAAACATTCACATATGGATTGATTATGAACAATTATGAAAATTGTGATATTAGTTCAGATGGCCCAGATTTTGGAAATATTTATCACATCATTGAGGTTTGTTATACTGAACCTAGCAAGGTGAAAGAGAGAGTACAGGTTTGGGCACTGGATCTCATTTTCCGATGCTATGAGGTGGTAATTGTGGGTAATGGAGGGTCTGGATGGATAGTTGTGACCAGGCTTCCTCTTCCCTACTGAGCTGTGTGTCTGGAGGCTCAACTCGGCCCTCGTTGGAACCAGGTGGCCCTTCAAATTACACCTAACTCTGCCTCTCCCTACCAGCCATTAATTGTAGGGTCTGAAACTCTTTAAGTCTGTGTGTGTGTGTGTGTGTGTGTGTGTGTGTGTGTGTGTGTGTGCCCCTCAAGGCAAAGTTACACATGAGTGAAGGCTATCCTATGGACCATCACCTACACCCACACTCCACCCGCTCATACACACTCTCTCTCTGCCTTATTGTGGCCTTAAAAATGAGCTAATGATCAGCTGTCAGTCTCTTTCCTTTGCCTACTGCTCAAAGAATGACTCCTAACAGCAGTAAATATCCTTTCTTCCAGTGGTCCTTTGAGCATTAGGTGTTGACTGTAAAATTTAAATGTCGGATGGTGTCACCCCCGTATGGCAGCTAGTCAGTATTGCAAGTGATTTCTCCTTTTAAAAAGTCAGTTCAGCTCATATCTATTTCTTGAGGCCACTTTTAGGAATTTGGAAAGCTGGGTTTTTTATATGCATTCTAATTGACTATTAAAACTACAACTGGTCTAAATGCGATTTCCTCACACAGTGAATGGTTCTGATCAAGATGTTGGATAGTTATAATTCCAAAGCGAAATTTACATACGTTTAATCAGTTTAGTTTGTAATTAGATACCTGCTTTCAAAATGTCCACCATGCTACTGGACCACAGTGAAAAAGGAATTAAAAAAAATTCCAACTTCTCCATTTCAGACTTTATAATGCTATCATTTTGATTATGGTTGAGGTTTGTACAAAAAATGAAACATGATATATTTCATTTCAGTTCAAGAAAGGCTGTAGTTTCCAAAACGTCTTATAGTAGAAAATCTCTAAATTTCACTGTCTGAAGGGTTTTTCTCGGGCTGCCACACATACATTCTCATTATCTGTTAAAGCAAGCTTAGATTTTAAACTGACTGTTCAGTTACAACTGTCCATCAAAATGTAATTGATTAGCAATGAAAATTCAAAGTTTTTAAATCTAGTCATTCAGGATGGCAGGAGGTATAGCATGATGAGCATGACATTTTCCTAAGTAATAGAAATTATACTTGGAGATTAGTATATGCCATGTGGCCAGTTAGTATTTACTTTGCCATTAACACTCATGTGAAATCTTAAAAAACAAGCAGTCCATCATTTCATTCTCATTTGAATCAGGCAAACAGTTCTGAGGTTGGTTTCAGTCATGACTGGCAATGAGAGAGACAGACTTACAGTACATGGAACATGAGCCAGTTAGAGTTACATGACACTCTGTTATCGTCAGGGCCATCATAACGACAATTATTTTAGCCATGTCTGGAAGACTCTTAAATCCAGGTGCTCAGATGTGACCTCTTGAACACACACACAACCTCCTGCATTCCTTTTACTGATAACCGAAGGTGAACAAAGAACACAACTCCATCACTTGAGTTAAAGTATAGATGCTCCTGGTCAAATATTACTCCAACACATGTGAAAGTTGTTCCGTCAAATGTTTTGCTTTACTGGAGTACTTGCTTTTAAAAATACCTAAGTATTCAAAAGTACTTTTTAAATGTTTTCAATTTTTAATGTGTTTTAATGTTTTCTTTTTATGTTGACACATTGCTGTATTGATTATTTGATAAGATTAAAACATGTATTTCTAAAAAGACTGGTAAGTAACGGTAATTTGGCATTTTCACTAGCTAGCTCTTAGTATGCGTCCATATCCATAAAATCCATAAAAAGTCAGTTGACCAACCACAGCATGAATTATACTACTACAAACACAGACAAGTTTGTTTAAAATGTTTATCTGGAATTAAACAAATATTTACCTACCCCTACATGCTTTCTCGGTTTGGACTGTGAATTTTTTTAGGCAGTGATGAAGTTTATGCATGGTAAACAAGGCAAACTGCCATAGCCATCCTTACCACCACCACGTTAAAATTGAAAATGCAAAAAAATGCAGCAGGCACTTTGAACTTGAGCAAAGGAGTGGATAATTGCGAATGGTTTTCTTCTTTGACGAAAACAGCATATGGGCCTATTGCATTTTAGAAAAGAAAAGAAAATTCATCCACTGACTTCAAGGCTATGCATGAAAGTAACAACTAACAGGAACCTTCATAGAAATGTAGTGGAGTCAAAAGTGCAATATTTGTCATTCAAATGTATTGGCGTAAAAGTCATAAGTTTCCAAAAGATATTTAATACTCAACTAAATGTACTTCGTTACTGTCCACCCCTGCTGATAGCCATTACATTCAGTAGTGTGTGTAGCTGGGTGAGAATCATTTCTGCTTTTAATGGATTTTATAAATACAGTATACATACCATTTCACAGATGTAAGTAAGGCCACGGTGAATATTTGTATTGCATTCTGTGAAACAGGATTATACACACTTTTGCTTGAAACTGTGTTGGGACAAAATGTCTGTGTCATTAAAAAAGCAATCAAACAGGACATTAAATGATGTCATTAGCATCTGCTGTCTGTTTGCTATTTATTTTACAGTAAATGGCAGTTAGTATGTGTATTATTCAGATTTTGTTGCATTTAAATTGAATTTAAGTTGCATGTTCTTATGTGTCTCTTATTTTATTTTATCTCAGGGTCAGCCTGGGCCTTTAGGACCACCTGGCCCCACTGGACCTGATGGCTTTATTGGAGCTCCAGGGCCTGTGGGACCTAAAGGAGAAAGAGGACATGTTGGTCGCTCAGGACCATCTGGACCCAAAGGGGACAAGGTGAAATTACCTTTAAATTATACAGTAGTACACATTGGTACTGACTAGCTGACATTTTTTTTTACATCCTTTTAACTTACATCATACCTTTTAGCTTACATCCTTTTACCTTTATCATACACAGTGCAATAAAAGTAATATGTTGTATGTAAACGTCTATTCAGTACAAGTTTTTGTCCCTGGTTTCAACAGGGTCCAGTGGGTGTTCCTGGTTTTTCTGGTGTCAATGGTATTCCTGTAAGTAACAAGTCCTCCCATTTAATCAAAATAGCTAAAAATCTTTTTAGTGCTTGGGAATTTTGCACCACAGACTTGGAATTTGGCACTCAATTAGTGCTGTTTAAAAGAAATCTCACAGATTCTTCTGTTGTAAATCATGTGATCATGTGAGTTGATCCAGTTCTACTGTCAAACATTTGAGTTAATGTAATGTTAAAACAGGGTCACCCAGGCCAGGAGGGATCACTGGGCCTGCCAGGAGCAGATGGTTGTAATGGCACACAAGGTGACCCTGGTTTCCCCAGTGGCTTTCCTGGGAGACCTGGCAACCCTGGTCGTTGGGTGAGTAAAAAATACAACAAACTGTATTAGAGAATACCATCACAAAGTCTATAGTCTTTTGTACATTTTGTAAAGTGGATATTAGATCAGAAGTGCCATTTCAGTTAATAAAGACAATGCTGCTAATGAGTTCCCAATAAATTATTCTAACACTATCTCTAGGGATCCTTCAGAAACCACACTGATGGTTGACACTAAAGTGTAAAGAATGTTATTGAAGAACATGTGTAACACTTCTTAAATGTTCAGAAATGACAGTCATGGCTTTGCATCATGCTGGATAGAAATCTAGCATATATAAACAAATCAACACATTGACACGCTTCCACTTCCCCCCTGAATGAGTCACTAAGCTACTGCTGTTCATGAGGTGTTCACAAAAAGAAAGCATTACTGGTTGTGCAACAAATAGTTTCTTAGCATAGAGCACATCAGTGTTAACACTGAACTCTTCTTCTATTCTATAACTCTTAAAATATTAACTGGTTTAAGGTTTATTGACAACGCTTTCCGGTACTCTTAGATCCTTCCCTTCCATCAGTCTCACTATACCTCCTGCACATTACACCACCATGTGGTTTACCTCTGGAACTCTCTTAAACAAGACATTCGAAATATTGACTGTTATCCAACCTTCAAATCCCACCTTAAAACACACCACTTCAAACTTGCCTGTTTTGTCTGACTCTAATGCTTTTGCAATTATGTTTATTTTAACTTATTATTTTGTGTTTTATGCCTTTTTGGATTATTAATGTCTTGTTACATTGTTGATTACTACTGTATGTTTGATTTTTAATGTGTGTTTTAATGTGTCCTTGATTGCCTTGAGAGGTGTCTATAAATAAAATTTATAATAATAATAATAATAATAATAATAATAATAATAATAATAATAATTATTATTATTATTATTATAGCAGTCATTTATATTATTATTGTTGTTGTTGTTGTTGTTGTTGTTGTAGTAGTTATCATTATTATTATAGTTATTATTATTACTATTATTATTATAATTATTAAAATATGTATCATCACATTACAGTCTTGACATTTTTTTTCTTTGTATTAGGGGTTAGCTGGAGTCAAAGGGCAAAAAGGAGAACCACGGTTTATTTCTACAACCTTGGTAATGTGTTGAACCTTACAGCACTTCTGATTTTACTGACACTCTGCTAATGTAATACGTCATTAAGCATAATATCTGAAGCTTAATATTGTGCTAATTATTGTAATCACAAACCAGTGGCACACACACACGCACACAAACATTAAACACAGACACTGTCTTGTGTTGTAAAGAGCAAAGATACAATGATAAAGTTATCATTGTATTGCCTGTCATGGTGATACCATCATGTGTTCTCTCCTTTCCATGAGTGAGCAAACAGTGCTCTGGTAGAGCTATTTTATGGAGATATATAGTACTTGATTACCTAGAGCATGTTCCACAGTATAATAGAGAATAAGCTTCATCTTTGTTCTGTCTTATATTTACAGTCGACAACAATGGACTTAGACTGTCCTTCTTTCTCTTTTTGGGTGCTTCTCTCTATCTCTTTAGGTTCCTGTTGGTCCTGTTGGTGAACGTGTAAGATTTTTATTATATATTCTGACATTTAATACAAATTGTTTTCTCATCATAGCAGGTTCCAGTGTAGTTATAAAACAGGTTCCCACATAAATTTTGATCTTTTGCTGTATTACTTTAAATGGCAGGATTTCAGGAGTGAGTAACTCAACACTTTACTGGGCTACGAGGTTGCCCACTCACCTCAGAATTTACAGTATAACTCACCTCTCCTTTATATCCAATATTTTACTGCTACATGGGAACCATTCTTATGGTAGTGCTTAGTTTACTGAACGCAGAGAGCAACCTGAAGGTCAACAAGGAATGCAGGAAAATAAAGTACAATAAGAAATGCAACACTTTATCTCACCTCACTCACAAGGAAACCATTCACATCTGTCCAACATGGTTTGTCCTCTAGGGTTTTCCTGGTCCAGTTGGCCTCCCAGGTCCCATCGGTCCCATCGGTTTACCTGGTTACTCTGTATGTATCCTACTTCGAAGTGTTTTTGTTATGTACCCTGTGTGCTCATACTACATCCTAGCAAAAAAAAGGATGTCCTATATAATAATATCTACCAACACATTGTTTTCTTTTTCTCTCTTTAGGGACGTCCAGGTCCTGCTGGTCCTCCTGGGCCAACAGTAAGTTGCAAGCTGGCATTTTATGTGTGGGAAGATAAGCTTTCTGATGATAAGTCACATCTAAATGACTGAAAATAGATTTTAAATTGAATTACAGTAATCAGGGCATTGACCTTTGGTTCGATAGCATTCGGCAGTAGTTTTACCTTGTGTAAGTAGCTTCTCAAGAAGTGTTTGCATAAATTCAGGTGCCTTGAGATGCTGCAAGTAGCATTTAAGTACTGCAGAATATTTCTGATGCATACTATAAAAAAAGGAAAAATATTACTCATAATTTGATTTTATTTGTAAATTAATGCTACTGCTTCATGGATATTAGATTATGGAATAGATGTGGCCTCTAAAATAGTTTCCCCCACAGAATTGTCAACATTTCTCCTTTATTTTCTAGGGAAACCGTGGTCAGGGTTACGAAGGAGAGAAAGGAGAGAAGGTATTTCAGTTGTTCCAGTGTCAGTGTCATTCACACACCAAAAAACCCCAGTTCTCCATTCCCGTGTAAAACCACTGTGCAGTATTTCTGTGTTTCATAAACTGTGAAATACGTGTTTCTCAGTAATCTGATGTGCAACATATACTGTATCGCGATAGCTAGATCTGTGTAACCATATGTTGAAAACAGATGCAAGCATTTCACATAAACCAGATGGCCTGCTTTGACAAGTACAATTACAGCAGGCAGTTTGTTAGGTCATGGCCTTGTTATAACATGCATAGCTTTTATATGTGAGCTCCATGTTAAAATGGCACCTGACTCAAAAACTGAAAACATATTAGTTGGTCAGTTGTTGTATTTATGGCCATTTGGTATTTGATCTGTGCATTTAATCCCTCAGTGCATGTCTTGGGTTGTTAGTTTATCACCTCTACCTTCAGCAAGGTCTCCACATCCCTGATATTCTTCACTATCCAAAATTATTCCTGATTTCTGAGGCAACTGACAAAACAATGAAGCTGATTTAGTTGCATGTAATGACAAGCTAAATCAGTTTGACAGTGCTTAGTGACAAATAAATCAAAATATAAAAAAACAAATTGTCTTTTTTTTATTGTCAATTAAATATTTTGTCAGTTTGACACTCTCCTGGCAGATGGACATGTGTTATATGTGGTATGTTGGGTTAATATTGACCCAAGTGCTAAGCAATAAGGGGTTAAGTGATTGAAAGTGTATAAAGGCAATGTCATGCTGAGAAATATTATTATTTTTCCTCATGCAACTTTTTTTTTATTTAATTATGTTTCTAAGCTAAGACACCATCATGTTACTTACAACCCTTGCATGCTGGAATGGAGACATTTTCCTCTCTGAACCTCTTTCACCATACACTAATCCACCTTTATTTTGTTTGCCAGTCTCTTATCTAAATCATGTTTCCTCACTTCTAAGGACCTACATGACAGTATGGTTGGCGCTATGCTTAACAAAGATAAGAGTATGAGTTACACTTTCTATGAATGCCATCTGGAGTGTACGTAATGAATTAAGTTGGTGCATTGATAGTAAGTAATGTGTAGATTGTAGTTTATATAAAGCATTATAGATTTTGAAAAAGAGATTTTGGAGGTTTCCTTTAAGATTATGATTGAAGCCAGGGCTGGGATTAGTATTAGTACCCCAACCTTTCTAACACTAATCCTTCTTACCTTCTAATTATAGGTAGCATTATTGATTGGCACCAAAATCAAGTGGTAGTCATAGGAAGTATTACTGAAAACGCTTAACTGTCTTATATGTAATGCATGCAGTGATTGGTGTTTTTGTTCCAGTTGTATGTCAGTTCATAGATTCCATAAAAAAAACTGATATTACTCTACTGTAGGTTTAAAAAATGTATGATATATTTTTTCTCATTTTTAAATGGAATCCTTGAGCTGCCATATTGGTTGATATTTTGAGTAATTATGGTCACTGCCTCAGGCATAAGAGTGCAACATAGCAGCAACCTTAATACATAGGAAAGTTGTGTGTGTTTGGGTTATCACTATGTTTCACTTTTACACCTTAGTCCAAAACCTCACTGTGCTGGTGCTGGGTTCACCTGCTCCCACTTCTTGTGTGACTTCTTTTTCCTTTCAATCTATTGAATGAAAAAGGTTTTGGCCCTGTGGCAGCATGCGAGTTGACGTTTTTGACCACTTTTATCATATAAGAATGAACACTAACCATCTTTGGACAAAACATTGTGCATGCTTTCATTACTCAACTTTTTTAATAAAAAAATGAAAGAACCATGTATGAGTAGTAAGCTAGGTTTATTTAAGTGTGTTAAACTGTAATATTGAATTTACAGGACTGAAGGAATAATGATTGTGTGCTAAAATAATGAAAAAAAAAACAGTAACTGATTATGGCCCATGTTAATTGACGTCAGGAGTATGCATTAAAAAAGAGCCCTTTATTTATGTCTTCCTCGAGCCTTTGCCTCATATCCCTCTTTCTTTATCTTCTACCTTTTAATAACTTTTCGTTCTCTCTCTCTCTAGCTCTCTCTCTCGCTCTCTCTCACTGCCTTTTTAATAATTTTTCTTTTTTCTCTCGCTCTCTTTTAATTTTTGTTCTTTTTATTTACTTATGCTGTTCATCCATCACAGTCTTTGCAATCACACTATCTCTTCCTCTGCTTGTCACTTTCTTTCTGTTTCCCTCTCTTCACTCACTCCTTCACACACTTTCGGGCTCTAATGTGTACTCTGTGTGTGTTGTGGATCTCAGGGCGATGCGGGTCTGCCGGGACTCAGAGGTGCTCCGGCTGCTCTGTTAGGCTCACCAGCTATAAGCACAATCAACAAAGGAGAGAAGGTAACACACAAGGGAGCAGTGATGCCAGCCCAGGGAGGGGCTCTGTCAAGGTGAGAGTGATGCATAATGGGAGAAAAGAGGGCCAGAGCAACAACTGAATCCTCAGAAAAACATTTTAGAACTGACAGCCTTCTGCTGTTGTGTCCAACCAACTGGCCACTGAGCAACTGGTCACAGATTGGCTATAGATTAACATTAATATAATGCAAACTATTTAAGAAATACAGCTCACCAATCAAAGTCTCTGTTACCCTCCCTGTCTCCCTGAAACTCCCTCTCATTCTGACCTCCCCACCACCCCATGAAGGGTCACAGCTTTTGAAACTCCACTTCATACCCACATCCCTCAAACCTCGCCACAAAAACCAACTTTCCCCGTCGACTCCGCCATCCTTTCGTCCTGTCTTGTATAAAAACTCTTTCTTCCTTGGTTAACGTGTCCAGGGAGACGTGGGCCTGCCCGGTGACCCAGGCCGCCCACTGGTCAGTGGAGTTGTGGAGTTTGTTGGAGTTCCAAAAGGAGACAAAGGAACTCAGGTTTGTGCGATAACCCTGCTCAGACAGATGAAGTGAACAAGGATGTGGTCCAGCCAGGAAATACCCTCTTCCAACAATCTTCTGCAGTCATTTTCCCTCATCAACCGTCACACTAAACCCCTCGAGGCTTTAACATTAGCCCACTTCATGCACTGATGTTCGTGTTAAAGATGTTTTTGTATTTGTTTCTGTTCTCTCATTAACTATAGGGTTAACAGTTGTATCAGTTATGATGTTCTTTTGAAGATTTTGTGTCCTGTTCAGCTAAATTGATTACTAATAAAAAATTAATTTATAAATTATTATTATTATTATTATTATTATTATAAAATCATAAATTTAACAAACAGCATAATAGTTCTCAGAATGCTTGATTTGTTTTCTTAGTTTTGTCATATGGGCTGATCCCTTACACCCCTGTCTCTTACTACTTGTTTCTCTGTCTGTTGAACAGGGTAATATTGGCTATCCTGGTGTTACAGGACCCCCAGGACCACAAGGACCTCCAGTAAGTGACCGCTAATAGTCTATATCTTCTTTATCTAATCTCTGTGATCCCTTCTCCCTATGATACCTTGCTTACAGATTACAGTGATTTACAACTTATGTAACTTTTGTGGGAAGCTCAGTGCTTGAATAAAAGATTTAGTACTAATGACAGCATGCTACATCCTTTACTCCAAACCTCTCATTCTCCCCATTTCTAGGGCTCATATGACTGGAATACAGTGGAATATGGAGAGAAAGGAATTCCTGGATTACCTGGTCTGAGGGTAAGAGTTGTTCTAGTGTCTATAGGTAATAAACTATTTTCATAAATGTTGACGTCTGAATATCTTGAATCATAGATAAATGCACATTTGGTTGAATGTGTACTGTGAGCTTTATTGTTTCATTTTGTAGGGTCCTCCTGGTTTTAATGGACCACCTGGAGAAGATGGCCTAAGGGTAAGACTAGAAACTGTGCTTTAACTGTGCCATTGATACTTCACCAGCAGAAAATAATCATTGCTGTTTTTATCATAGGGCCCTCGTGGGAGCCCTGGTTTCTTTGGATTACCAGGCAATCCAGGCCCTAAAGTGAGTATGAACTTAGGCATAGTTGAGGTCAGAGAAAGATAAAACCTACAAAATTTGATTTAAAAAAAGTGATTAAAAGTAGTTTTTTATGACTTCATGAAAACTGAGCCAAAGACATAAAGAATTCTTTTAGGAAGGACAATTTTGGGTTGTTTTGAACTATGCAGTTCATAATGTTTAACTGAACAGTGTAAGAGTGAATGCAGCATTTGGGTACTTGGATGTGCAGAACCTGCAAAAGTGTGGCAAGGTTAAAAGTCTATCTTTTGGATCATTTATTTATAGGGTTACAGGGGAGACCCTGGGCCACCAGGGCAAACTAATGTTGTTGGTGAAGTAGAATCAACTGGACAAGGTAACGGATATTCCTTGCTAACACTCCTATTCATGCATTGATGTTCTTATTCACTTAGATGCACTAATGCACATTAAGGCACCTCTTCTGTGTTTTCATACAGGTCTAATAGGTGATCCTGGTTTTGATGGCCTTCCAGGCCCAGTCGGAGATCCAGGTTTACTAGGACCTCCTGGACTACCAGGTGACCATGGATCTTCATCCTTCCAACCAGGTGAAAGTCATACACCACAATGCCACCTCCAGAAATATTGCAATTAAGCTAAACACAGAGGTCCAGTCACATTCATTTCTCATTACACAGCCCTTTCATTTCATGAACTTGTACTTACTGTAAATTTCTGTCTTCCTTCAGGTCCTCTAGGCTTTCCTGGCTTCCCTGGTTCTATTGGACCTAAGGGAAATAGGGGAGACCCAGGTCTTCCGAGCTTCAGCCCTGAAGGCTTGCCTGGACATAGAGGGTTACCTGGACCTACAGGTCCACCTGGACCTCGAGGCACAACTCAAACATGTACGATTTTCTTTTATTAATTTTTTTGCAGTGACATTTTTGACTGATAGGATTTTCTTTTCTGTTTTTTCTTTGAGTTTTTTAGCTGGACTAGGCAAACTATGTCAGCTATAACGTCTAATGTGTATAATGTTTATATGGTTAGCTGTGTTTTAGGGATCAACAATACTTTATAAATTATGAAATTATTACATCTATATGCCATACATCTTAATTCACTTAAAATAATAATTATGAATTATGGCATTCTATAAATGTTAAGATCAGTTGTGTTAGTATAGATTTAAATGTCCACAAGCATGACTGAAGACTATTTCTATGAAGAATAAACAATCTCAGAAGTATAGGTGCAAAAATGGCAATAACATTACACACACTGATTGTTGCTTGGTGGTGACTAAAGGTCAAATAATATGTCTTTAGTATTTATTGGGCATGTTGCATATCAATAATCAACCCACCCAAATAAAACTACAAAAGATGTAGATGAAATCTTTACCAGTCTATATCTTTACTCATAAAAGATGCTTCACGGAGGGTCTACCTCATGCATGAGAACAGTAATAAAGAGGACACCTTTGTTAACGCATGGTTTGGTGTGTTTTAAGACAAACAGATTTCTAATGGAAAGCGCTACTTTCACTGGATAATTCTTGCTTTATGTGCAGTATTTAGCTTACAGCTGTGGTGTTACTAACTAACATTTGAAATACTAAATTTCCATACAGACATTTGACTTTGAACTTAATGACATGCTCTAAAGTATAAGACACAGGATAATTTGTTATTTTGCCAAATCAACTGATATTGCATTGCCACTTGTCAGCTCTGTTTCCTGGGGAACAGCCTGGACCCCCAGGTGTAAAAGGCAGCAGAGGTCAAGTGGGACATCAAGGTTCTAAAGGAGCCAAAGGTAAGGAATCTTGTATTTAATGAGTCCACAGATATGCTTAGAAAAGCCCGTGGATTGAGTCTGATGTTCCGGACATGCATATTTACATAGGTTAATTTGTAGGTTGTCATTTTTTGTAGGTGAAATTGGAATTTGTGATTGCTTTGGTGAAGAAGTCTCTGGCAAAGAGGGCCCCCAAGGATTTCAAGGGCTCCCCGGTGTAATGGGGCATAAAGGGCAGAAAGGACAAGTTGGTGATATAGGACCTCCAGGCCTACCTGGACCACAGGGGCCAGTTGTAAGTGACATGAACCAATAACTGCTATTAAAGTTTCATGAATACGCTTGGTAGAATATGATAAGGCATTGATCAAAGTCAAGTTAGGAAAAGGGTGTGCTAAATGTGAGCTTCTCTTCATAGTTGCTAAGATTCATGCCTAATGTTGCACCTAATTGTGCTTATTTTAAGGGTGGTCCTGGAGGGCGTGGTTTTACTGGGATTAAAGGAGAGAAAGGAAACCCTTCTTATGCTGTTAGACGAGGACAGAAGGGTGACATTGGCAAGCCAGGGCCTCCTGGTCCTACAGGTAGCATTGGCCAACCTGGAAGAAATGGAGCCACTGGTTTTCCAGGAGCACCAGGAGCACCGGTGAGTGTATAGTGTAGTAATAAGTCAAATATCCAAATAGTTCTAAAATAATCTGCATCATATTTACATTTATGTCATTTGGCAGACATCCTTACCCAGAGCAACTTACACACATCTTTTTTTTTTTTTATACAAGTGAGCAGGGAAGGTTAAGGGCCCATCAGCAATAGCTTGGCAGTCCTGGGATTTGAACTCACAACCTTCCGATCACTAGTCCGTCTTAACCACTGAGCTGCCCATCTTATAATAAGCTCTAGCTTCTTGTCAGTTTAAAATAGAAGCTGTGTCTTTACTTTTTGTCACTTTCTCCCTGTAGGGAGATGCTGGATTTGGGGTGACTGGAGACAGAGGCTATCCTGGATCTCCTGGATCGAAGGGTCGCCCTGGTGCAGCCGGTGAGCCAGGCTTTGGCTACCCAGGCACGGCTGGTCTTAGAGGGTTTCCAGGTGACCCTGGTATCAGTGGGTTTCCAGGGCAGCCTGGCCCTCCAGGACCACCAGGTAAGTTCTAGATAAACCAGATGGATGGATTTGCCTTTGACGTTTGATGGATTTGCCTAAAATGTTGAACATAAAATGCATGTCTTTGTATCTTTGTGGATAAGGATCCAGATACAAAGTATACTATATGTATACATGTGATAAATTTATGTACATATGTATACATGTATACATGTGCACGTGCGTGTCCATGTGTACATAATAAAGGTCTCTCTGTTGTTTCTTTAATGGATTCTGTTTGTCCATTAAATAATGAAACTCTCACTCAAATTTTACTTTGTATGCCAGGAAGTGGTGAAAAATACAGAAAATATATCTCCTATATAATTCTGTCCTATAATAGAAGCCTATCCTCTAATTCAAGTAAACGTTAAACATAACTTACATGAATCTTTTTTATGTTTAAAATTATGTTTAAAATGATGTAAAAGTATGAAAATGCAACATAAACATACTTTTTTAAAAATGTAAATGGCTGTGTAAAATAAAGTAAAAGAAAGTCAATGATCAGCTGTAATATATAATAAAAGGCAAAAAAGAAAATATTAACAAGGTAACAAGGAAAATAAGCTAAATTAATTTTAAAAATTGCATAAAACATGGCAAGCACCAGAACACTACAGACATTGTGTGGACTAGACTATGGGACATTCTAGTTATAAATATATGTAAATTGTTATTTGAAAAGTTTGAGTGTAATAATATGACTTATGGATATAACACAATGCTAGTATTTATACTGTACTGTTATTTATACAAGGATTTTTTTTATTGTATATAATGTTGCTGGACATGCTGGCAGAATTTGCTATGAAGATGGGGCATAGTACTTCTGCGAAACGGATCCACTAAGCAGCATCTCATTATAACAACATTTGATTTTTTAAGAAGATTTTCTTTAATAAAGATATACTAGAACAATCATTAAAGAAAGATGAACCTCAGGCTTTAACAATGAAAAATAAGAAATGTACACCAGTGTTAACCTGTTTCCCCAAAAAGTCCAGAAGAAGAAAAATGTGTCTACCTTTTCATATTTCCAAACATCTTGGGCTAGTTTCATGTCTTCTTGTCCGGCTTTTGAATCATAGCTGTGATGGGAATTTTGCTCAAAACTGGCAACCTTGCCCCTTCTCTAAGCTTCCTCAAGACATTTTCTATTCTTCACATTATATTACAAATTGAGATTGAACTTTTTTATCTGGTTTGTCCTGCAGCATCCTGCTGCCTACACCTATTCTGAAGCATTCTGGCATCTTTATTAATAAATTAATAAATAAATGAATGAATAAACCCTAAATAAATAAATAATAAATAAATAATATTTTTTTTATGCTGCATTATCTGTTCAATCTAAATAATACAGTCATATGTGGTTACACCCACATATTGTTAAATACAATACGAGTATAATAGTACAAATGTACAGATTTTGAATAAAAGTACAGGTTGGCAAAACATACTTAAGAAGTCTAAAGAAGTTCTTTGAAATTGAATAAATAGAACAAGTGGAAGTGACTTTGATTTAGTTTTTGGCTAGTCCCTTTTGGTTGATGTCTTTTTCCGTTCAAACTAAAAAGCATTTTAGTCTTAGCAAACTCTGTGCTGCTTTACAGATACATCCAAATCACATAGGCACCAATCTGTGAGTGGAAAAAAAAGGATAAAATATAAAACAATTGGGGGGGAATAATAATCAGCAACTGCTTTGAAATTCCTTACATACATGTAAATGTATGTGTTTCTGTGTATGTCATTGTACAAGCGTATGTGCAGATTTCTTTTCTCACTCTGCCTGTGCTAACATCTTTTCCTACTTGATGGTTGATCGATTCTCTGAAAAATTGAGAGTTTGAGTGAAATAGCATCGTGAAAAATAACATCTAAATTTTAACTAAAATTCCCCTCACACTCTCAATCTCTCTCTGAATTGGAACTGTGCAGAAATGTGACTTTGCTATGCTTTAACAGAACATGCCTGGTTTACTTGGATAAGCTTTTTTTTAATTCCTTGCTAATTATATAATCTTCTTCATGCTTATGCCTTAAAATTATTTGATGATGCTCCCTGAGTGAAGTGATTGATGGACTGATTAACCGCATCTCTTGCCGTTTCTCTGACCCTTGCATGTTGTCTGACTAGGTGACAGCTGTGGGCAGGTGGGGCTTAATGAAGCCTCTTTCGCAAAGGGAGGTGAGGAGCCCAGAGCTGTAGCCATTAGAAAGTTGTTCAGAATGACTGGACCAGACATCTCAAGCCTGACCTTCTCTGTAATCTTTCACTTTACAACATGCTTCAGATGTCTGCTCCAATCAGCTCTTGTCCTTGATTGGTGTGGTGTCCAGTGGAATAGCAGGGGCACCTTGTTGGATATTCTGGAGTAAGCTGTGGACAGGAAATATAGCTGGTGGGGTAAAGAAATGGAAAAGACAGCGTATAATCAGAGCATGGACGACACTGTAGGTTTTTGTTGCCTGCTACACTTGATCCGATATGTTTGCTCTGCCCTCACTGCTTTGTGTCTTCAGCTTACACCGGTGCATACAACAAGTGCACACAGCGACAGTGCATTAGCTCTTATTGCCCAATCAGCTAACAAAGCCTGGTGCATGTGATCAACCCTGCTACGCTGTACACTATAAAATTGCAGATATTGTAATATCCCGCATCATTTCACTAAAATAGGTAATATTTTAAGTTAAATTTAAGTATTATTACTTAATAAGTCCTTAATTGACATGGACTTATGGAGTTAGTAATAAAAGCTGATGTGTTCATAAATTGTTGAATAAATATTAGTACTAATATTTAAATATGGAATTAACAGATAACTATTATTATCACACAAGAAAGTGTTACAAATTTTTAAAAACAATTTTTGTTTAATCAGGCATGATTGCTAAATATCTTCTGTAATTGTGTGTATGTATATATACAGTAAGTGATGTTTTAAGGTTTTAAAAATTGTATTTAAGTTGGTTTGAAGATTTTTCTGTTCTTCCTTTTTTCTCAGGTATCTTTATCACAATATCTAAAATATTTATCTTCATAATTTTTAGATTATTTTAAATTAGAACTTTTTTCTTGATGTGGATGTACGAATGATTTCCATTTAAAATTTCCTTTCCTTTGCCTTTTCTAAAGGTAACATGAATTCAGTCAGTTACAGTGCTGTTTAAATAAGTTGGTTTAGAAACAGTTGGTGCCCCGGTCGATGATTTGATCATGTAACTGATAATCATATGAATCTCCACAGGACCATCACTGCCTTGCATAATTCCAGGAGAACCTGGGAATCCAGGTTTCCATGGACTGCCAGGAGTGCCAGGTGATTTTTTTCCATCCTGATTTGAAATTGATCAAAAAGATGAAGAAAAAGAGTGTCTTGTAAATATGTGCTGTTATATCCAGTTTTGTAAGTAAATGTGCGTGTGTGTGTGTATGGTCAGGCCCAAAAGGACAGCAGGGTCCACCAGGACCAAGTGGAAGGCCAGGTACAAATGGGTTAAAAGGTGAGAGAGGAGATCCAGGAAGTGGAGGTCAACCTGGACCACAAGGTATGATCCCAGTCAACATTTAGAAGCACAGCTTCAAATCCCAGCACAGCCAAGATGTTATGGTTGGGTACTTAGAAACGATCCTTAACATTCTATTCAGTTGTATCCTGCCTCAACTGTAACTGTATTTAAAAAAAAATCAGACAAATGAGCAAATATATTGTATTATATGTTATTTCATACTATGCAAGACATAATAGTTATACATATTATAAAACATATTACATCTATATTATAGACATATAATATGTTTTACAGTTTTTTACTATACATTTAAATACTGTATACTGGCAACTCTGCTGTCAGTAAGTTTTGCAATAAATGGTTTACAGTGCTTAAAAGGCAACTCATGAGGCACACTTTCTTTCAACACAGTGGAGCAGGCTCGGTCAGGGGAAGGCTTGTCAATGCTTTTTAAATGACAAAAGGAATTACAAAACTAACAGTGACAAAACTAAATTATTGACGGATTTTACAGGCTTCATTGGACCAAGAGGAGATCCAGGTTTACCAGGTACTACAGAAAATGGCTTTTCAGGTGTTCCAGGAAAAAGTGGTAGACCGGGTTTGCAAGGACAAAAAGGAGAACCTGGTGAAATTTTAGGGGTAGTATCAGGAATACCTGGACTTCCAGGACATACAGGAGAGTTTGGAGACAAGGGCCAACCAGGCACTCCTGGATTACAAGGCGGACGTGGTAGGTTTAATGACTTCATCTCAGAACTAGTATTACTTAGTTTGAAGTACTGCAGTTCTGAATAAAGTTTTCCCTAGTAGGTTTTGATGGCCCCAGGGGTAACCCAGGTGTAAAGGGTGAGCGTGGAACCAATGGCTTTCCAGGACTTCCTGGGCAAACAGGTGCACCAGGATCGAGCCTTTCTGCAGACATTGGACCTCGAGGGCCACCTGGCAGGCCTGGATTCCCTGGACCTGCAGGTGAGAAAGTGATTTTGTGTATGGCTATTCTTTTATTCATTGGAATCTTAAATTGCCCATCTGTTATCCTTGATGTTCTTGTGGACCTTTGTCTTGTCATATTAGAAAATCAACTGCTTTTTATTATATATTTCAACAAGTCAGTCTGCTCTCATAAAGTATTTTAGTGAACACATCTCTGTTTGCATTTTTGTGCACATCACTGGCCTTTGTCTGGCACGGTGGTAGATACTTTTCTGTAGGGGGTTAGCTCTACCAAAACATAGTGGATACAGGGATAATGCTTTTTCAAGCCAGACCAAGGAGAGTTTAAAAAAGAACAAAAGAGAACAAATATGGTAATGCAGGATATAGTAAAGTACTGTAAAATACGCCAAACTAATGTAAATTAAGACAGAAAGAATTAAGAATCACTTATGTTCCAGCACAGCTGGAGATGTAATAACCATATTGTCCTCTGACTGCTCTGCTCTTCTCTTCTCTTCTCTTCTCTGGACTCTTTCTGACAAGTACATCTCATTTCATTCCTCTATTCTCTCAATGTCCTCTCCTTCTCCTTCTTTGTCTCTTTGTCTCTCTCTGTCACTACCTCAATCATATCCATCTTCCCATCCCTTCCATTTGTGGTGTCTTGCTCCTCTGTTCTTGGTGCTGGGTCAATTCTCTAGGCTGCCAAGGTGAGAAAAGTTATGAACCCACTACTTCTTTATAGAGTTCATTTGGTCTAACAACCAGTTCTTTTCTATGATATATTTCCTTAGTTTGCTCCAGAAATTAGAGCATTTGAACTTCCTAACCAAAGCACCCAGTGAAAAGGATTATGCTTTGCTGCTTTATTAAGCTGTGGAGAGAGATACTGTCCACTTTCTATACCATTCCAGTTTCCCATCAGCAAATCCTTTTTGGTGATAATAATTAACATTAACATCAAATAAAATCCATTACTCAATAAAATCCTCCCTTTTTATCAAGCTGTCTTGGCCCTTTATTTTCATTTATCTCTCAAGCTTGGGGTGGTATAAATCATGTGAGGTATATGTTCTCATCCATCATTTAAATGAGTATGTATGTGTGTGTACATACACATACATGATTGCAGTAATGCAATCAAGCAGTACTAATGTAGCTAGACTCCAGCCAGCTGCTGCACTGCTATAACCCTCACCTGCTTGTGTGGCGTTAACAAACTCATCCAACTGCAAAAGAGCCTTTACAGACATTTCTAGAAAGTGATGACTTTCCCTAATATAATCTAATATTTCAAAATGTGTATATGTATAATTGTTTCTTTGTATTAACTTTTTGTGTTTGTTCTAGCACTGTTTATTTCACGTGTAGTAAATTAGAGTTCATTATTTTAAACCATTTTATTGAAATAATTTATTTTATCTAAAGTAATTCAGTATCATGTCCTACTCTGATATTTTTATACAGTAATGCTGTGAGATTGTTGATAATAAGGTACCTAAAACAGGCAATGAATATAAATAAACATGTTATTCAGATGAGATATGGTTGAATGAATGTGGTGATGAATGAAGAAGGGTCTGTCTGCAGACCACAGAAAGGTGGGTGTTTCTTTAAGTGGGATAGGTGGGTGTGCCATTCAGTGGGTAGACAAAGTTTTATGAATGCCCTTAGAGTGTAGGTTATAAACCATTATGAAATCATGTCATGTTTACTCATGTGAAGATTTACTAATACGACTCAAAATCCTCTCAGAAATCCTGTCTGGTTAGCTCATGCTAGATAACACAATGGCAAAAATAGATGTTTATATATTAATGCTAATTCGCCCAGCTTGAAGATTTCCATATATGGACTTAAAGACACTTCTTTTGCAGTGTGTGATATGAAGACAGGACCCATGGAATAATGTGTGTATCTGTTTCAGTGGCTAAGGTGTCTTTACAATAAAGTGTTAGATGTCATATGAATGTACAATTGCTAGATTGTTGAAGTTGCTTTCTGTATAGATCAAATTGCTGGAACATTTTGTTTTCCTGAATAACATATGATATTACTATTTGGTGCAGGAAATCTTAAGCATGTAGATGATCATTATGTTGTGAACCTTTTATGAAAATGTCCCTGCTCATAAAAAGTTAATAGTAAGTAAACCCTATCAATTCATAAGGTTGACTTTAGGCTCATCTTCATCTTAAACTGTGTTTCAGCTGATGTTATTACTAACTGAAAGAGTTAGCTGTTGTTATTACAAATACAATATGAATTGAGTGGGGTTTAACCTTCATACTGGTGGTCTTCAAGGTTTCCCAGGAGTCAAGGGTGCAAGAGGACGCCCTGGAGGCCAAGGCTTGGGCAGAAAAGGTTCTTCTGGGCGACCTGGAATTCCAGGACCAAATGGACAAAGGGGACGTCCTGGAGACTCTATTCCAGGACATAATGGCCAACCAGGAAGGCCAGGAATAAAAGGTTTGAAATTTTCCAATGCTAAAAATGAAAGGCATTCCCGACAGGATCTCAAGATTTTATTAATTTCTGCTTCTTGCAAAACTGAAAGCATTTCTGCAAACAATACGTCCAGACTGCCAGATAGCTAAGTCATCCTGTTTCTCACATTACATTTTACATCTCACATTTTGCAACTTTCTTATGAATCTTTCTCCATTCTTATGAATGTATCAGTACTCTTTTGTCATTCCCACCATTACATACATGCACTGTACTGACATGGATGTTTTCCAGGGGAGAAGGGATTGCCTGGATTGGTGGGATTTCCTGGATCACCTGGTCGTGCTGGGGCCTCTGGGCAGCTAGGAGGTAAAGGTCAACCTGGAATCCCAGGATTTCCTGGCGCACCGGGAGTAGGTGGCCCTCCTGGTTTTAAAGGTAAAATTAAACACTTAAAAAATATGATTAACATGTCAATGAGATATGATGGTGGCTGATTTTTATGTAACACTGTACAAAAATGGATTCCAAATCTTTGTGCGTCTATTTTCCAGGGGACTTTGGAGACCCAGGTCCTTCAGGACCTCCCTCTATACCCCCCCCAGAGCTCAAGGAGAAAGGAGAACGAGGTCGTCCTGGAGCTACTGGACTGCCTGGTTTTCCAGGACCAAGAGGTATAGAAGCATTCCCATGGCCACTTACTCTCGTATACCTATGAACAGAAAACTGCAGAATACAGAATAAGAAGTGTCTTGTTACGTGTTCTTTACCTGTGTTGGTCAAAGTTTAGCTGGAACCTGATCTCAAACACTTTTTTGGTTTTGCCTAGAAATTGTAAGCTGTCAGTATCCCATACCAGTAATATGACAGGCATTATCTTTAAACAGGTGATAAGGGAACCCCAGGTTTTCCTGGTCGTCCAGGCTTTCCTGGTCAGCCAGGATTTGTTGACAGAGCTAAGGGTCTACGTGGTGATCCAGGTTTACAAGGGCGCCCAGGTTCTTCAGAATTTGCAGGACCTAAAGGGGCACCTGGTGTCGTTGGTTTCCCTGGCATGCCTGGACCTAGGGTAAGCCCATTTAATGTGTGCTGCCAATCCAGCTAAATTATAGTATTGAAGTAAACCCACAAGCCAATAGGAAATACAGCTACATGAAAATATAACCCCGATCTTTGTTTTTTTTTTAAATCTGTATATTTTAAGGTCAGTAAAATACATTCTTTGGAATTGATTTGATTGGAGTGGATTTGATTTTTGAAGGTCTTTGAATTTGTTGGATAAACTCAGTTTATTTAATGCATTTTGTTCCCTTTTGAAGGGTGACGATGGACTTTCTGGTTTCTTTGGACAACCTGGTACTTCAGGATTGCCTGGTGGCAAAGGTAAGTTCTTCTTTGCATATAAATAAATTTCAGCATGAGAACACTGTCCTTTCTAGACTGTAGTGTTTGAATGTTTATTTGGTTATATCATAATGATCATCCCATGCATTCTCCTATGAAGGTGAGAAAGGAGAGTCCACTGGAACACCTGGGGCCCCTGGAAGAAGAGGACCGGTTGGAGATTTTGGATTTCCTGGTGAGCTTTGTGCTTTGACTTTTTTCTTCTGTTCACTAATTATTTAGATCAGCATACTATGACAGTTGCCTGTAATTATTAATTGTATTATTTTAATGATTTCCATATAATGGATGCTGACAGGGAAGACATATTAAGGCTGAGGAAATTATGAAAGTAACCTTGTACTTTATTATTAAAGTGTACAAATTTGTAGAGATCCTGGTGTTTTTGTGAATATAAACTCTTAATATAATAAACATGTTCCTAACCAGTGTTATACGACCTTAAAATTACCAATGAACAATATGTGAACAGGATACTGAAAGGCATCCTTTAACAATATTAATCCAGTATTATAAAATGGCCTTATTATCTGTTTGTTTATGTAACACCTCAATGTGAATATTTTCTCTTTCTTTTGTATTTGATGCACAGGTATCTCAGGCCCTCCTGGTGATCCAGGTTCTCAGGGTTTGACAGGGGGGTATGGATATCCTGGGCAGAAGGGTCTATCTGGAGAACCAGGAAGGCCTGGGCAAGGAGGTAACCCTTTCACACGCACATCTCCATTTAATTAGTTATTATATTAAACGGATTATTCTTTTAACTTGTCTTACTAATCCTGTGCCTTCTGTCAGGTCCACCTGGGCTTCAGGGTGCTAGGGGTCTCCCTGGTTTTCCAGGACAGAGGGGACAGGATGCTGAACTAGGTCTCAATGGGGCTCCAGGTCGTGGAGGAGTTAAAGGTCGGTCTTGTCAAAGAACATAATTTTCTTTTACAGTTACAGCCAGAACATCTGTCAAGTTTGCTACAGATATGTTGTTTTTAAGTCATATAAGTCTTTGCTGACTACCATAGATTGAGAAACAGGTTAGGTTTCTTATCAAATCACCAGCAAAATTCCTGGGTATAATAACTGAACTTCTTATTTTATGTTAACTACTGCAACTTTACATAACTGCTTCAAAATGCTAATTTTTCAAAGCATGTTTGTTAACAGCTTTCCTAATTCCCTTATAGGTTTACCTGGTTCCCCTGGCTTAGACGGACTCAATGGACTTTCAGGGCCCAAAGGTCAACCAGGAGTACCTGGTAAGAATATCTACAGCTATTAATACTTCCTGCCTTTCAAATGGGTCCACACACAGTCAGCATACACCTTGTGGTAAACTGAAAGTAACAGTTAAATCTGTCAACACAGGTGTAGTAGAAGGAGGTCAGCCTGGAGCCCCTGGATTGAATGGACTAAAAGGAGTTAGAGGCTCCTCAATGCCGGGAACACCAGGATTTCCTGGAGTAAAGGGAGCCAAAGGAGATATTGGTGAGAAAATAATATACATTATAAACAGCTCTGTCAAACACAGTCATGATTATGAATCATTTAGCTAGGCATCACCAAGAGCACAACAAGCCAAGACTCAAGCAAATTAGGTAGAGATAGAACATTTACCATCACCACTAGCCCTGCCCAATCAAGTACTACCACTAGTACCACTACAACTTCCCTACCACTTCTCTTACTACCACTATTACTACTACGAGTACTATTACTTTTTGATATTCTCCCTAGGTTTAAAAAAGGTTTGTGACACTGAGTGCATTATATTATGTAACAATTAAGGCTCTGTAAGAAATGCAAAGCATTAAATTAACAAATTGACATTTGTTACGCCCCACCCTTGGGTTGCCCTATGGGGCGAACAACACTCCACCTTTGACCCAAATCAACTCTGAAGAGCACCTTTAAAATGACTAACTCCATAACACATTTCAAGATCCAGAGATACAGTACCTGTTCTGTTTCATGACTGTATGTTGCAGTATTTGCCCCAGTATATTGATCTTATTCTAATGGTCATTTTTAGGTTACCCTGGACAGCCAGGGTTTCCAGGTCCTCCAGGTCCTCGTGGGCAACCATCATTTTCTGCTGACCTGTTTGGTTCTACAGGAGATGTTGGTCTACCTGGACTAGATGGTGAAAAAGGTAAGCATTATTTTTTTTAATAACAGTTCACTTCAGTAAAATAATCTTCTATGGATGGAGCAAAGAGACCAGAAAGAGATGAGATTCAAAATAGTCATCCCTTTTTTTCTGAAAATATGTCTTCAATGACAGTGTTTTAGCTTCCTGTCTCCTTGTCTAACTGATCTCTCAATGAGCCAACCATACGAGGACCTTTTTAAAATTGTGCCTTTTATAGGTCTTCCTGGCCCCCCTGGTTTTCCTGGTCCAGTTGGGCCTGGAACAGACCAGGGAGACACAGGAGATCGTGGATTTCCTGGATTGCCTGGAATCCCTGGGACCCGTGGTGAACTTGGATCTGCAGGAGGTCGTGGACCACCTGGCAACCCAGGATTCAAAGGTGCTTATATGGAGAATCTTTATAACATTACCCATCAAAAAACTGAACTATGAGATTCATGACTGAGTGTGCATTTATTTATTTTGGTATTCCACCTTCAAAAAAATTTAGTCATGGCATTTCTGGATGTCTGAATGTATATTTAATTTAATATGCCTTTCTCTAACTGTCTTCTTCAGGACCGACAGGAGACCCTGGAGTTAGTGGACTACCGGGACGTCCAGGCTTCCCTGGAGATCAGGGAAGTTATGGTAGCAAAGGATCAAAAGGACGTATGGGTCAGTAAATAAACTCAGTATATCTGTTGAAATATATATCATAAATTTTTTAAATGTTTGAAAGCAAGCTTTAGCATTAGAGTCCAGTCAATTTACCTTACATATATTTATTTGATGTTTAGCATTCTCTTAAATATTTTCCTATATTTAAATAATATTTTTAAATATTGTTTTATTTATCCTTTTCAGGTAACTCCGGTAGAAAAGGACTTCCAGGAATTGTTCCCCCACCCAGAGTAAAGGACGTACCACCTGGGAATCCTGGTCCAGAAGGAGCCCCTGGTCTTGGTGGTTATGCAGGATCACCAGGCCAGCCTGGTTTTCCTGGACATCCAGGTGAGCTACATAATCATAGTTTATCATATTTACATTAATTATTGTCCAACTCCTGTTGATTACTTATGGTAAGCATCAGTAATAACTTGTTTTATTTGAAAGATAAATTGCTCTGTGACAAAAAGGCATTCATTGCACCTTTGTGAAGTCGATGTGTAGTCGATTTCCAATTTTAAGCAAAAGTACAAAAACTAAAACTAACTAAGGTAACAAAACTTATTAGTTTATTGCATATATAGAGTACTTGTCTTTTTTGTTAAAATCTGTAGGTCCCAAAGGAAATATTGGATCAATGGGAAAATCTGGTCACAACGGTCCAGCTGGACCGCCAGGACCCATTGGAGACCCTGGAGTTCCAGGATATCATGGACCTGTTGGTGACATAGGTGAGTTGTATGTATTTTTTAGAAAGGTTTTATAACCAATCCTGAGAGCTTTGAGTGAAAAAAAGGATTTTGCTTAAGAGAGAATGGAATGTACTGTTTGTGAGCATCTGAGGGTTTTTAAGACCCACTAAAGCTCCAGGTGACCTGACTTTTATTCTTCATGTTTGATGAGGCAGGAGCAGGCATTGTCAGCTATATGTCATCAACAGTGAACTGTTAATTTGTTTGAATTTCTGTTAGCCTCACTTCTCAAGCTTGGCAATGAAGACCTAGAATAGATTATTTTCTGCAACCCTGAGGGTGGACTTTGATGAGGTGGTGGTGGCTTGATCAGGTTCAGCGATATTTCAAACAAATCTGATATCACACTATATACTATCTACTGCCTACGCACTATGTACACACTGTATATTATCATATAAGGATTGAACTTAAAACTTAGGCTTGATATAAGGGAATACACCCTGGATGTGATGCCAGTACATATATCTATATCTATATCATCTATATCATGATGGATGACAGTACAATCTTAAAAAGGACGTGTTGATAAATCATAATCAGAGCAAAATTGATACTTTTGTTTGTTTGTTGTTTTGAGTGAATTAGTTAGATGCTGGATTGTTTTGAAAAAGATAAATAGACCTTTGGCAAATGTTCATAGAAATTATGGGCATCAGACAGACCCTTAGAAACCAAAAGAACAAATCCTGGCCAGACATGAATGTGTTATAACTTATTATTCATCTCTCAATTGCCACTTTTCTACCTGTGGTTCAGCTTCTCCTTTACTTGTCCTCTTTACTTTTAACTTTCTCCTCATTCTCTCCTTCCTCATTGCTCAGGTTTTCCTGGTAGGGAGGGACAACCAGGTCCTCCAGGTCTGCCTGGACGTGCCATTGGGATCGGCTACACTCTGGTGAAGCACAGCCAGTCCAGCCAGGTTCCAATGTGCCCTCAGGGCATGGACAAGTTGTGGGATGGCTACAGCTTGCTTTATGTAGAAGGACAGGAGAAGGCACATAACCAAGACTTGGGTAAGATACTGTACTTAAAGACATTAGAAATTTAGTGTGATGTATAATAATATAAAATATGCAAAAATATCATAGCAGTGGTGTCTCAAAAGTCAAATATCAATATGAGGATGATATTAGCTTAGTGTTCATTCATTTTCCTTTTAATGTTCTCTATCAGTTGATTTCTCATTTCTCAAACTTCCCTTTTTATTTTCTTCCAGGATTGGCTGGCTCTTGTCTACCTCGTTTCAGCACCATTCCCTTCCTTTACTGCACAACCAATGAACTCTGTTACTATGCCAGCCGTAATGACAAGTCCTACTGGCTGTCCACAACAGCACCCATTCCCATGATGCCTGTGGCCAACGAGCAGATTACTCAATACATCAGCCGTTGTTCAGTTTGTGAAGCCCCATCTCAAGCTGTGGCCGTCCACAGCCAAGACATCACTATTCCCCCCTGTCCACAGGGGTGGAGGAGCCTGTGGATTGGTTACTCCTTCCTTATGGTGAGATGTATACCTATACACACTCTGTTTCTCTCTTTCTTTTCTGAAAACCAAAAATGTTCATGGATTTTCAGAATAGCAGATTTTTTTTAGCATGCTTGCGGGCTGGGTAATAAATAATGCTGCAGTTTTCAATATGAGGAAGATGATTTGACAGAATTTGAATTGGTATAATGAATTGACAGAATCAGTTCTTATGTCATTAATGTTAACTAAGCTACAAATTACTCTATAAAATGCTATAATTGTAACAATGACTCAATAAGAAAAAGCTCCAGAAGAAAACTGCCTCTAACCAACGGACAGGAAATAACTTGGCAAATTAACATTAAATATTGTGTAAGCTATGCCAATAAAATTATTAAACCATCTATCAATGCTTTTCCATTATATGGTAAATAAAAAGTTGACCCTCTATGAAGATACTTCATTTTAAATCTCTCATCAAACACTTTAAATCTCATTCCACCAACAAGGCTGAATTTAGCTCCCAATAATTCTCACAGTTCTTAAATCCCTATCGGGTTAATTAATTCAGAGTCATAGGGTATGTTCTGATGTTTTTTGTGAATTGCCTCTCTTAGGTGCCATATTTTCTCTATTTTTCTGTATAGTACAGGCAAGGAAGCCTAGCCTTTATTCTGTGCTGGTGTTATTATAACGCTGCGTTACTGTGTGTCTTTCCTCTGATCAGCACACGGCTGCAGGGGCTGAGGGAGGTGGCCAGTCGCTGGTTTCTCCTGGCTCATGTTTAGAAGACTTCCGTGCAACTCCTTTTATTGAATGCAACGGGGCTCGTGGCACCTGCTTCTTCTTCAACAACAAACACAGCTTCTGGCTAACCACTGTGCAACAGGAGAGGCAGTTTACTCAAAGTCCTAATTCAGAGACCTTGAAGGGCGATCAGTACCGTAGCCGCATCAGCCGCTGCCAGGTCTGCATGAAGATCTTTTAGCTTGTTCACACTCCGGGATAGGAGAATAGAGAATAGAGAACAAGAAGTGAAAAGCAAATATTGACTGACTGACTGACTGTATGAGACTCTCTCTTCTTGTTGCTTTTTGGAGCTTTCTACAAGACCATGGCAAACAGCTCCAGGAGTTTTTTTCTCCTAGTTCTCTTATCAACGTTGGTGCTACATTGTTTTATTTTTATTTTAACTACTCGATGTTTGTCTTACATATTCACGGCTACCTCGGAGAGTGTGTCCCAAATCCCCGATGGGAAGCACTGAAACATTGATGTGAGACAGCAGACAATTTGAACACAAGCCAAAATCTTCTAGTTCACCTAGTCAAAAGTGTGCTAGTCTGAATCAATGATGACAAGTTTGGGGCGGTTCCCTGACATATGGAACGAACTATAATAACTTGCTTGTTTGTGATTAGGGAAAGTGGGCAAATTGGCAAACCAGCACTTTGTGGTGTACACAAATGAAGATTGTGGCTTGTAGTTAACAATTGAAATTATAATCCTCTCTAACCCCTACACATGTACCCTAAAAGTATTGCACTGAAATGAATATCTGAATAAAATAATAATATAAGAGTATTAGCAACTGTGGAAAAGTAACATTCCACTTTTACCTCTAACAGGTACATTGTCAAATATCTTTATTCACTCTATAAAAACAGTCTCAAATAATCTAACACTGATTAATAGACTTCACTCTCTACATAAATATGAACAATATAATTTTCATACTAATAATTTCACCTTTACCACAATGCCTCCTACAAGGAGCCATTCAGCTGAACAGAACATCAGTGCATTAGATATTCACTGCTTTGCACATCCAAAAGTATGCCTACACTTACTGGAAATGTCTGTAATCACTGCTGTTTAGTTTTTCTACAGTGTGTTTGCAAAGTCTCTTAAAGAGACAGGCTAATATGTAACCACTATATTCATTAGCTTCTTTAGCTCTCTTAGGTAGCCTTAAGTTTTCAGTGTGGTGTCATCTGTAATGTGTGTAATCTGATAAACTGCAGTTTCATCCTATGGTAGGAAAGAAACAACATAGTAAATTGCAAAACTGGGGTGTATGATATGTACTGTAAGGATGGGTTATAAATGCATATATGTATCTTATTGTGTATAACAGTATTTGTATTTTTCCTACACTGATTTACATGTTTTACACAAATCCACTTCAACTACATAAATTTAGGGCTATCTCATAGCTGGATTTCCAGTATTAGTTTTGTTTTGGTGCAGAGATTTTTTTTTATTTTTTTTTTACCAAAGCTGTTTCAGTGTGTAATTGGGCTTCCTAATGAATAAAGTGTTGAAAGTAAATTATAAAAATAGACCCCACTGACCTGTCATTTATTACATTACAAAATTGCCATCAATTGCATCAAAACATATGTATTTAAGGTGTGTACTTTCTCAAAAAAGAAAAGAGTCCAACAATCATACACAATCTTACATAAGGCAATTAATCCAAAAGAATTAACAATATCCATAGTTTAACATATAAATTCCTGATCTACATTTCATGTCTTTTACATCAAATTTCACAGAAACAAAGAGCCCTAGAAAATTGAGCTGAGCCCTGGGTAAATGGAGTGGGTAATATGGACCTTTTCTCACATATCAGTTAGCATATGTTTTGAACACTGAATAAACTCTAACATGCAACCACAAATAGAATGCAGCTCCAGGTCTGTGATTTTGCTATGGAATTGTACTACTTGCACTAGAATAGACTGGCTGTTAT
>JAQQZR010000001.1:7764513-7805073 GCA_030068235.1 Notoglanidium macrostoma
TAGTCATTTAATTAAGTGACTTTTGTCGGTAAAATTAGGTGTTTAACAACCTGTTAAAATGCACAAGAATTCTGGAATTGCCCCCCCCCCCCCCCTAAATTACTAAGATAAAATGTCTACATTTGAAATTTAATACTTTGTTAACGGGTCTGTAAGTCTGCTGCTACAGTGTGGTAACTTGCACCCCCACATCTACACCCAACCACCCTGGATAGACACAACCTCATCCTAAAAGGGTGAAAGCATCTATAACTCAGTTCTTTATATGGGTAAACATACAGGTAAAAATTAAACTCTAACGTTGCTTTAACTTGACTTGTGAGCATCCTGAACATCTCTATCACTTAGAGGATCACATCAGAAAAGCAGGACATTTATTATTAACAAAAACAAAAAACAGCTGAATAAATTCAACTTATAAGTATTATATCCCACAAAAATATACAAGAACGTAATTTTACATAATTATTACCCATCGAGTGAACAGGTAATTATAGTTAACCTATTTTACACTTAAACCAGTAGATGGCGCGAGAGTTCTCTGATTAACAGTTTTATTTTTTAGCAAAAGGTCCCTGTGACGACTTTTATTTCAGCTTCCTTAAGCAATTATCCTAAAAAAAAATTCAAACATATACTGAAGACACGAATAGACCTCCACTTACCTTGCTTGTTTGGTAGAAAGGAATGAAAATACACAAAACGATTGTTACAATTAGTACAAAAAGTACAATACTATTTTTCACCAACACTAGCTTTCATAATGCAGGTTAAGCTAGTAGCAGTCAGAGCATTTACATCCGTAGGTAATATTATTTTAGAATATAATCAAGTTTTACATGTTCATACCTTCTTGTCAAGTCCAGTCCGCTAGCTAATGTAGCTAATTTAGATAATTCAGGCCCTCAAAACATCACGTGAATTCCCAAATTTTCAGAAAGTTGAAACTAGCTTCGCGCAGTGCCTTAGTTCTGATTGGGTCACACACAGCTTCACTGTGATTGGTTGGCTCGCTGTGTAATCTGTCGAAAATAAAAAAAATCCTTGAAAATAGGCTATTTATCTAAAGTTAATAAGTAAATAAATAAATAAATAATTAAACATGTGCCCTTCCGTCTGACTACATGGAAGAAACGTGACAGTACGTTGAAGCACGTTTTAACAAGATTCACCGTTCTTATTTGAACTTAGTTTGTACAAATATTTTCTGATTAAACCATATATATTATCTGGGCAATACATCTATCCATAATTAAACAGTTTCAGAGATTTGGGCTGAATCATTTTCTATTCATCACATGTTTCTCACTGTGATTGTGGAGTTTAGCGGTACACAGGTGTAACAGCATGGGTCTTTTTGTTTGTAGTTGAAGCACTAGTATAAAACATTAACCCTAAAAGAACATGAACACAAAATCAGGCCACAAACCAAATAACAAGACCAGTGCTCTTTTACCTGTGTTGTTTGTGCAAAGCATGCAGTACTTGAACACCCAGTATACCCAGTGGCGGATCTAGGCTTTTTCTAAGACCGGGGCAAAAAAGGGGCCGCATTTTATACAGAGGGACGTATATACAGAAGTATATGTTCAACATCCATACACACAATACATTTTGTAAGTATTTATTTATACTGCACGTAAGCAACTTCAGAGGACACACATGGTTATTTTAAAGATATGGGTATCTTCCATCATACTGGCACAAATGTTTTTTTTCTTCACATGTTTTACATTGAACAAGTTTAATTGTTTTTAACTTTTTGAAACCACTAAAACTCTCAGTTTGAAATGAATAAATCTCTCTCCCTCTCGCTCTCTCTCTCACACACACACACAGCAAGAGAGCAACTTCAGAGGAAGTGGATCGATATTTTACATCATATTTACACAAATGTTTTTTTTTTCTTCATCAAATGTTCGAGGGCATACTCGCACTAGGTGATCCAACCTGTGACTCCAGCCCCACTGCCATACCCCCACCCCTTGATATAGGGCTTATTTGTTAACTGCCTAGATACACTGCTATGAGATTTCCATAACATTCATTGATGGATACATAAATGTTTAGTACAAATTTTAACACACAAGACTATAATACATATATGCGCAGTGGTTAAGCTGTTGGACTAGTGATCAGAAGGTCATGAGTTCAAATCTCAGCACTGCCAAGCTGTTGCTGATGGGCCCTTGAGCAAGGCCCTTAACCCTCAACAGCTCAGTTGTATAAATGAGATGTATATAAGTTGCTCTGGATAAGGGCATCTGCCAAATGACGTAAATGTAAATGTAAATATATACATTGACATTTATTAGCTATAATATTCTTTATCTTTGGATGAAGAAAAACAGCACCAGCTGCTACTTCATATATTGAGTACCTAACCAGTTTGGCCGAACCTCTAATGCTGCTTCTAAAAGAGCAAAGGTCAGCAACCAGAAGATTTTTGAAATCGTGATTTTTAAATACCATTATCAATTTGATGTGTTAGAATGTTTAATTCTGTGTGCATCTGACAACCAAACTCAAGAACTGTTTGTGAGAATTACTATAGTAATGTATTCATTATTATGTACACGGATCAGACAGGAGAAGTAACATTAATGACCTCACTACAATGACATATCTCTAAGGATAAGATACATTATGGAGCAAGTGAACATTCAGTTCTCAAAGTTGACATGGTGGAAGGAGAAAAAATGGGCAAGAGTAAGGATCTGAGGGACTTTAACAAATTGGGCCAAATTGTGAAGGTTAGCTGATTGGGTCAAAGTATTTTCAAAATTGCAGGTCTTGTGGGAAGTTTCTGGTGTGCAGTGGTTAGTACCTACCAAAAGTGGTCCAAGGAAGGACAGCCAGTGAACCAGTAACAGGGTCATGGGTTCCCTCGTCTCATTGATGTTTGTGAGGAACAAATGCAGATTATGATACACAGGTGGAAGAAGGTGGCCTGGATTGATGAATCATGTTTTCTTTTACACCACATGGGCAGCTGAGTATGTGCACCACTTACCTGGGGAAGAGATGACACCAGGATGCATTAACGGAAATTTCTGGCGGAAGCAGTGTGGTGCTCTGGGCAATGTTCTGCTGGGAAACCTTAGGTTCTGGCATTCATGTGAATGTTATTTTGACACATACCATCTACCTAAACATTGTTCCAGACCAAGTATTCATAGCAACGGTATTCCCTAATGGCCGTTGCCTCTTTCAGCAGGATAATGCGCTGTGCCACACTCCAAAATTGTTAAAAAAAAGGCCCAACTTGCAACTCACAGGACTTTAAGTATCTTTGGCAATGACTGTAAGAAACATGGACAGTGTAACATTTCTAAAAAGTGAATTCACCACAGATCTAGTACCCCTGATGGCTGGCTGCAGTGCAATTTTTAGCACCACCCATCCCTATGTTTTTTAAGGATAAAATAACAATGTCCATGTTACCTTTCTCACCTAAACTGTCTTTGTATCTGGGGATTCTAATTCAGACAGTTAGTATTCCCTATGCTGATATGTGCACATTTTTGTATTTTCCCCAGAAATTAGTTTTTAAAACATTATTCCACTATATTGTAAGAAGGCATGGCTACACTTTGGAATGAAGTGATTGAAAGCCTTAGTGGGAAGAGACCAGCAGTTGCACCTGCATCGTGCCCCATCATTACATGGACTAGCTGAATTTCTACTTGAGTTTGTCGGACACCCTAGTCTAACCTACATTTGTTTTTATCATTCCTTATAACTGGTAAATTTAAATGTTTTGACAGTCATGTCCTGTTCTGCTGTTGGTCATACTAACAGACCCTTTGTGCAAAGTTTGTTACAGTTTTTTCAGTAAGTCTAATGTTTTAGCATGAAATGGCCAATTAGAGCTAATTAGTTCTTAGCCAGCTAACTTAACTAAAGAATTTAACTTTTTGGGACACATGCACTAATACAAACTGTTAGCCATTTCTATTAAAAATGTTTGAAACATTGAGACTTTCTTAGGAGAAGGTTAGTTTAATCACACTAACTGCCTAACCATATAACCACAATGATAGCTATATTGTTTCAGTATTACAAACATCAGATGTAAAAATTGGTACAAAAGCCGTTTGTTGTCAGTGAACACATACACTACCAATAACAATAGGATGGATGTCATAAGCAAGCTAATTAGGAGCAAAGTCCCTTTGTTGTTGCTGCCACAATGAAGACATTCTGCAACACTCTGGACCTTGGTATTGGGAGAAGGACAGGCAAAGGGCAGGTATACCAAATGAGTGAGCATACCTGACTTCAACTCTTGTCTCCACTGCACAGACTCTGGCTCCAAATTTGACATGGCAGAATGTTTTGGCTCCATTTTTTAAAGAACAGAAGGCAATGGAGCCACACCATCCATTATTTTTGGTCTGCTGCTAATGTCTGTGCCAGATACCACCGCACAAGTTCAGAGGTCTTGCTGAGTCCAAGCCTCATGGGGCTAGAGCAGTTTTGGGGGCACATGGGGACCCTACATATTATTACACAGGTGGTTTTATTGTAATGGCTGATCAGTGTACTTATATTAATTAATGGTCTATTAAAGTGGCAGATGTCTCCATTAGGGTTATTTTATTAAAAAAAAAAAAAAAAAAAAAAAAAAAATCTAACCACAATTCTTTCATACAGTCATGCTCACACAAACATCTTTCAAAACAAATTTACATTTATCTTTATTTATAAATTATAAAAATAAAACCTTGCAATATAACATCTGTACATGAACATTGTTTTATTCATAAGCAAAAACAGGAAACATAACACTCAGGAAGAATAGGTCAATCTATAACATTAATTTTGAAACATAATAAAGTGTGTTATGGAAATAGTAGTTCTTTTTTTAAATGATAAATATGTACCTATGATTATCATGCTACCAAGTGCTGACAATAGACTATGTGTTTAAGATCAAAACGCTGTACATAGAATCCTGAGTGTTACATTTCCAATACACAAAGCTGTCACATTAACAACAACAATAAAAAAAGAAAACCCTAAACAGAGGGCTCACAGGAAGACAAATGGCAGTGACATACTTAAAACAGACAACAATTCAGACTGTTACAATGGTGGAAAGAATTAAATGTCACTACAAAATTAACAATGATATATTCATGGGATATTCACAAACATGTACAATATTTGTTAGACATCGTTATGACTATTGAACAAGCCAGTCATTTGAAAGTTTAAGTAGAAATTCTTGGTAGTATCATAACCTCTAGCCTCACTGGGTTTGGACAAGAATGTTTCTTCTTGATATTTTCCCTGCTTTACTTTGGTAATTACAGTTTCAACCCAGAAGATGACTTCTGTAAGGAAACTAAAACACACTGCACGTTTTTTCATGTCATCAGTACTCTGATATAAGTTTTTTTTAGGTATAAATTACAATATATACTTAATCCTTTATTTATATGCTGTTAGATTTCATCTGTCACTCTTCTATGACCATATGAATGATACCCCTGTTTCAGCACAGAAGTGTTGGTGCACCTCTTAGTTTTCCTCACATGTGCAGTGGGCAGATGTGAGTCTGTTGTCCATCCCACTGCTGGAATGCTCTGCTGACCTACTGTAAAGCGTTACTAGTGAACAATTAGAGTGTGAGATCTTTATGGAAACTTTGCTTAAAGCTGATGGATCTTTTGGTGTTTAGTAGTCAAATAAGGTTTGGTCCAAGTTCTCACTGTGTGAGTGTCCAAGACAGATTTGGATTGTTCAGTCCTGGGCTAAAAATAGCTCAGAAAGAGGTTAAACATGCACACATGCCACATTATATGTATATGGAGTGTGTGATTGTGTTGGAGAAGGCTGAACACATTGTTGAGGGCAGTAACAAAAATCTGCTTCTATCCCTCTGGCTAGTAACTTACACATGCACGCATAAACGTGCGCGCACACACGCACGTATGAACACACACTGTGCTCCATACAACCTTGAGAAAAGCTTCTTAATGGGTGTGTGTATGCGTGCTTATCTTCATAGGCCAACCCATTTGCCTTCATGCACTTCCTTAAATGTTTGCACTCCCAGATTTGCTACAAGCTACCACACAATCTTATAGGTAGTGTCAAGGATGTATGTGTGTTTATGTGTACAGTTCTATACTGTGGCCACAAGTTCTTTGTGTAAGTGTCCTCAGATGGAGCTCTCTTCACACTGTGCTAATGGTGCTCCTCTCAGCACATGCAGCTTAGCAAGTTCTTCCTCCAGTCCTCCTAGTCCATCCCCTATTTCACTGAGTCCATCCATTAGTCCCTCCTCTCCTTCTGGCCCCGCCCTCTCTCGGCCAGGAAATTCTTCTGCCAGGTTGACTGATGTTTCCTGTAGCTTGAGTCCACTTGAATTAGCATAAATGTAACCACACTTCCGCTCAGGCATATGACCTCCATGCCCATTCAACGTCCCGTTCCTTTTCTCTGTAAAGGGAACTGCCTCAGAGAACAGACTGGCGCTGCTTGGTGATTGGGGTGTGTCTGAAGACGGCAACAGGTCCCGTCCCTTTTCTGAGGTTGATGAAGAATGACCACCTCCTCGTCTCTTGCAACGCCGGAGAAACGTACACATAAACAAGCCACAAACCATACCAAAGAAGAAAAATAACATGTACCCAGCCATGAAATGACGGCTAGTTGTTTGCATGATGCTCGAACTCGCAGTTGGCTCCTGAAGGAGGAGAGTGTATACAGCCCTGGGACAGGCTGGCTTCTCTTGCCCGGCTTCCTCGCAGAAACACATGTAAGTGCCATTGCTTTCCAAAGTGACCCGAACCTCCAAGTCAGAGAGGTGGCGTCGAATGTGTCTTTGGAGTGGGTGCTGCCAGTGGCAAGGACGAGGAGAGACCTGTACACAGGGCAGCAACACATGCAGCCCCTCTGCCACATATAGCCTTATTATCTCAGTAGAGCAGCGATCTGAACCAGGGGGGTGGGGGAGGGGTGGTAAGAATGTTGAGAAATTAAAGTCTATTAATTGACATCTGTAATGGTAGTTCTGCAGTTAAATATATTTCTAAACGTGGAGTAATTTAGGTTATATTTATAAGATTAGGGTGAGGTCCAAATCATAATAAATAAACTATTTAAAAAGCATCAATTTGAGGTGGCATTATTTCTCAATAATAATTACTATTATATAGAAAAAAATAAACATGGTTTTAAAAATTATACAAACAAATCAGGTGCCCTGATTAACAATAATAATAATAATAATTTCTTACCTTTACTCTTTCCACACTGACCGACCAAATCATTAGGATTTAGCACTTCACCAGGTCTGGAAGTGCAATTGTAAAGACATTAGGTGATGTAAAATGGTTTGCAATGTGCATGTGCATGTGTCTGTGTGTGTGTATGAGACTTACTTTATGACAGACAGGCTACAGGCAGCCTCTTTCTCTCTCCACACACAGCCAAGTGGACGTGCACGTGCACACACTTCACAGGTACGGTAGAGAGAGCAGCCTTCTGTAGGCAACTTCACCAGAGAGTGAGGAGAACCAACCAAAGCCTCATCCTGAGATGGAGTAAAGAGCAACACAGCATGTTCTATCTGTGCATATACATTTGTGCTACATTTCACATGAAAACCAGGAGTCAGACAGAAATAAAGTGGGTCTTGGGGTTTGCAAAGCCTCAATAGTTCTGAACAGGACCACCATAGTTATTGTTTTTGGTATTAAAAAATGTGTTAAGGCTCTCTTTCTATCCTGGTTTGTGTCTCTGTTATATGTGTTTGTTTACCTTGTAAAGAAGGATACTGTTGATAGGCTCTGAGGCTGGAAAAAGAGGGAGTTCTTGCAGAAGAGTTACATTAGGTCCCACTACTGCAATTCTGTGAAGCTCTCCATGATCTGTGCAAAGAAAAAGGAAAATATTTGATTTGATTTGATTTGATTCAACTTTATTGTCATTACACATGTATAAATACAGGGTAATGAAATACAGTTTTGCATCTTATCAGGAGTGCAAAGAGCAGCAAGTGCAATAAAAGCAGATTATGTACAGGTAAGGGTAGTGTAGAAGGTGGGAATAGTTATGTACAGTTATGTACAAATAAGTTAAGTATACAGATGTTCTATATTGCTATACAGAAGGGCAAATATACAGATGTGTTGATGTATACAGATATACAAATATACAGATGATCTGTATAGCATACAGATGTTCTATATTGCTATATAGACGGGCAAATATACAGATGTACTATGGACAAATATACAGATGTGCTACGTATATACAGATGTACAGATGTGTAGTAAACAGATCTACAGAGTGCTATGAATATATCTACAGTAGTGGAAGAATAGCGCTGTGAACAGACTATAATAGTGAACAGTGTACGTGTAAGTACGTACTATAACAGAGACTTATGTTATGACAGTGTCCCAAACTGTAGGAGTAACCAACGTAAGCATACAGTGAATGTTGAGAATGAATGACAGTCATGGTCATGGTCATTGGGAGGGATGAGGGGGAGGAGGATTGTAGAGGGTTAAGTGTGTGTGGATGGGAAGGTTCAGTGGGGGACTGAGTTCAGTATATATATAATGAAACAAAGACCATTGCAGGGCAGCATGTACACAATGTCACAGATTTTCTTACTTCATCATTCAATATATTTTTCACCTGTCCCAAGATGCAGAACTGTAGCATTAAACCTGCTGTTGCTGTTGGAGACAGGGGTCAGAGTTACAGCCAGTTTGGTGTATGTAACTCCACTCCTGACCAGTAGGGGTGCTGACACTACACTGTTCTCCATAAGAGGGTGGTCTCGCATGAACGTCAGCACTTTATCGGGCAGCTTCAGAGACGAATCAAAGCCCTCTGATTTCAGAGCAATGTTCAGACACTACGGCCAGAAAGTGAGAGAAAACAAGAAAATGTTATTTTCTTAAAAAAAAAAAAGATGTGTATTAGTGGATGTAAATGTTGTAAGCATTTTATACACTCTGGATAAATACCAGAGGATTATACGAATTATACAACAATGTTGATTTGTATAGTATGACCATGGATGTGTACCTGGCCTGGTCTGGGTGTAGGCACTGGCTCTGGGTTCATCCAGTTCTCACAACTCTTCTTCAGCTCTTTAAAGGGTCCATCCATCACCTTTGTGATATCTTCCAGACTGTACACACACACTGCAGACATTTCTTCCCTCTCCCTATACACACATACACACACATACACACACATACACACACATACACACACATACACACACATACACACACAGTTTCATCTCATCAGTTCACATAATCAGTTACTTAGGTCACTAATAAGTGTAGCTAGATTTAGATTTGACAGACTGATTGATCCCAAGGGAAATTGCAACATTACAGTAGTAGTAAAAAGACATTCACAGATAAGCACTAATACAGCACAGTGTGAAGGGCAAAAAAAATCTAATGGAAATCGATTGGGTGTTGGTGGTAAGTAATTAAATGTTTAATACAAAAATATTAAAATATGTTTAAACAAACTTGTAAGCAAGGCAGTAAGCTATTGTGCAATAAAAGGCGGGGAGGTGCCAGTTAAATTGAAACAGCAGTAACTGTTGCTAACATTAACACTACTACTACTACTAATACTACTACTAATAATAATAATATCACATAATATCACAGTTTACAAAGTATAAAATGTACAGCACTCTAGCCGCAAAGCAATTAAAATAAAAATAATACAAAAAGGTCAAAAGTAATGAATTAAGAGAATAATAATATGAGGTATGCTATGAAAATATGATACAGAAAAACTTATATACATGAATACAGTATCTATGGTCCGGATTAAAACGGGTTGGGATCTGACAGGATCTTCACTCACCACTGCGAGGTGAAAATACCGTAGAAGTGAGTGCTGCTGGGGTCTCCTGGCTGGTGCTCTTTGGTAAAGACATCAGTCAGAACGTTAAAGCGCCGACCACTCCCTCGATCCTCACACACCAACTGAGCCTTAAGGAACGTTGTCCAGCGTCTCTGCAAGGTCTTCATGCCCCCAATATCAGACTGAGAGAAAGAGTGACACACATTAGAATGTGCATACAACTAACCACAAAGTAAGGAGAAGCTGAGTCAGCGCATACAAACGCTGAACATGAGAAATGTTAATGAAAAAAGAATGCAAGAGAAAAAAAGCCAATAGGTTCTGGCACCTACCTTACACACTCGAGCCACCCTGGGTACTTTGACCTTGGTGTACAGGTCATATTCTTTGGCAACCTCAGTAAAGAAGAAGTAGATCTTGTCATCTTCACCTGCAGGGTTATTCTTTTGATCCTCTTGGATAAAGGCTGAGCTGATAAACTCTGGATCTGCATTCAAGGGAAAACAACTGAAATTCAGAGAAGTCATGGTAGAAAGTTATACAGAAACTGTAAAATTCATTCATCTTCAGTAACTGTTTTATCATGGTCGGTGGATCGAGAGCTGGTAACACTGGGCATGATGCGGGGACACCAGTCACAACAGTTAATTGTTGCACACTTGGAAAAAAGCTTTCATTCCAGTAGTTACAGGTCCTACAAATGTCTAAAGTCAGTAAATTTCCACTCAGTGGAACAAGTTGCGCCCTAGGCTTTAAATATGTATTTGAAATTTGGATTTGGAAAAGTTACAGGCAGTATTGTACATCATATTCTGTCTGTGCTACACTGGCACATTGGGTGTACTCTTAAAAGAAAAATGAAATAAAAGTCTAAATCATTTGTTTAACAACAACAATAAGAGTACATTCTATAGATGATCATTACATTTCATCAACAATCATGGGTCAGAATCTAAGAAAAGAAGGATTAACACAGTCCATTAAACTGTAATTTGTGGGAAAAAAAACTTGCTCATGGCTGCATTGCTTTGTTCTGGTGCTAATGCAAATGCACCCAGCTATGTTCAAAGGTCATTTTATTTCAACAACTTTAAGCTGTTGTATTTTTCATCACTTCATTGTGCATATAAAATGAATAGAAAAAGAGGTTTTGAGAGTGCATTTTGGGGTTTGGAGTTAATCATTATCTTACAGTAATAGTTTTTTGTTCTATGGATTCATGAATATTTTTTCATAGGTTGAATGGAAATAAACAAAAACAATATTCAGCCTATGTTATAAATTATGTGTAGGGTTTTTCTGTGTTTATTTATCCGCTGGGATGTTCAGAACACTTTTCCTGCCAAGCTGGAGGCAAGAGTTGCAGCTGACAGGTTGCTCAAGGCTACAATGGCCAAAGGTCTCTTCAGCCAAGAGCACTCCAGTAATGGTGCTCATCATCAAACCCCCAGATCACTGTTAGGTTTCCCAGTATGAAGCTATAACCCAAGCTAACTTGTGCAAGAACAGAAAGTATTTCTGTTAAATTTATATATGCATGTTGCATGTGTCCATGAGTCTCACCGCTGAGCCAGTTGATTGACCGTTCAGTCCGGATGCGCTCTTGCTCAATGCCCGTTGCTCTGGAGATGTCAAAGAGAGTGCCCAGGAAGTTACTTGTAGTAGCAGTGTACAAGATTCCCCCTGAGAGAGAAGAAGAAAAGAAATCTGAGTGGTAGGATTTAGGAATAAGAAGCACAAAACTACCAATACGGTTTGCTGATATGAGGATATCAAATTTTCTGAAATTCAAACAATAATGTATCATAATATACTGAAAAAGTAAAAAAATAATAATAATGGGAGCTCAGAAAGGGCAAAAAAATGGAGGTGTTGTCACACTGTAAAGTAATAATCTGTCTGTACCATAGTGCGTAGTGTGTTTTATTTGGGCAGTAGATTTTTTATTTACAAGAAATATTAGAGTTTAATTTGTCTTTTGGAAGAGCTGTATTTGGTTTTGTATGTTCCGATCCACAATCTGCTAAGTCGTGTTATTTGCTTTTATACTGGTATACCTCTCATCTCTAAGTACCATCCTACACACCTACACACAAATGAGTTTCATACCTGCCATGACTGCAGTATAGTGCTGGCTGGGCTCAAAAGGGCATTTCCCTTTTCCAGTCTCCATCTTCTCTCTGCCATCCTCTAATTTTTCCAAGGTAAAGGTTGAGATATTCTGAATGAGAGATAACAAAAAAGAACAAAGTCTTTTTTAAACAAAAATCGGGACTTCAAATCATGCAAGCAATTCATATATGAAAACTGGATAAAGAAAAAAGGGCAGTAATCATAAGCAAGAAGAATGTTGATCAGTTTGTGTACAACTTGTCCATCTATTTGCCACTACATTTGAATTTCTGTCATATCAGAGTGTCTTTGAGCGTGTGTGCCTTTGTGTGTTTGTCATGCAGGGTGATGTTTGTCATGTGATGTTTGAATGGGTGTGGGAGCATGCCAAGGTAATTTAATTGTGGAAACATGAACACACATGCAAACACACTAGCGTGCGCACACACATGCTTACCACAAAGGCACACTGGGGGTCGAAGGCATATGTGCCACAGGCATAAATGCGTCCATCTCCCAGAAACTCCAGCAGACGGATGTAGTTATTGCAATCGGCCTGATGAGGACAGCAGAGCACAGAATGAATAACCAAATCCGACACTAGTGAGTTATTTCAATTTATAAACAACTAATTATTATACAGATAAACAAAGCATAATTACAACAGGTATATTTCAGGTAATAAAAAAAAAGAAATATATTTAACACCAGGCATGTATATAGCACTATAATGTCAATATGCATAACATTCCACAACAAAAATATGTCCTCCTTGATGAGATATTGAAAAGATATATGTTCAAAATATATGTAAAAAATATGGAACATAAACAAGACCTTTAATTCCATTAACTCTACAATAGTAACAAAACACCCCCCCTGAGAAATAGTATATTGTGATACTTTCAAGTTTTACAACATGAAATTACTGTTTATAGAAATAAAAAGGATTGTATACAGAACACATTATCTATGCATCATCTTATAATGTTATGTACTATAGTATTTATAAGTACAAAGCATTAATACTGTTGTTCATAATTATTGGTGGCCTAAGGCACTGTAAAACTACATCTAACAAAAACAGCTGAGATATACTTTAATACACAATATGTTCATAAGAACGCCATGGATTTTAACATTACAGAGCAGATTTATTCTGCATTATAAATATACTTATTGGCTAAAACATGCTTCTTCATGCAATGCATATCTATTTCCGGCACAGTTCACCTCGACACCATGTTTGCACACTTGAAAGCAAAGCAGCACGTCATCATCACTGTAAGAGTGCAGTCTGTGCTCATGAATAAGCAGAAAAGCCCAAATCCTTAACAATTCTTACAATAACAATCCAAAACACACTGGCCCGCCGAGGGTGGTGGCCCTGGCAGAGGCTGATATTCATTTCTTTTCCTTTTTTAGTGCTAAGGATAAGATGTGAGTAGGAAAGAAGACAACCACTCCAGATACGAATGATAGTAGCATAGTGCAAGAATGAACTACTACGAATGTTTTTAAATGAGAAACCAACCAAGATGGAGCAGCTCCTGATTTTAATGTGATTTGAATGACATGTGAGTGTATAATTCAAATGAACAGCATGTGTACAGCCTCAGTCTGGTTCTCCCACCACAGCTCTCTCGCTTTCTCCTTTCTGTGCCTTATATGCCTTTTCTTTGCTTTATCTCACTCTTTGATTGCCACCCTCTGAGCCTCTTCCCAATTGTCAGTCATCCACAGCCCACCAAGATCACCATGGAACAGCATGGTGGGTAAGACGGCAGCCACTAAGTGGCCTAATTAACTCTCTCACATACATGCTGGCCCCATGTGAAACTTCCCAGAGAGACAGTGACACATAGAGAGAGAGAGAGAGAGAGAGAGAGAGAGAGAGAGAGAGAGAGAGAGAGAGAGAGAGAGAGAGAGAGAGAGAGAGAGGAGTAATCTCAATCTTATTAATTATGTTTTCTTAATAACAGCAGGTAAACATAATGTAGTGGGAACACCTTTTTTTTTAGGGTGGAATTTCATGTTGTATGAAACATGATGTGGTAGATACACACTTGAGTATATACGCACATAAGTAAACACACTTAAGCTGTCTTGCTAGTGAGTCTCATAAGGGACTGTATAGAGTAGACTGTACCACAAAAAAAAAAAAAAACACACCCATGCACTCACCTCTGTCTTTCCTTTTGTTACACAAGATATGCGCTTCTCTTCTGGAACATTCCATACAATCTATTGATGGAGAGAGATAGAAAGAAGAGGAAAATTTAATTTGGTCTTTGCATCTAGACTCATTGTCTGGTACAGGAGCACTGTCCCATGGTGCAACAAAAAGAGACTGTGCCATCCATGAATATGCAAAGGCTCATTTGGCCTAATAAATGCATTAGAAATAATTGCACAGGAGCAGTGTGCGCACATCACATTATTAATTTATCCATCACGTACATATAGATGAGGTCCTGATCCCAGAGTTAAAAATATAAATTACTCAAGATTTTATCTATACATGATATCAGTCTGTGATATTGTCTATCAACAATAATTTAAAATCTCATTACAGACTATATGCAGATAACTGGCAAACCAAAGCACCCAAAGCTGTTTGCACTATGGGTATATTCATAACAACCAGATCATTTGGACTTAAAGCCATTGGATGTTGTAAATAAAACAAAAAAAAAGGAAATTTACATTGCAAAGCTGCTCTGACGTATTACACCAGCTCCTAGACTCAACATTCAAGCTACTCTTCATCATGAGTGTTTATCTGAAAGACAAACTCTTACCTACAGGCTTACATGCAAGACATAAAACAGTGAAGAAGCCTTTGAGGTGACTTCCCCATAATGGCACTGTTAAATCTGCCATATGATATTTAATGGAATATGATATCAGAGCAAATCATGCTGCCACAAGGCAACAAGCTCAGCCTAGGCTGAGCTGTAGAGATACCAGACTTTTCTAAACCAATAGATGTGGTTATGCTTGCATGTGTGCGTGCGCACACTCACAGATCATAATGGGGAAATCAGGGGTGGTTGATGGAGGTGGGGGGTAATTTGGTTAGTGAAATGGACCAGAAAGAAGAGATGAGGTCATTGGTATAAACAAGCACACTCAGTTTTTTTTTAATGAAAAACACTTTGCCTTCATCAGATTAGTAATCTCCTTTTCACAATATTCTTGCCCTGATGACTGTTTGTAGGCACAACCATGTGTAATGTGATGTACTTTACTGAGAATAATATCATTGCAACTGCTCATCACAATCCGGAATAAAAACAGATCAGTTCAATCACCTTCAAGTTAAAAAAGTTTCACACACACAAAACAATCCGGCACTCAAAAAATGATCTTTGCCAAATTTGCCATGTTATTTGCCTGGTAGACGGTTTCTGAGTTGCTCTTTTTGTCCCATCCCTAATGTTCATAAAATCCAACAGGCAAAATGAAATTTACCTTGAGAGACTTTAATTTGTTGGCAGTATCCACGGCAACAATAGCATCTCGTGCCCCCAGGTAGAGTATCCCAGACTCCCGGTCCAATAGGAAAGTGCTGACGTTAGCCACATCGTCGAATCGGGTCACCATGGAGCTTGCCACTGAGAGAGTAAAAGAGAGAAGGAGAGAGAAAGAAAGAAGGAGCAAGAGATGGATGAATGGCAAAGAGAAAAATGAACAACATTCCATGCCAACCCTATAATGATTTGCCCAAAACCTAATACAAATAAACAAAGATTGTTATATATGGTTGTCTTCAACGGTATGGGCTAATATCCTACCAACAACAACAACATACACACTCACTACCTACACAATGACAACGGTTACACTCTTTAGCTAGTGATAAGTACTTCTGTGGAGATGTTCTCTATCAGAAGAAGTGCTTATATTGTGAATACATTAGAGAAAGTGTTGATACTGTGAATAATTTACTGTGTTTAAATTAGCTGCGTTGTAGTGCAGTCGCTCGAGGCTAGTCTAATGAAACAGCTACTAATCTGTGTACTTCCATTAAAAACACATAACACTTCAATTAATTTAGAAAGTTCCGCAACAGTGACTTGACCTTCCAACATTTTCGTCCTTGTGAAGCAGGATTTCTCAGATGGCCTCAAATTCCTTAAAGTAAAGAAACACAAATGCACCCATTTTGGCTAATCTTTACGTTAATCACTTTTCACTTCTGTGCTACTGGATGCCGACGGATTCTTAATCATTCAGACTTTCTATGATATTTCCAGAGTGAAGTGTGAGCTCTGCCTCTCAAAACCTTTTAAAACCTCTTAATGGGGGGAACTGGGGACATTGTGGTTATTAAATGTCCTGTTTTTCATATTAAGGGGGTTGCACCTAAAAATTATGTTGGCGGTCCACTTGGGTATCTAGAGAAATGACCAAGTCAACACCACAATTCACACCCTGTAAATATCTTTAGATCTCTGCAAACACACACCACTGTCTTAAGGGAAATTATAAATGCTACACAAGGCTGAGCACTTTACTCCCATGGCTTTTTGTTTTTTCTTCAAAAAGCAAACACAATATCACACTTATGAGACGCTCAGTGTGAGAAAAAATACCAGAGAGCATGAGGTGAGATCATGCTCATTTATTTATTATAGGACTGAGCATGATAAAAAACAGAGAAAAGAAATATACAAATCATTTCACTATAAAGCCCTCTTTTGTCTCTGTTTGCTTTCGTAAATTAAAACTTAACACCTTGCTTTCAAAGTGAGGTCTGTGTGTTTAATTCAGAAGCATATAGATGGATTATTGTTCTTTGTGTTCTCACTGTCTATGTCCACTTGATCTCATGAGGAGGATGATCTGATGGCGGCATAGCCACGTGTGCACTAACCCTCTAAGTCACAGGCTTGTGGGAATTAGGAGTTTGTGTATTTATGTAAAGACGGATTCAGCTCACACTATCACAATATGATGGACACAGCCAAATACTCTTTCTGTTTAATGTCCCTACTTTATTCTGTCTATCCTTTTCATCTATTCTTCTTCCTCAAATCAGTCCACTTTTGTTGAACTCCAACAACAACAAAAAAAAAGACTATGTCTACGCTGCTTTTAAAAGGGCCAGCTGTGTACTGCTTCTACTGTACATGTATGTGTTTGTCCATCAATCTGTCGGTCCATAAGGTGTGCCATTGTACTTTGTTCTGCACCACACACATACACGGCATTAAGCAAGGATGTAATAAAATGAATTTGATTAATACCAAAATAATGCCAGTTACACAATCCTCCCACTGCTATTATCAGTACATGAGTGCATACTCCGTTTGCTCCATCATTAACATTGCTACTTAGTACTAGAGAGTGAATCTAGCACACACTACACACACACACAAGCATATGACGACATATCAATGTCAATATTTGCCACCAGTGATGAGTAATGGTTATACACACAGCTCTTTCTGAATACTAGAAAAAGCAAAGCCGACAATTTGAGCATCCTGACGTTTTATAACACAATTATACAAGATGGGTTCTCTGGGTTTAGGGGAAGGGATGCTTCAGTTTATTGGAGCACTCTAGCATTTTTCTTTCAACCTGTAGCATCTGCATGTATTACCACAATGAATAAACTCAACACATTTCCTTGGAGGGGGAAAACAACAGAAATCCCGTTTATTCAAAACTCACTCCTTAGATGATGGATATATACGGACTGTTTCTGGGGCACCAACAAATATCCATCCATTCATTATCTGTACCAATTATCCATTAAGGGTCACAGGGAACCTTGAACCAATCCCGGCGGACTTCACGAGAGAGGTGGAGTACACCCTGGGCAGGTCACAGTGCTATCAAGAAACATTTATGTGAAATATTTGTGTAAAATACTCTCATGAATTATTTAGCTTAGACACCAATCGTCATTGAGAAAGCATAAGTAAGTAACTTTTTAATGTTTTGAGTGTTGAAATTTGAGTAAATAAATACACAAGCACAGCATTAATAAGACTTTAGCCTGATCTGGATGGGATTAAATTTACATGGAATCCTGTGGAAATTTCCTATTTTACAGGTGCTACTCTGATTTCATTTCCGTCCAGATCAGACGCTGCCTGAGAAAGCACTTTCAGGAGGAAAAAGAAAATAAAATCATTTAAAAAAGCAAGATACCGTAGGAGTCATTATAATGCCAGCTACAGGTGCAAACATTTAGTTTACTATAAATAATGGTTAGTTGCATGACTGCCATTTCCTTAAATATCTATGCACGTCATGGTCATGCAAACATCCGTGTCTGTAGAAAGTACTAGAAGCACGCCACTCCTGTGGTAATTTTGTTGCTGTCTGGTTGTGAGAGTTTTATCATTGAGAGGAGACATGTAAACCAATGTATTATAGACATCCCCCCGATAAACTAATCCAATCCAAATAGGACTTATTCTCATACCTGTCTCAAACCAACTGTATATTGTTTCATTGAAATAGTCCTAGTATTGAATTCATGTTATATATTTGCGCATTGTAATTTAATAACTGCCTTTACACTTTTAAGGTTTAATATATGGAAACTATTTTGTTGAAATTCTAATCTGTGTTTACACACACTAGAGAGATTTGGTTGAAAACACTGGGGTTTTCTTTGAATTCTTTTAAATATGCTTTATCTACATAAGGACGTTACATGTGACTCATTCACAGAAATGCAAGAAATTTATTAAGGAATGTGCATTTGTATTCCACAGGCTTCCTACAATTTCTATTTGAGAAAAGAGAAATGCACAAAGATAACCATTATTCTGACTGAGTGGAGAGAGAAAAACGTTTCATGGACCAAATTAAAGTAATGATCCATTTTGACTTTGCTGTAAAAACTTACTTTGGATATCAATCCTAGCATTAAAATGCAATGACACATTGAAAGATCTTTTCATTACAATCTCAATCCCAGATCGTTTTCTTTGATTTCACTTCTGCTGTTTCACTTCCCTCCATCTGTCCCCTAAAAGCTTGCCAAATGGACCCAGACTCTCACCCATTTTCTTTCTCCCACCCCTCAATCCTGGACTGACATTTCAGATTGAGGCATCGACAGAGAGACAGAGATGGATGTCATCCCTGTCCCTGAGGGAAAGTCCTCAGAAATGTCCTTCTACCAGACTAGCTTTTCTGTCCCTCTAGGAATGTGTGTGGCGATGTGACGTTAACTTCTTAAAGCTACACCATCTGCCCCCCTAGTTCACATGACTATATGACTTCCTCCTTCTGTCACTCTATCAGTCTTGTGTTGTGACGGAGAGAGATGAATATGGTTTGCGCGTGTACGTAAAAGCAGCAAGAGCTCATTTCTTTCTAGCCCTATTAAAACATGGAGATGCTCAGCAGGTGGTGCACTGTAACAAATAGCGCCAAATCTCTCACAGTTTCCAGCGAACACGCACATGCTTAGTCCGGAGCAGGGGTCCGTGATGGCAGCAGAACAGAGAGATGAGTGCGAAGTCTGAGTGCTGGCCTGCCATGGAAGGAAAGGCAGCCAAAGTCTACTCCACTCTGCTCATTAATCATTTATTCTGTTGCACTCCATTAATCATGAATGAAAAACAAGCAAGAGAGTGAGCGAGAGAGAGAGAGAGAGAGAGAGAGAGAAAGAGAGAGGGAGTCAAAGAGACAGAGGGGAATAGGAAGCGTAAACATGCGACGGCAATAAACAGCGGTGGTATTTTAGCTTTTTCGTTCTACTTCTTTCCTGCTGCCATATTCTATCAAACATCTCTACAACCTACAATAAGTAATAATCATCTCTCTGATTTTGTCCGATGACTTCTCAGTATGCTGCTTTTTCTTCCTTCCCATCATGTCAGAATCTCATACGGATGCCATCTTCTCCCCTCTCCCTCTACAACATGCACCCTACCCCCACACGCCTGCTGCTGCATAAAGCCCCACAGCAAGTTGAGTGTGCTGTATAAATGCTTTCTGATTGACTCCAACTGCGCAGGGACTGTGGGAGCTGATATTAAAAAGAGGAAGAGTACAACATTGATGAATAATGTACCTCAAACCAAAAACCTGTCAATCACACAGTGTATGGGAATAATTAACACTGCAGCGTGTTATTGGGCTTAATCAGAACAGTATTTTATATCAAGGTGGCAGTGATTCAATTCTAAGCACTTCTGATTTCAACAAGGACGCTCTGGATGTGATTTAATTTAATTGCAGAAATAAGTGAAATTGCACAATCATGTTCACCACCAACGCAGGACAAAATCCTGACTGACATCCATAATTACACAAAAAGAGTCACTCTGTTGCAGTGCAAGTCACTTAGAAAATAGACTTTGACTGGATTTGAAATCAAAATATATGAACTATTTCCTGTCTGGCTCAGGCATTACTCAACATTGTACAATCAAACAAATCAAAGCAATTCCATAATCAGCACAATTACTATGAATAACTTATATAACAAACAGTTATTTGGCTACAGTGACTCGTGTCTCTACAATATGTAACATCTCTCACCACAGGTCATTGAGAACCACCTGCTGCTACTAATTGCTCACAATTCAATTTAACTTCCTGATTTAATCAGCACCACACAAAAAAATAAACACACACACACACACACACAAAGATAATTGTTTAGTGGAAAGGTGATCAGTCACTGGTTGTCATTTTACTCACAACCCTGGAAGATAAATAATGTACTCACTCTAGTGGCCTATATGAATGGATATGATCCTTTTTTCTGGAATATAAGAAATTGGATGCAGCAACCCTAATGTATTCCACACAAAAGGCTTGTGGTTGCCATGGAAACGAGGGATGCCGCTGACTAAGGCTGAATAGAAGAAGCATGAGAGAAGAAACAATGGAGAAATGTAACATGGAGTATTTGAGAAGAAAAACAAGATCAAAGTCTGGCAAGGGAACAGAGGAGCAAATGTGATGTCTCATGTGGGCAAAGCACTCAAATATGCTCTATTCCTTGAGAAACGTATCAAGAGGCTTTTGTAGAAGATTCATGGGAGGATTCATATTTCTCTCCAGCAGGCAACAGAATGAAGCAAGTTCTTTGACAATTCTAAAGCAAAAGACTTCAGAAGTGTTAGATTGAACTCCATTACAGCATATCCACCTCTGAGGTGTTCATACTTCTCTGAAATGAAAAAAGGAAATGGAGGTACATTTTCCATTTTCAACCTTCAAAAATCTGACATCACTAATGAGGAGTGAGTGAAAATGCACCGTCAGAGAGGCACCTTAAATGCCACTATGTAGGATTTATGGGGATATTTTAGCAGAAATGGAATATAATATTCATAAAGTCTGTTTTAATTAGTGTATAAATCACCTGTAACTATGAGTGTTTTCAGGTGCTGGCTAACAAGTTTGAGATCCCAAATTTTAAAAACGGAGGATCATACTTATTATTTACCACAGAAAAAGCAAGGCAGTGTGAATGTAAGTACCTAGAAGTATGTTAAAGGTGCTTGAAGGCCACCGCATGTTCTAATACATACTTGGAAAGGAAGGAGTAAAGGAGGGCATTCAGTTGGTTGTAATCATACATAGTGGACCTACATAGAGGAACCCCATTACAGCAAACACTCTCCATTAACATGTCGTTAAACTGTGCTGTCTTTCTGTTAATCATAAATAAAAACTCTCAACAGGTCAGTCTTAAGAAGCACTGCGTCTCTCTGCTCACATATAGTACATGCAAGAAGCAGGTGTGTGTGTGTGTGTGTCAAATGGAACCCAATCATCCAAGGCAGAGACCATGGCAGAAGAGTCAAGATGGGTAGTGGGTGTGATGGCAGCAGACGGTGAAGGGAAGAGGTGGAGCAGCAGCCATCACATACTCTTCCATCTTGCTGTCACCTTTTTTCAAAAGTTCAAATCACCTTTGAGATTCTTCTGCCTTTTTTATGTTGAATGAGGGCTGCATGGTTAATAATATTGTAATTGCAAGAACAATTTTTGACTTTCGCAATTAAATAGCAATTAATTGTACATAATGGACAGTTATACCAGTGAGCTTAGCTAAGTTGTTTAGATAGATAACATCTTGTGCATTAAATCATGAGCTCCCATTTATTTAACTGCCTGATCAATCTCAGCACATCGGTCATCTCCGCTTCTCAAAATATGTTAAAACTGCAAATAATGCAGATTCATTTGGCTGTGTGGGGAAAAGAATCACTTGATAACATATGCTAGTAGGTACGTCTGCATACTTCTTTTCAGTCTAACGTGTTTATATTCGGCATTTTAAAGATGCATTTAATTAATATATTTAAAACAAAGCTTGGAATAGGCTTTTTGGTCACATTGTAAGTTTTCTGTTTGTCTAAAATGATCCATTACCTCTTAGCAGTTATCATGCAACTCTGTTTAACTTTCATTTGCAATTCTATGTTTATCTCTCCAATCCCACCCTAAGACAGGGGTATAAAGAGAGAATAAATAGCCTACAAATAGACTTGTCAGCTTACCCTGTACCCACACGTCCATGCTTCTTTGTTTCTGTGATAACCTGTACTGACAGCAAGTCTCATAGGGAGGCTATAAAAACAACAAGCTACTTAGAAAGAACCCCATCATTCTCTAAGCCAGCCGGTCAGTCTACGATCACAGGGTGTGGTTGGTGCTACAAATTAACCTGTGTGTCTGTGTGTGCGTGTAAATATATCTGTTGGGGTCAGGGAGCAAGAGGCAAGAAAGGACAGGACTCAAAAAAGGACAGGTTGATCACCCAGCAAAACAGCACATCGGTGAAGGAAGCCAAGAGGTGTTATCTTTCTTTCTCTTTGTTCTTGCTGTTCTTTTCTCCTTTCTTTTGATTTGCATAATTTTATATATACTGTGATTTTCACTCACCTGCATAAACACAGCTTACATTACATTAAACACAGCTAAACTGAGTCTAATACTCTTACTCAACCCTGCTAGAGTAGACCTGAAATTCGAAGAAGACGGTAAACAATCACCCATTTAGGAGAGTTTTGCTAGAAAACAGAGCAGAAATAAAATATCAGCGCCTGTTTGTTTTAGCTGGTCAAGACTCCAAGATGGATTAGACACAAGATTAAATAACAGTTTAAGCCTTTAAATGAATTTGAGTAGTAAAATTGTGCCGTGAGTGACTGTCAGAGGTTGAAATAACTCTGTGTCAACCAAATGCACCCATTTCAAACATACTGTATTTCCAAACCAACATTGAGAAACGCAGAAATGACAGAGAACATGACACTCAATGTTGTCACCACATCACAAACGGCTCGTTTTGCTTCAGACATTTTCCACTTGTCTACGATCACCTCTGGAAGAATTTTGCTATTAACTAGCAGCAGAGTGACATTGTAAAAGGCCACATTTGACCTGCAAGTTTTCTAAAGTATAGACCTGATCTATAGCATCTATGAGTACACACACCCCTAAGGAGAAGAAACACTTGATAGCACATCTGATGGCTTTATAAGTACAGCTGAGGGGCACAGCGGTTAGACAGTGGCTTCAGCTGGCTAACATGCTACACAAGTAGCGCACACACAAGACAATGTGTCAACAAGACAAACTACATAACAATATCCATCTCATTAGGGAGCCCTGTATCTCTGTTGTGCAGATGAGGGTGTTTCCTGCAGACGTTAACCTTTTTTTTTCTCTTAAATTAACCTGGCTTTACTCTGGATTGACTACCTTTAGTCCTATTGTGTTTTAATTTCCTTTTGAAATCTCTCTCACACACACACACACACATTTACTACTCTTAACAGACTTGAGGAACTGATATACATCTCTCATCCTGCTGTGTTCTCTGTGAGTGCGTGTATGTCTGTGTATTGTCAAAGGGAAATCAAGACACAATAGTGTCTATAGAGTCAAGACACAAGACACGACCTTCCTTTGCTTTTCTATCTGCTGTCTGTTTCTCTACCTATTATAGGTTCAGTGACTACTGTACACACACACACACACACACACACACACACACACACACACACACACACACACACACCAACAGGATGTTCCTTATAGCACCTGGCTTGTCATCAATCATTACAGGCACAAAACAGTACAGCATGACAAAGAGAGATGTTAACTAATCTCACACACACACACACACACACACATTCTCCAACCCTCTTTTCAAGCTTAATGTCTCTGTGTTCATGCATACTCTGAGTGTACCCAGTTAGGCATGTACTTCAGGTGTAAGTCCTGATTTCTTTCATTTGTAACTTGAGCTTTGGAACATTTCAATATTTTGACATTTGGCAATGAAGCAAATAACTGTTTTTTCATTATAAGATTATGTTATTAAACTATGTTACTACAGCCTATTCCTTAAGGTCTTAACTCTCCTGACTGGGATCTCGATCAGGAAAAGACTGTTGGCTTAATATTATGAGGAACTTTATCTTGGCTTAGAGGTGAGATGACGGGATGATGGGATGATCTGCGAGTGCATCGGGGAGTTTGCATAAGCATCTGCTTCATACTTGCTTACTTCAAAGTGAAGTGTGCGAACTTACAGGCTGAATAATTCCACATTATAGTGACAGCTACAGCTGTATTATTAATCATTGCACTTTATATTCCCATATGCCACATCATGATTGTAGCTTGCTGTAAATAAATCCATGATACAATAATTTGATGGTGTTATTGTTTGTGTCACAGACAAAGAACGCACGAAAAGAAAATGGATAGATACTCACTTGTGCTATTCATTTGCAGCTGTCTGGATGCGAGATTATCATGGAGACATTTTATTATGAATAAAGAACTAACACCAGGGCTAAAGTGATATTTCAGCAAGCATTATTCATCAGTTTCTGTCAAGAGCTATTAGGTATAACATTTTAATGGATTACACTTAAAAAAAAAAAAAAAAAGACATAGTGAAACATCCTCAGCTTCCAGAGCTTAGGGAAGAACATACCAGAAAATGTTATTTTTTTACACTGCAGTTGAGATGGATTTGGGGCAATATTTACTTTGCCAAAATCCACGGAAGAAGTGTCATAACATCTCATCACAACATTTTGGGTACACAACCGGACACATCTGCCTGCCTCAGTCAATCACCACTCGTCTGTATGCGAGCTGGTTTTTGCAGGACTGCACGTCAGCCTGTCAGTGCAATGCCAGAGAGCTTGCACACTTCACACTTAGTATGGACTTTTGTGGTGGAGGGCACCATCTTAGCAGGTTCGCTTTCAGGCGTACGAACTATTTCAGCATCACGGGCGGGAATTTTATGTTAGTGTTACGCAAGCACTTTCTACATAATAGAAGCACATTATAATTACCATTATTAATTGTTTCTTTTCTTATTGTACTATTTCATTCACCTTTATTTCTGGAAAAAAATTGGCTCAGTCAAAGCTCTGTGCTTAAATACAAACATGCAAACAGATATCTCATTGCAAATGGCCTTTGATCCATAAAAAAAACGTGTCGAAACAGCTTTAGACACAATTTGGTCTGCTTGGAAAGCTGTTGACTTGAAGCTTGACTTGTGGGTACCTTTAAGTAACATTCATTCATTCATCAATTCATTCATTTGAGCAGGAAGAAAATTGAACTGTACTTATATATGATCTTCCAGAAACAGATCAAGATGCCAATAGTCTGGATTCTCCACTATTTTAAGAGACATGATTCATATATGATTCAAGCACTCCATTATCAAACGACCAGTTCTCTCTCTCTCTCTCTCTCTCTCTCTCTCTCTCAGGCTATGTCCAAAATAATATCTTTTACTTTTAAAGCATATCTTTGCTACATTTATACTACTCAGTAGATTTTGAGCCCTTAAAATGGAACATTTTGGAAACGCTGCTGGCCCTGTTTTAGTTAAAACTAAAACTCCGGAGTTATGTTTTAGTGTGGACGGCCAGAAACTGGAGGCTTTTGGAAATGATGACTCAGACACCCACTTTCACTACCTGATTGGGTCTTATCACGACGTATCCTTCCCCGATTCATCACGCTTCAATAACACGACCCTTTTCCGGAAGAAAACAAACAGCATCAGCCTTGACTCCCAGTTGTGAACGTAGTATGGGCAACGAATAACAAGCATTGCAGACATGGTTAGCTTTGCTAGCAGCTGTTGTGCAATTAAATTCTGCATTTTATAATGCTACAATCTGCCTACATGTGCAGGACACAGGCTATTATTCGAGTGATCTGCAACTAAGCAACCAACTGCTGAGTAGATAATCTGCTTCCTGTTTACACTGGAACGTGCATGCCTAGTGTACGTGAATGGTCATGTGATACTCGTTTCAGGCATTAATATGGAGGGAGATTATTTATGATACAGAGCTAAAACTCTCAGCTGGATGGAGACCATTTTCATTTTGAAACTAAAATGCATTAATGTGGATGCAGCCTCTCTCTCTCTCACACACACACATGCACACACACACACACACACACACACACACACACTTCACACGGAGCTCTCTTGTTCCTTTTCCTGAACTCCTACTGCTATCTGCCACCATCTGTGAGAGAGACATTTCAAACACCATATTAGCATTCCTTCAATCACTACACCTACAAACCACTTAAAGCTGCACCAATCACTCCTTCCTCTGCGCTGGACCATGTAGCCTCAGCTCAGCTCTGGAGACTTCAAAAGCACAGTGCTCTGACCCTGTGTGAGCCCCCTTTGTATTTGCTGCTAGTCGGGGCAGTTAGCATCTCCTCCAGGGAGTCTGGATTAGCAGGCTTTAGACTCAGTGGGAGCAATGGAGAGGGCAACGGTCGAAGGCAGAGCGAGAGAGATCGACAGCAGACAAATTAAGGAGTGTCTTTTTGGGGGAAGGGAGGGACGCTTCTGTTCCCCTTCCAATGTGCCTGGATTTCCTTTTCCTCATCTTGACCCTTCCTCTGTTTTCAGGATGCGCTGTGGGTTTGTGGATGTGATAAGCTTTAGGGCCGTCACTAATCACACTTGCCCTAAATTTTCCCGTTCCCAAGAGGATTACAGCAAGGAGCTCAGCCTACAGCTTTCATCTGTCCAATCTCCGCAGGAAATGCTAGCCTTCTAAGACAATTTACACCACTGTGCAAGTGTGAACGCTTACTCCAGATAAAATTCACAAGCTGTTGAGCCTACCAGCGGTCAATTATATAAACCAATCAGGGGTAATATAAGCCTACCTCAAGTTTCAAATATTGTTCTTCGTTGTTGATTTATGTTTTATATATAAACTAATCTTGATTGGCGGCACAGAGATTAGCATTGTCGCTTCAGAGCAAGAGGGTTCCGAGTTGGAACCTCATGCATGTTCTTCCCATGCATGCATGGGTTTCCTTCAGGCACTCCAGTTTCCTCCTACAGTCCAAAAACTATTAGATGAGGTTAACTAGATACTCTAAATTGCCCATCGACGTGAACGTGAGTGTGAATGGATGTTGGTCTCTCCGTGTAAGCCCTGTGACCTGCGAGTCCTCGCAGGTACACCTCCGGTGTACCCCGCCTCTCAACCAAAGTCATCTGGGATTGGCTCCAGTGACCCTGATGGATAAACAGTATAGATAATGGATGATTGATACAAATTTATTGAATATAAAAAAAAAGGATTGAGTAATACACCATACAGAATTCAACTGGTCATTTATCTGGTAGGATCCAGAGCCTATGCTTATCCCAGAACATTTGTAATGAGGCAGGAATACACCTGGATGGAATACCAGTGTATTGCTAGCATGATATACACACACATTCACACTCATTCACACCTAGGAGCAATTTTGCATTGCCAGTCAACCTACGGGCATGGTTTTGTGTGGTGGGAGGAAAACGGAGAACCTTGAGAAAACCCATGTGGATGCTGGGAGAACACACAAAACTCCACATAGAAAGTAACCCGAGCTCCGGCTCAAACCCTGGAGCTGTGAGGTAGGAACGCTACCCCATATACAATTCAGGCTAAAGTTGTAAATGAAACTTTTGTAGCTTGAGTTTCTTAATGATGACAAGAGAGATTATACTGTATAAGAGGGTATGAAACTTACTCCACATGAGCTAAAACACACTTATAAGAACATATACATAATCAACACTTGTTGTTTACATAAAACCCATGATTCCTCGGAGTATTGCCTAGAGGGAGCAATGGTAACTAGGTCATTGGCAAGAAGAAGAATGAAAAGAGGGCTCATAAATTCAGAATCTTCCCAGCAAGATTTAAACTGACCCAGTTGTTGCTCTTTAATCTCACAGACAGCACATGATCTGCTGTACACAAAGCACATATCCGTAAACAACCTTGCATAATCAAAGCATCACTCCTATCCAGTTTAAACTGTGCCAGGCTCAAAACAGATCTCCAGCAGGACTGATGATCTCCACATGTGACCTGATTAAAGCAGTTTAATGACAGCAGGCGCAATAAATGAATGTGAATGTGGGTCAGTCGTCCTGTAAATAGAGAAGGTTTGATCAACAATAATCTGATAAGCACGGACATGCTTGTTCGTTTAGTACATCTGTGTAAACTGGCATTGGTATAAACTTAGGCTTTCATTTATGTTTTTACAAGCAAGCACACACTGCAGGTTCATAGAGAACTTCAATTTACTGTAACAAAAAAGTGGCAAAGGGGCATCAGAGTACTCTTTTAAGACACTCAAGACAAGGTGGATGTGCATGCCATCCTCCATTTTATTTTTCTTCAGAGTTTGTAGGTCAAAGGATTATAGTTATGGATGAGTCAGTAGGCTGTCAATGGTAAGCGTTTGTGACTGGCTGTACAAAGATTTCAGTCATTGCTCCTCTCGGCAGATTAGACTTGAAAGGTCCTACGATGTTGTGATGAAAGTGCTAAAAATGGTGCATTCCTATCATGCCTTACTTACTGTATGCAACTTGACAGCTTTGAGATTGAGAGAATGTCTTTTTTTTTTTTTTTTTCCCTCCAAAAACCAAAAGAGAGTGAGAGCAGAAGATTTTCACATTCTTCTAGTTTTTGATGTTCTCCTTTGGGTAAATGGTGCAACAGGCAACCAATACATCGTAACTGATGCTGTAAGGCTTGTGACAGACAACTGTCAAAGCAAATGTGACTGAAATGCAGAAATGCTAAATAAAAGATCCAGAGTTCAAAATCTTCACAAATCTGTAATTGTATGTTTAAGTATGAATATTTGGGCCAAAATACTTCAGAAACACAGACTCAAGTCTCCAGCTTTCAGGCTCAAAGGTTTGCATCTTGTTTCCCTTGAAACACACCATCCATGTGTGAAGGAAATTAGCTTTGGGCAAGTGTCATCAAAGATTTTGCTAGGAAGAAAACAAAAACATGACAGCTAGCCTGAGGTTTTTGGCTCTGACAAGAAATATGTGACAAGATCAGTAACAGTAAGTGTAAACCCCAAAACACTTTGATGGTCACACTATTGTGTATAGCTAAAGCATAGACCACATATTTCTGCTACATAGTCCATTGTCTGGAAAAAAAAAAAAAATCTGCAATAAGATAATCACATAAAACTGCCACATCTGGACTGTTCTGAATTACTGCAGGTCCAATGACTTTGTAGCAGGTTTCTTTTTTTGTAAAACTGAACATATGGTGATATAATCACATTATTGTATCATAATTTTATTTCTAGCACAATACAATAATAACATAGTAAGCAGGAATAGTATGACCATGAATCATCTACCTGCCAAATTATAAACATTAAGATTTTAAATGTGATTGGTCCTATTGGTATTTTTTCGCTACAACACACATCTCTGTTATGTGTAAAGAATTCCAAATGGTGATGAATTATAAAGATATTTTAAAGATATCTGATTTTTTTCTAAAGAATGACAATTTTGTTTGCATTTTAAACATATACGATATGGTCAAAAATATGTGGACACCTGGCCATCACACTCATATGTGCTTGTTGAAGATCCCGTTCCAGATTTAGTCCCCCTTTGCTGTTATGACAACCTCCACTCTGCTGGGAAATCTTTCCACTACATATTGGAGTGTGGCTGTGGGGATTTGTGCTCGCTCATTCAGCTACAACAGCATTAGTGAGGTCAGGCATTAATGTCAGGTGAGAAGGCCTGGGGCGCAGTAAGCATCTTGTAAGGCACTCGATTTCTTCCACACCAACCTTGACAAACCATGTGCTCATGGACCTCGCTTTGTGCACAGGGGTACTGTCATGCTGAAACATGTTTGGGCCTCATCGTTCCAGTGAAGGGAAACTGAAGCGCAACAGCATAGAAAGACATCCAGTACAATTGTGTGCTTCCAACTTTGTGGTGGAACCATATATTGGTGTGAGGATCAGGTGTCCACATACATAAAGTTTTGGCCATTTAGTGTACTTTGATCCTATTAGAGAGTCTGTCTATATATATATATATATATATATATATATATATATATGAGTGTGAGTGTGTGTGTGTGTTATAGAGAACATTTAAGTAGTGTCTTTAAATGTTTGAGTGGGGAAAAATACAATTGTGTAAAATTGTTTTATAATCATTTTAAAATCATTTTATAAATGGTGCCAATAATTCTGTTGTTATGTGTAATTGTAAGCTTCATAACAGTGGCCAATTTTAATATGCTTGGGGAACTGGGCTCTTTATTTTGACTGACATTCTTCTTTTGTGCTAATTATATGACATAACATGCCATAACATTTTATCAGAGACTCTTCCAAAGTATGCATTTCAGTATTGCTGGAAAAAATACAATGACTAAATATGGCATGTAATGGCAACTCAAAAAAATGATTTGAATGATTATTCATAAAAATAAATTTATTGCTGCCAAAAACACAGATAGTGGTTGTAGTTATTGAAATGTCTTCTCAGAGCCCAAGTAAATTAATCATGATACTTTCTGCTTTGCAAGCTCATTTAAATAGCAAAAAAATCCATTTGTTGCAAAACTGAGTGGAGAGGAATATAGAGAGGAATATGGACGTATTTCCATGCAAACTGCCGTCATTTGTATGACCTGATAACACAGAAGACACCACACCCCCATATGGCACAAGACATTAGTCTCACTTTCTCAACTTATGAGGCCATTAATGTAGAGGGACGTACAATGCACACCTTGTCTGAGTGGTGTCTACTCCTCCTGTCCATCAGTGTAAATAATTTACCTGCATCTGTTCCACTCACTTCCTCAGAGCCGATGACATCACTGATAAGAACACAAGCCTCCCCATACACACACACAGACACACAACCGAACACACACACATACACAGCGGCAGATGGAACTTCTTGTGTGGCAATGATTCATTTTCAGGATCAAGGCCCAATCATATTGTCCCTTCCCCCACCTTTCTTTCCTTCCATCCTCTCTCTTACGTCTGAAGCCTACTGGCAGTCAGATGGTCTGGTTGGCATATGGATAATGTCAACAGCTATATATTACACGCAGCCCCATTAATGATCTACTCCATGTCCTCTAACCCTGTTTATCAAAGCAGGTATCAGAGATGGTTGGGAAAAGCACACTGACTCATAGCTGACAGCCTACAGGATTATGAGCTCTACTGTATGTATTATATACCCAGAAAAGCTATCTGCTCCTGACAATGCAGGAAAGAGGAAATGGATCGGGGAAGAGGGAGTAAGACACACACACACTCACGCTCAGGAAGGATCAATGAAGCATGTCAATCAGACAAAGTAAACCATGAGTCCATATCCTTATTGCTGTGTACACATAACCTTCCCCAACAAACAGTACACTGAGAAACCTGTTTGACAAGTACTTCTCTCTCAATCTCACAGTAAGTGAGGAAACCAAGATCAATTCTATGCAGGACTGACCTAATGAGCAGCCATTTAGGGCATTTTTTTTTTTTGTCATTTCCATCCAGTCTCTAATGCCCATAGTTCTTATGAATGTGCTTTATGGATTTCTCGAGTATTGACAGCCTGGGCTTTTAGGACCACTTACTGAGTCACTGGCTTTTCCTGCACTCTCAAATCGACATGATTGAAAGTGTTCAAATAAAGAAAGCATTAACAAAATCAACATGAGCTATAGGAATCCTGGACGATCCTCAAGGTCATGCATACATCTTGATTATTCACTTACCCATTTTGTCTAGAATCCAGAAGAGCGCATGCAAAGGAGAGAGAAAAGAAGATATTAGTCAAGTGACATTTCAGGAAAGTTGCTTTCATTCATTTGCAACTCATTGATTTGTTCATCCGTTCATTCATACACATTGGTAACCACTTTATCCAGGTAAGGGACTCAAATACACATGCATTCTCGTTCAAATCTGGAGGCAGCTGATCTTCCACCTGACCTGAACAGACACAGACAGTTGATATACCTGATCACAAAATGAATCGATTAGGTTTATTTAACAACTTGATCAACACATGTTACTGTGTAAGATGATCACATTTAGCAAGCAAGGTTTTGGACATCTGAATGTATTTACTATCGAGCTTGTTAAACTGGCTTCTTACACAAAGTGCTAAGTAGATAAAAACATTTTCAGGTTGGTTGGTTTAATACATTGTTTATGATTTCTTAAAGCTGACATGGCAAAATTTATTATACATAGAAGGAAATAATTTAGGCCAAAAACAGAATCTGTCTTCTTCGTCTGTTTAATTTAAAGCTGTAAGAAGTTCAAAATGGAAGATTAAGTTCTAGGTAAAGTTTAGACTAATAACATAGGCATCCTTTATTGGGTGGAACGTTCCAGGACAGATCAGGTTTGACACACACACACACACACACACACACACACACACACACACACACACACACACACACACACACACACACACCTGCATACCTTATGCTTAGGTTTAAGGTTGCACATTATAAATAACCTAGAGGATGAGTCAGACAGACCTAAAAAAAGTCACATGCTCACACAAACAAGTAAAAAAAAAAAAGAATAAAAATATTACTAAATAAAAAGCTGTCACATCTGCAGCACATTTGTGGCCTGAATTTCTGTGTGTGTGGTAAAAAGTCTGTGGTTTGAGTTCTCTGTTTTCAGAGACTCTGTAAGACTGACCAACTACCACACCAATTAATCCATTTGTGCTAACTTATTTCACCATCTATATTTTCATGGTTAAAAAAAGGAATAAACCTTCAAAAAAAAAAAAAAAAGAGTGAGAATTAAGAGATAAACTATGACCGTCAAAGAAGGAGAGATGAAGATACATCCTCTTGACCAACAGTAACAGATAATTTCAGGTAAAAGCGCACGAAATGCTCTGTAACAAATAGACATTGCATAATTCTTATTATGTGATACGAGTGCGTGAAGGAGTCTAACACTACACACTACTTCCCAAAAATTTCATGGATCATTTCTTCAATAAGATCTAAAAGAGTCACGCTTCAACCACTAAAAACACAGACACGTGTCTGTGTGCTTTAGCTTTTATATCCATATGTATGTGATCACTTAAGCATATTTTATTTTGTTCCAAACCATAAACCTCGCCCAAACCATAACTAATCTCACGCCTCGGGTGTTGTGCAAAATGTTCCCTTCCATCTCCAAAAACACAATGCCCGCTTCCACAGCTGGTCTGTGGATCATCACGTACTAAACACAAGCTTTTGGGTGTATTTTAGAGCGGTGTAAATGAGCAGACGTTGGCATATAAAATATGGTTTTAAAGATGTGTGAAAATAACTACTCTCTTCTGAACCCTATAGCCACTCACATGTAATACTATAACTCTTATTTGTACAATCCTTTTCAGCAACTCCCACTAGTGTCACTCTATTTACACTATATTTCTCAGCTGCACAACACACTTAGCAGTACACTATTTAGTTTAGAGTGTGATCCTAACCCATGGATGTTGTCCATCACTTTCCTGGATTTTGATTTATTTTGGATGTTATTGTTGGACATTGAACAATACTGTACAATGGACTTTGACTAAGAGTTATTACACACCAGATCCAACATGTGTGAAATTTTTGCACACAGTGCAATGTGAATTTTTTAATATTACAAATTCTATTTCATGCTTGTTTCATGCTGGTTTTGCACCACGACTGTCAGTAGTGTCCTGAGTGAATGATGGAGTCTGCAGTTTGCAGTGATGAAGACATAATAATTACAAACATGCCCTCATGAAAAAGAAAGTTTTGGGTTTCACCCGTTGTTGGAAAGGAGATGACATCGAGTTTCATAATCAAAGCTGTATCGTGACAGGTTCAGACAAAATATTAGGATGGCTGTGGTACAGTTCGAGGCTCTCTTGGGTGTCCTGGCTCCTCACCTTAATGAGCCGATCACCCGTTTTGCCAGCTTTTTCTGCTGGTCATTCAATTCTGTACCATCAATGGTATTCAGAGAAACCCTCATCTGATTGGTCAGGTAAAATTTTGCAGCCACCTAGACAGATCCAAATTTATTTATCATCATACCATATCATCATCATGCTTTGTGTGTAAAGACAAATAAGAACACATGTATTTAATGACCTGCATGTTTTTCTGTGAATATTACATCCGGAAATTCACACCAGACTTCGTGTGCCAGGGACTTAAATCTCACCATATTTTGGAACAAACCAAAATGAAAACCATACTATAATGATGGTCATTCTCTAGTAATCCAGCAGAAATGGACTAGACTTGAAAACAAATATAAGTGGAGTGGCAGAGGTGTACTATTTATTGTCTGATGACTAAAAACTGCAGTGGTTTAGTGTTTTATATAATGAAATGTCATATGCCACACTAAGAGCCCACAACTGTGCATCTAGTAAAAGCTCAGTGCTTATGTCTCACACTGCAGCTTACCGAAGTCAAGTGAAATTTGTTTTAAAGCATCTAAGCTGTTACATCCAACCTGCTTGACATGAACAAGTGACTGAAAATGGCACCAAAAGTTCAGTTTGTCGGTTTAGTCAGGCAAGGTGACCTTAAAGCTTCATTTTTGTGCCTTCATTCACTGGTATTGTAAATAATATGTAAATATCTGTACTGTATATTGCCACATAAACTTTAACCTCTGCTGATGCAGTAGGATACGTCCTGACATAAGTCCAAATGATATAAACTGCTAAACACTGGCAGGAAGGCTACATTAACTCAACTAACTACTCTACAGAAATGTCGTGAGCAGAAGAGCATGTTAACATTAACTGAAGCTCTTGACCTGTAACTTGCATGATTTTAGGCATTGTGCTGCTTTCCAGATGATTGGCTGATTGGATAAATGCATGCAGGAGCAGGTGTACACGTGTTCCCATTAAACTGGACAATGTGTATGTCATTAATTTTGAAGTTGGGCAAAAAAAAGGAAACATATCAGCTGTGAAATAGAAAATCCAGGGTAATCTGGATTTGTCCTGATGCAAAATGGGCTTATGAGGAGCTCTTAATTACATAAAAAGCCTACTCTCGCAAAAGTTTGGGTTAATTTTATTAAAAAAAAAAAAAAAAAAAAAAAAAAGATTCAGTAAGTAAAATCTGTTCAGTAAGGTCCCAGAAAGCCATACATCAACTACTGAAAACAAGCTCTGTCTGCTCTTTCCATCTGTCTTACTGATTGTCATTCCTTTCAGCACTTCGGTTCTCTCACCCACTCTAGTTCCTCTCTGCTTCTCTCAGTCGCCCGTATCCACACTCCAATCCACACTGCCTCTCATCTCACTATTCCTTGTTCCCTCCCCTTTCCCTACAGCTCTGAGAGGATCCATTATCCCCCAATGTCTCCTCTCCTGGCAGGAAGCCTTTCCTCCCAGGACACTCGTCCCTGTCCTTTATCAAGTCATTCACGATTCCCCTTACAAAAAGCTATGGAATACCATCTGGGATCAGTAGGGGATAAGCTATTAGTTCCGGACTGTAAAAATGCGAAGTTGTGTCAGGAAAACTTTTGTCGCAATGCCCCTGTAAGAGCAGGTCTGAAAATGCTCTCAGCCAGTCTTTTAGTGGCAGTCATTCAGCGCAGTTAGCAGCTTGGAGGGGAGAAGTGTTGTGGGTAAGGAGCATGGTGAGAAGAAGAGCAGAGCGTGTCACTCAACAGAGAAAAAAAAAAAAAAGACAATGAAGCAAGAGGGATAAGGGTTTGAAGCATTCATACTAGTTTCATACTGGGATAGGTTTTTTTTTTCATATACACTAACTAAGTGAGTGTAACGGGTTTTGTATAATGGTGCAAAAACACAAAAAAACGTTCTAAGTGTGAAAAAAGACAGGACTGTAGGTAGAATATAGCATATGCTCACTTAGCCACATCCTCTAACAGAGCGACCCAAAGATATTGGTATAGATGTGTTATAATGTGTCATGGTGTGGTTTGAGTTACAGACAGGAAATCAAACCAACACTAATAATATCACAGGATGCTGACCCCCTGGTTACTGCTTTTTTTAAAATCTGGTGTCTATTTTGCTAGTTTAGTGGCAAGAGAACATGAGAAGGGTAAAGGAATTCATGCAAAATAAAATTAACATGACAAAAAGTTCGCCCTTTTCATCCTGAAAAGTAGTAGGCCTTTTTTGTTTGTTTGTCTTCGCACACTTTCTCCTCAAATTGGTCACCTGCCAATTCCCAGCCACCAGTCAACTCCTGCTATCACATGACATCTACCAACCAGGGAGGGTGAAGGTTAACATGTGCTTCCTCGAACACACCTGAATCTTTTCCTCAGGCTGCATCACAGGGCAGCTCAACGGAAAGAGCTAACTGTCGTTTTAAAAACAGTGTCCATAAAGCATCTCTGTCATAAGCAACCATGGCAACCATGAACAAATAAACACCACCTCTGATTATCTCCAAACTCCATGAGTTCTAACAAAAAAATCCATTATAATCCCAACTCCCAAATACGATTTACAGATCAGTAAGAGTTACATATCAGTATCAAGATCACTAGTGCTATTATTTTGATATGCAGTTTGGGAGCCTAACCTCTCTAAAATTCCACTCCATGGAAATCTGCAAACACTCTTCACAGTGATTCTGTTAAAAAAAATAAAAAAGCTAATCCGACAAGTGCCACATCTCAAAAATGGCTGACAATCAGTTTGTTGTGTCCATGCACTTAGACAGACAAGATCCTCTTTAACAATAGCATTCCAGGCTGTGTGCTTGTGGTGCCCTAACACATCAACCTGACTTACTAACCTGAGCACCTGGATACAACAGATTTCATGTCCAGGCCATCCGTTTTTTTTTTTTATCTATAGTTGCACGACACACGAATAGGTTTAACTTCCAGAAAATGAAAAACAAACCCCTTACTTACTTTCACAAATCAAATGTCTGCCTTTGACCATTTATTCACTTCATAATAGTAGTAAATCATAATCATAAATGTTCTTTCATGCTGTAACTATAGATACTTCTTTACTAGACGGAATAATGAGTATGGACAGATTCTTTTCAGAATCAGGAACATATAGCTGTGTGGAAATGCAAATAGATCCAAAAAATAAATAAATAAAAGTGGTTAAATGTACCGAGAGAAAATAAAGCCACAAGCTGGACTCAAATAGCATCTTTCACTTGTGTGCAAAGAGAGCACACCACACCTCATAAGTTCCCTTAGTCTGTATTAATGCACTTAACTAGTAGCTAATAATGAATACATTACTTTAGTTAACGCTTTATAGCCTAGTCAACTAGTGCAACTAAAACACAGGACTGGGCAAGCACACTAGAGCTTTTTGGCAATCCAGTGGGCTGGATAATAAATGTATAATATGTCCACACCTGTGATTGTTGGCCATTAGATGCTATTGTGATGTGTAATTTACTGCAGTACTACACAACTCGGGACACAGGATTTTTTTTCCACAATAGTCTTATTGAGTCTTATTTTTTTTTCTTTTTTAGCACAAACATGGACTTCCAGCAAGTTATTTCCATTCCAGGAGCACAGAATGCAAGAACGGCTGTCAGCTGTAGGACGTTGTGTGTTGGATTGCAACTGTTCACAGAAGACTTGAGGGAACAGAAGGCGATTATTGGGCAGTGCTAGCTCTTTGACACTGGCCTGGCCTGTCACAGCCCTTACAGACACTGCTGAAAAAGAAGAACCATCAGACCTCCAACAGAGACACCTGAAAGAAAATGTCAGGCTTCAGTCATGGTCTGTCAAGGTTTAAAATAGAAAAATAACAAAAAAAATAAACAGTTAAATATTTTTACCACACCAATAGTCTGAAGGGAGCGTTTACTGCTATCGGAGATAGAGAGAGAGAGAGAGAGAGACAGAGAAAGCGCTAAAAACTGGAGGTCAGCAGGGTTTTACAGATGGAGTCGTGAGAAAGACAGCAAAAGTGCAGATAAATGAAGCTCCTGAGGCATGAGCTCATTGTTCCTGAGAGAGGAATAATAAAAAAAAAGACAAAAATGAGAAAAGAGTATTGTGCAGAACTATGAAAATAAACAATTGGCTGAAAAATACAGAACTCTGTGTTGTTGGCTGTTTTAGATGACAGCTGCCTTGCACAGATTTCTTTATGAAACAATTTTCCTGGTTACTGATTTGTGCAGAAAGATATTAAGTGTTCTACACAAGGCTATATTTAAAGCAATATTTAGTCTTCGTTTAACTTTTTATCTATGAACTTGGCGACTTCCCACTAAAACAATATAAAAGGGAGGCTGACGATCACGGGTTGTTTATAAAATATATCACATGAAGTGCAGGTGTGCTATCACAGGGCTTCAAGAACGAAAACATCCCTGAGGAGCAGGAAGACACAGGACTCTTTGTAGAAGCGAAGTGCAAATGGACACTCAAGCACACACACGCACACAAATACACACACACACACACATGCAGAACTACATCGGTGTCATTAGATGCTTCCTTAGGACATCTTAGTCTCTCTCTTTATTCCTCTCATCCACTTTTACTCTATATCCACACACACATTAGGCATGTGTAGTAGAGATTTGATCATCTCTACAAAGTATTACACATTTACTCCGATTATATTATATTGCCAACCTTTTTGTGTTTTACCTAGGAGCTCCTTAATTTAATACTGATGTACACTGGTAGGAGTTATCACTCAATAATACACCAAAAGGGCAGTCTTTTCCTCTCTAATAAAAACAGGAGATGAACCAATCGGCATGCGAATCTGAAACGATTTTCGCAGGACTTAATATTATTTCACACCATCCGGAAGCTCCGCCCCTTACCCCACTGGGAGCAGTTCCCGACTGCTCGGCTGATAATATTACACCCTCCCGCTCTCTTCTTAAACCTAAAATGGTTGAAACTCTCATTTCTTGTCTTTTTTAGCCTAGTGGTTCTGGTTGATTAAATTGTTTATCATGATGCTTTAAAATGGTAAAATCACACACAAGGGAAATACAGTCAATATTTTATTATTGTTATTATTATGTTATTAATGTTATTATTTTATTCCTTTTTAATATCTATATATTTTTAGACACACAAGTCTAACACACACCCTTCTTATTTGTACTTTTTATCACATCTATCTCACTTAGCGTAGTCCTCGTTTCTCAGGTTCTTCTCTTGGGTTCCAGACACCCAAACACACAGATATTCGTGACATACTGTAAACCAGGAACAAAACAAGAGATAAGAAAGGACAATGAGAAATAGAGGAAGGTAAAGCCGTTAGCCAGTTCTTATACAATATCAGCTTACAGGCTTTAACCGTGCTTACATACACACCATGATACAAATCAGGTCAGACTAGTTAGTCCCAGGATGTTCGATTTAGCTCTATGAACTGAAGCCTCTCATACACATGCAAGCCTCTTTGAAAACCGGTGACGGTGACAGTTATCCTTTTTCTTTTGTTAAACTGTTATTAGTACAGATTACAGCATCACCATGTGACTAACAAGAGAGTCAGTCTGTCAAAATTCCACCACTGAACATTGCAATTGTGTCTTTTGTGTCATGTTTTGACCCTTAAGACAGCCATCGACAGCATTTATCATGTTCTCGGAAGAACAGACGATGGCTGGTTATGATCCCCCGCTCTCTGAACAAAGCCTCTTTTCACACTCTTTCACTAGACGATACCCAGACACACGGTCATAGACCGAGGTTTGTGTTGTGTCTGAATTTCTCTTCATCATGAAGAGACATCTGTGTAAAAGCAGGCGACAAAGTAAATGTATGAAAGACAACAGACTGAGTAGCAGAGAGAGGAAAGGCCAAAGTGTGAGCTATCCTTTATTAAAATATTTAGATCTAAATGAAGTGGAAAGTTAAGACAGCGCTGTATCAGGGTGCTTGGGTACTCTCTCACGCTCGCGCTCTCTTGCCATGTAGCCAGATGGAGAGGAGTCTGGAGCCGACAGCACAGCAGAGGCCAGGACGCAGCCTCACAGAACGAGCAGCCACTTAATGCTGAGGGAAGAGATGGCGAAAATGTCAGAGCAGAGACAGGGTGAAAGTGAAAATACTGAATTTTCTGAGCTTCCTCAGCAACCAGCTTCAACCATGCCTGATGGGCGGGGATGTCATATAATAGGATTCTTACAGCAATGAGACTTAATAAACCCTCAAGCCACACACACACACACACACACACACACACACACACACACACACACACACACACACACACACACACACACA
>JAQQZR010000001.1:7814099-7836998 GCA_030068235.1 Notoglanidium macrostoma
GTGTGTGTGTGTGTGTGTGTGTGTGTGTGTGTGTGTGTGTGTGTGTGTGTGTGTGTGTGTGTGTGCGTGCGCGCGTGTTGTTTTAACTTCATCACTGTTTGGGAGGGTGTGTGCATGCTTGACAGCTCTTTTAATAGTATTCATAGTGCAATTTGCAATTAAAAGTAATAACATAACATCACATTGTGAATTTTGCGTGGGTGTTTATTTCTTTTGTTAAAGTATCACATCACTCCAAAACACACACACACACACACACACACACACACACACACACACACACACACAAATCAATTGTTTTGCATGAATCAGTGATCGAATCAGCCACGGGAGAAATTGGATGCAAACACATTTATGTGAAAATGTGTTATTTATTTGACTGCAAGTCATTTTCACACCTTTTGTAACCAGTTGGTGTTTGTGCTTAATGATAACCAGCAATGATAAGGTATTATCCCACCATTGAACAATGGCATGGCTGGCTGTGTGTCAAGTGCACACACAAACAGACAGAAAGACAGACAAACAAATGCACATAAATGTCACCGTAATATGCATATTTTGTACTACTTTTGCACCAAGTAGAAAAAAACTATGTTTAAAACCATGCAGGTGTATTTCATATCTCGGCCAGCTAGAAAAACAAGTAAGCCTTCATCAGAGCCAGGACCAACATCCTGTAACACACTGTAAAGGTTATCTCAGTCAATAATTGACTCAACCATTAGTTCAGAGCCTCTCTCTCTCTCTCTCTCTCTCTCTCTCTTCCTTCCTCCCTTTCTCGCTCTCTCTCTTTCTCTGGCTCTCAGGGAAAATCCCAGAGGGTAGATCGCTTTGCATTTGTGTGTGGTATGGAACAGCAGAGAATGACAGATCAGCACATGGCTTTCCTTAATGCGTTCACACACACACACACACACACACACACACACACACACACACACACACACACACATATAACTACTACAGGACAGGAGTCCAGTGGTGTCCTTGAGCAAAGTCACAGTAGCTCATCAGTAACAGAGGTATAAAAGAGCTATAAAATAGAACTGGTGTTTAGAATTGGCCCACATTAGTGACTAGAAAAGTCAGTCTCATACATACAAACACCTGAATCCTTAGTACAAACTCACCAAGGGTTAGTTATAGATGTACATTTTATACTATAATCACAATTCTCAGCTGACCGTCACTAGGCACCGTCGCCTGGTACCTCTGGATACAAAGCTGTTTATGCATTACAGTAAGACCTCAGAAGACTAATGAGAGAGTGTGACGGAGACACAAAACACTAATTGTCTAGGGAAAAAGCTTAGGATTAAGAACAACTCAAATTCAGCAAGCACAACACTACAAGGGGATTATTATTATAAAACAGTTATTAGTGACTCCGGTGACCATCTTCTAAAGCCTAGTATAATTTTAACTACTTTTGTTCAATCGTAACACTTCAATTCTCATAAAAGCTTAGAACCATGCTTTACTATTTTCCAAAAGTTATTTCTTGAATACTAGTTTTTTGTGTTTAGGAAAAGCTGATGGTAATAACTGAGGGCTAATGTTAAAGTTAGAAGGTTAGGGTTTTAAAAGGCTTGGCAAAACATTTCGGCAACTAACTAAAATATTTTTACCGGTTTGTCCAGTCTTTGAAATATCCCGGACTTGTATACAGGCGTCCTTACTCAACTATCATTTCAGAAAGTTAGTAGTAATAATAATAATAACAATCAGCTGTTAAATGTGAGGACATTTAAAGGAGGGGCTGTTATTTTTTGGATTTTCAACTTCAAAATAGCTTGCTTCAGCTAACTGCCACCAAAACTGCTGACTATACAGTATCTTTAAGGGTCTGAGCTAGTGATTGGAAGAATTTAAACCAATAACTGCTCTGTAATTAATTAACCCAAGAACTGCTCTTTTGTATTCTTGGACTGTACTCTGTCTGAAGAGTGTGGACAAGTGTTTCCCAGATTTTAACAACTGCCCCCCGGTAATGTTCATTTACTCAAACTGTAAGTCAAGGAGTTTGCCAATTGCCCTAGGAAAGTAAATACTCAGAACATACAATTACATTGATTCACTAAGACTACCAAATGTTGAAGGATAATATGTGACAAAGAAATATTCTAGTGGATAATACTACAGTAGTTTAAATCGTTAAACGGCCAAACTCCACATCTTAAAGCATATTAGTCAATAACTACTACAACTTATTCAGCAACTACAGTACAACTACCAGGACAAGTAGGTGGTTATGAGAGTGAGGAATGTAGGATTGTATCTCCCATCTGAGAATTTAAGAGGTACATCCTAAATACTTTACAACTTTTCAACTCTCCTCACTCTCCTCTGCAATGAGTTCATACGACCCACAATCTCAATCTTAGTAAATGGGATCCAGTTTGCAAGTGCAAAGCAACAGCTGCTTCCAATTCCACAATTTGTTTCGCCTCAAAACTACCATTCTTCATATCCCAACAGATCAACTGAAGTTGTAATCTATTCATGGAAAAGAGATATTTGAATGAATGAATTACTACAATCATTTTACTAGGAATTGTTGCCCGGCTACTAAAACGAACTGGTATGGATCTTACACGTCTACAGTGCAGAAAAACAACAGCAGACATGATCTTTTTACTCGCAGGCAGTAGACCAGCACAGATCCAGCCACCATGCACCTGTTATATGTGTATTCAGTTTACATGGCAGCAGGTGAATCGAAACTGGTAAAAAAAAAAAAAGGAAAAAAAAAAAAAAAAACAGGCTTTCAATTCTCAATTCATCAGCTACACTGAACCAAATCCCACACAAAGTGCTCATCTTTTCCATGGAAAGGATTAGACCAAACACAGCAGGCTAGCAGCAGTCTCTCTGAATTCAGATGTTTGGGGTTTTTTTAAACAGAGAGAAGGCATGACTTCCTGCGAGAGAAATGATACATCAGCACTGAAGTGATATTTCCCCCCCAAACCCTGACATACCTGTTTTTTTTGAGAGAATGGTAGGTTTCCAAATAATCATTCAGCAGTCAACCTTTTGCACAACGTAAACTTGTGTTGTCATCAACTAGCACGAGTAGTACGTGAAATTTTCTCTAATCAATATTCTTGCAGGCAGACATTATTGAACATCATTGCAGTGTGTAAGTAGGCCAGACATGTTCAGTAATGAGCTAAAATTAAAATCCTACTCACTCATAGCTCAACTTCCTGAGCTAAAGGATGTATTGAATGTGCTTCCTGTCTTAGAGAGGCATGATGACTATGTGTGGGTTTGTATGTGTGGCACAACAAGGATGTGTCATGTAAGTAAGAGGACCAGGAAAAAATATACCAAACATTTTTCTAGGTCATCAACAAAACAGGTTGCGTGTGTTCAGCAAATTGCGTGGGGTAAACAAAAACCAGGCTAAACCTCTACAGAAAGACCAAGATCTTACATCGGGGATTTATCTTGGTGACGTGATCTCCATCATTAATTAAACAGACTCTGATTAACCAACAGAAACAGGTGTGATCAAAGTTGGCCAATGGTGTGTGTCCACAAATAACCATTTTCATAGAATAAGTAAGTTATAAACACAAGTATCTATCTTACAGGAAATTTGATTAGTGAATCATGTCAATGAGTCAATAGTGATTGCTCAATATCTTTCCATGATGTTTCAATATGCACCCAAAGGCAAATACCCAATCGTTGATAAGGAATCCATGTAATTGGAAACCAAATGAAAAACCTGATCGGTATGTACAAAAAGGCACAAACAAGATTTCCGTTATAAACTTTGATGTCGTTTATATGACTTGGCCGAAGTGACACAGATCTGTTTTTTTGTCTTATTTTTGTACACAGATCTGATTTTTTTCCCTTTAGTACTGTTACTCAAAAGAATTTAATCTTTTCAAATCGAACATGAGATACAGATGTGCTAAATGGCCATGCATCATGAATGAGATTGGTCAGATCGTAATTCATGTAGCTTTTCAGGAGACTGTGCAACTCTGGTAACTATGTTCAGTGGAAGGATGGGGAAAGTGGTGTTACATGTGATATTTGGGGAATCAATTCCAGCTAAAATGGAAGGAATCTATCAAAACCAAGTAATGTAGTGAAACTATTGCCCAAGAAATCAATGTGGGCAAGCAATCAATTCCAGGTGTTTTAGGGAATGGGTGTTTTCAAAATAAAGACAGATATGGATCACTTCTGGTTATGAGTGTGAACTGTCAAGACAGACAGATTAGATCTGAGAAAAAGATTGAAATTGGGCAATGAAGCTTGTAATGTATACTTTGTTTTGAAATGTGCTGAAGGCAAAAACATAACTGATTTGAAAACTGAAACACGAAAAGACACCTGATAGAAATTTATAATCACTTGGATGAATGTTTTATCTCAGAGGTGACGCTTTTATTCGAGACACTACTCATAGACATCAATAAGACTAAACTGATATTTCAAGATCATATTTTATGGTTAGCTATAATATAAAAGATTTTTAACAAGACAGTGATGTGGACATGCTCCCAGCATCTACAGTTTGGTACACTCAAGTTTGCTTTGGTACATGCCATTGATGCTGCCGCCACTCGCCCCTTCCTGAACATGTCATTAGTTAAAGTGGATGATCTCAAATTCATCCACTATATAAATGGAAGGCCTGCAGCTTTAGGCAAAGAAAGCACCAGTCTGGCCAGCTATAATTCTCTTAATGGATAACCCAGAATCTCACTTAATTAAAGCCAATCCTGGTGGCTCTCTGATCTGCCACTCGGCTTCAATCATCTGTCTCCTCTATCCATGTCTGTGCCTCTTTGTTGCTTTTTTGTTTCTGTCACAAAGCTTTTAGTTAATAGGAAGTCATAACACTAGATCAAAGCCTGTGTATGCTTACATGTCCTCTCGCTCTTCATCAGGCTTGGCTCAGAACCGCTCTTCACTTTGCCAGAGCAAAACACTTCAATTTCTATAATGGGCTCGGATAATAATGCTTTTCTATCGGGCCATGATTAGCAAGCAGCAGCCGCACAGACACCAACTACACACACGGACAGATACAAGCTACAAAATGCCTCCTGACATACTGTACTCGTGCACTGGCCTACTTGGCACCAGCTCAACTCATTGGAATAAAAAAAAAAATCTACAAAGGATTAATAGCGCATGCATGAATTATAATTTATTTGCCTGTTTTTTTCCATTCGTTGTAGTGACACTGCCAACTAAAAATTTCAGCTTGATGCGACAGAGAGGGGGCAGAGCATCTGTTGCATGGTCTCCTGAAAACAATTATAGACACACAGACAGTGTAGCTGTTTTATTCTCATCCAGCACATGAGTGCGTGGAGGAGTGGAGGAACTTCTCTAGATAGGTGTGGATGTACGATATCAATTTACCCATTTTCACCTCTGGGCCAAGCTGCTTTGGCAAACATCTACCAGATCCACCAAGAGCAACCTTTGTCTCTAGCCAAATAAAGGATATGGGGGGGAGACAGGGTAATGGGGAGTTTCGCCGTGGTTGACTACTAAATCCCACCCCAGTGTTTCACAAGCCATCTTATTTTAATTACAAACCCAGCCTCCAATTAAAGGCCAATAAAAGTGGGATGAAAGAAAGAGGACAGACCTAACAAGGGATGAATTTTACACCCTTTGGTTTCCGCCACCGAAACACACACCACACATACACACAAATCCATTAGTCAGGGCTTTTCTGGTTTAAACAGGGTAGTTGTGTGTGTGTGTGCGCGCGTGCGCGAGCGTACACATAGAGAAAGAACTCCACAGCTTTCCTTTGTTCTCTCAAGGCTGCATCCTGCCATTAAGATCTCGGTGCACAAGCTGGGTTTTCTTGCTGGCACTACCATGCTTGTAGTCAACCCCCAAATAATAGAGAGAGAGAAAGAAAAAGAGAGAGAGAGGGAAGGAGAAAAAATAGAAGCTGGGAGAAGGTGTATGCCAAAACCCGACCTACAGTAAAGCAAATAACACTAATTTAACCAGGTGAAAGCAAGCCGCTACATCCTGAACCCTTCCCAAAAAGAACCTCTAACACAGATCGATATGATTTCTTTTGCAATATTTTAAAAAAACGCTATGCCAGGCCTAAAATCAATAACCTTCCAGAAATACTGCGCAGGCTTCAACAGCTCCAGAATTCTTCTCTCATCTTATCTCACCGATTGACTCACAGTGTCGTATCTCATTCATCTCTGGTGATGGGCTGACACAATATTCATCTCGAAGCAGCCAATCAGAGTAGGTATGCAACACATGTAGCGATGGTTGTGAAATACAACCACTGCGTCATTCCACAAATGCAGCCCACGTGTGTCTATGAGAGATTTACAGTCAGAACCACAAGACTAAGCTCCTGACTACAGGGATTTATTTCCACACATCCTGTGAGACACAAAGTTCAAAGCACACGTGATATATACCAAATACCCTAACCACATTTCCATTATGTGTATATATTTGTTATTACAATGCAAATACAATCACCTACCTCGCAGCCTGCCAGGCAGATGTTCAAAAGCACTGAATGTGTCATCACTCAGTTCAGCTTTGGACTGATTCAGGGTAGGACAGTTAGACATGCTGCCAGAGGGAACATATTCAGTATGTGTGTGTTTATGGGGTTCTGCAGCGAAGCCAGTCATTTCCTTTCCAGGTGTGACACAGAACACATACAAGTGCATGCACAGCCCTAGACGCTGTTTCAATATTTCAATATGAATTCAATAGAGCAAAACATAAACTTCATGATACATTTTCCTGTGTATTGGATATTGTTATGCATCAAGTCCTTCTATAACTATATAAATGTTACTCTCCGTACCAGATGGATATTGCCACATCATTTTGTACAACACAAGAGGGAGTGATGTTATAGGAAATTCAATGAAGGGGCAGTGTGATACAGCTTGACATAAATCAGAGTTCCTGGTATCACTTTTAATTTGATTATTTCAGTGTTTTGTTTTTCTTACATCACAGCTGCTTTGCAACAGTAAGAGTTCTTTATTTATTAATGAATGACATCATGCATTTTATCCATTTATAGTTATCTTTAATGCCATGGAACTAACCAAGAAGGTTAGTTCCTGTTACGCAGCTTGTCATTTTACCGAGAAACCATAAAATCATCTGTCCTGAAGACTTTCCTGTACTGAACAACTTAAAGGAACTCATAGGGGCTCATTCCGGTCACTGAAGACTCTTTCCAAAAATGCTAAGTATTAGTCCCCCCACAGAAAAGTTCACCATATGCAATACTACTGTCCATCACGCAGATTCCTCTGCATGCCCTATCCGATAATAATTTGTAAATCTTAAAAAAAAAACCAAACAAACAAGAAAAAAACATCTCTTATCGTTTTTTTATAATATTATCCCACTAAATAGCGAAAGCAAACCTTAGCCAAAGTAAATACCGAAAGCTTGGAATTATACACTTTAAGCTGACAATTCAGTGTTTTTAAGATATAGGTTTTAAGAGAAGTTTTAACTTTAAATGAGGTCAAAGCAGGTACTTTTTCAACTTTATTTTCTTTTAGTCAGTAATATAGTGATATATATGCATTGGACCCTGTCAGGATGCTACTGTTTCTGGGCATCTTGCTTCATCAGCTTCAGAAGACAGCTGGCAGTCCTTAAGAGCCAAATATGTAAATTAGTTGTGTGTGTTGTGTGTTGTGTGTGTGTGTGTGTGTAGTTAATCTGAATATCTCAATATTGCATTACACATCCTCCACACAAGACTAGGTGACAGTTATGCCACATTAGATGCCTGACTGATTAACATATTATGTGTTATGACGTCATGGAATATATAATATAGGTCAAGGCAAGCATGCAGCGGTTTTTGGACTTCTAAAAATGTTTGATCTACGAAGCTTAACCCACACAGTGACATGTACAAAGTCAGGAATTGACTGACAAACCTACAAGAATGTGCCTTATCAACCAGCCTGTATGTCACAAGTGGGTGAAAGATGTTAGACGTGCAGAAAGAGAACAGTCATAAGGAATGACGAGTGGGTATGACTGTTCAGCTCAGCCCTACTCACTTATATTCAGTCATTTTACATCACACAACCATTACACACTGCATCAGGCAGGTAGACGAACAGCAAACAGTGACTTCCCATGATTCCTTGCTCCTCTTGACACATGACAAAGGCTGACCCTGGATCTGTGTAACCTATTAAGACTGTAGATAAGAGCTCACTAGAGCCTTATATGGTTTTGCTGCTTCAGTGGTACTGTAACAACCTTACGGTTCAATAACATTAAGGTAAAGGAAACACGGCAGAAAATCAATCAGAGTGCAAACTGACCTCTGAAGTCTGACCTCAGCTATCTGACACCTCCTCTTGACCTCATCAGTGTGAAGGTTCGTGCTTTCAGCTTTCCACTTTTAATTGGCGTACAGAGTGTTTTTCTTTTGGGCAGGTACAGCAAGTATAAATATAACCTTGAGAATAGATAACGAAATCAATTTCCAAAATCCAATTAAAAGGAGTGTGCTGTGTGTGGGGGGGAAACGTTAACATCCAGAGAAAAAAAATATTTTCAGAGGAATGTCTTAAAGTTTATACTGAAACACTATAAACTCTGCCAAGCAAGAAATCTATTCATTTATTCAGCGGGAAGAAGCACTTCTCAGGAGGAAGGAAAGTCAGCAGAACATTGGAGTATGAATAAACCCTGACCCTCATGACAAACACCATACAGAGAATTGCAGTGTTCTGCGCTTTGTTTTACACAGTGGGCTAGGCTCTGCTTACGTTAGCTATGGCATTTCATACCAAACAATCTAGGCCCTCATTGTAAAAGATGCTGATTAAAATGTGCTTTTGTGCTGACACATCAGACTTAATCGCCTACAGTGTAGGAGTGACGTTGGAGGAGAACGCAGAGGTCATGATCCTGAGTAGGCTAAGGCGGTACTTCATCTTTTTCATTGTCTGGGAAAGAGCACATTCTTAATGTGAGGCAAAAACACACTCCTCCACACATTGCATGTTATTGTGCTGTACACAACGGTCACTGTATATTAGGATCATAAAGAGATTTCATATTAATGTGCTAAAAAAATACAAATATATATATCTCAATGGTTCATGGATCTACATGTCTACTTGAGTAAGACAAACATAACACACACATAAAATGTCAGGTGCTGACAAAATGTCGTGCCAGCTCCTGTTACTCAAGCTTGTGTGCTGATGGAGATGGAGAAAGAGAAACACTAGACCAATATCCAGCATGAGGATATGGGAAAGTCAATAATGTGCGTGGAAAAAGCCACCGTCTAATCCATCAGCACTGTGAGCATCAAAATGCACTTTTGATGGAAAATTCCCATCAAGCTCACGTCATATTTTCCTTTTAACCTTGCACAAAATGTCTTGTTTGCAAAACCTCATAAGGTCATTTATGATGTTGGAGCCCCTAATCAGTGTCATGAGAAGGGTATTAAAAACAACTAGTCAAGTGAATGGTAAATCCGATCCGACAACTGGGACTAGGTTAAGAAATAGGGCAGGTGTCATAAGGTGGAATTTTCCATGTGATCCTTTCCAAGTGAACAAGCACCACACTGAAAAACAAAGATGAAATGCTTACAACATAATGTGTAAATTAAGCTATGGTTTATTACACAAATTTGAAGCCTCAAAAAATGAAAGAAATCATGGTTTTTCCAGGCATTGCTTCAGATGCAACCTAACAGGTACTGTGCATCGACTGTGCTGTTGGTGAGTGATGCCTCTCCTGAGAGAAGAGCAGCTTGCGTGCTTGGAGAGGTTTGTTTGCCACTCCAGTACCGGTACAAGTAAGAAACAAACTGTGGAACACAGCAAGAACCATCTAGTCTAAACACAGTCTCCCACAGGGTGTTTAAGCGGAACATGGAAACATAGTCACATGGTAAATCTGGCCATATGGGCATGATTAGAGACGTCTCCATCCCACAATGCACTCTTCCGAAGGAAATAATTACAAAAATACAACCTGATGGCAATTGGGAAGCTGTTCTAATAAAAAAAAAAAATGGAAAGATGGAAGATGTTCTGCAGCTCCAGAAAAGCATTGTGGGAAGCGGGAGAGAATTAAGTGTGGGAAATGAGGAGCGGAACCCAGGGGAGGTTCCACACAAAAGGGGGATTATCACACTAACTTTAATAGATGTCTTTATTACTCTGGAGAAACTTCTGAACCAATGCAACAGCTCATTTGTCAAAAAAACAAATTACATAAATAAATGGTAGCATCCTATTAATTCAAAAAGGCAGCATGTGTCAATTTGATTGAAATTCAGCATTTGATGTTTTACCATGCCATTTAGTTTAATGGGATTAAACCAGCCATCAAATAGTCTTCTATTATCTGTTTGCTTCTTTGGCTTGGAAGTCATTTTTCTGCACTTTATAAGAAATCATTCCATTCTGACATATAAATATAAATATTCCCTATATTGCCAAAAGTATGTGGACACCTGACTAATCACACCGGTATGTGCTTGTTGAACATCCCGTTACAGATGTAGTCTCTATTTACTGTTATAAGAACTTAATCTCTTCTGGGAAGGCTTTCCATTGGATTTTGGAGCATGGCTGTTGGGATTTGTGCTCATTCAACTATGAGAGCATTAGTGAGGTCAGGCAGTGACGCTACCTGGGGCACGGTTGGCGTTCCAGCTCATCCAAATAATGTTCAGTGGCGTTGAGGTCAGGACACTCAAGTTTTTCCACTCTAACCTTGACACCCATGTCTTCATGGACCTCAGCGGCATTGTCTTGCTGGAACAGGTCAGGGGCTCTTATCTCCAGTAATGGGAAATTTGTTTATGCTATGGCATTCTATACAATTGTATGCTTCCAACTGTGGCAACAGATCAGGGAAGAAGCACATTTGGGTGTGAGGGACAGGTGTCCACATACGTTTGACCATATAGTGTAGATTGCATGTGCTGCTAGCCAAAGACTCAATTGAGCCATACAGGCTTCTTGAGAAAATGCGTGTTTCGTCAAAGTGCTCCAAAATACACCTGTTAGCAACATGCAAAGGAGGAATAACTTGCTTTGCCTACAGACGAGCACCTGACACTCGCAACACACTGAAAGTATAGAACATCAATATAGTGAGGGGAAAGGAAACCGCTGGCAGTGTGTCCTGTTCATTCTGAATAATTGTGATGTGTAAAAACAAATAAACTATGTACCTGAGGCGAGTCGCCTGGCGCGCGTGCGGCTTTGGTGCGCGTCATAATGCTCAACAATAGGCTACTAAACGAAACCCAAATGGTGACCCTATTCATCTAAAACAAGAACAACAACATAATAGCTATTGTTGTTTGATTAATTCAGCACGTTGGGCTTCGGCATGACAGCGGGTCCGTGGAAAACCTGAGCGCACGTGAGTTCACCACAGCAGCCTTGCTAATGTGCTGTTTTGCACCTAAGCAAATGTTTGGGTTTTTTTTTTTTTTTTTTTTTAAACAAAGCTCGTGCACGTGAGCAAGTGAGTGGAGTGAGAAGTGAAGTGAAATGCACTGACCTTCATGGCTGGAGAGAGCTGCTGCCCGGGAGAGGAGAGGTAAACACAGCGACAGGAGTGCAGCGAGCAGACAGGTGGCCGGCTTCATGTTCCCGCGGATCAGAGCCACGAAAGTTCAGGAGAAAAAGTCTTCAAAAGACCAAGTCTCAGCTGCAGCTCATTGTAAAGCTTATATACAGATAGTCCACCAACGCGCAATATTTCGACAAAGAGCAAAAAAGGCTCGTGTAAGTTGATAACTTGGAAAAAGCGCGATCGTGGTGTATGAAGAAAACAATAAATAGCCGGCGTAGCTATTCAATAAATAAAAAAAAGGTAAATAAGCAACATGATGCTTTTTTTTTTTGTTGTTTCCCTGTCTGTCCTGGTGGCGTTTCCGCGCGTCGGTCCCAATGTCGCGTAAAAGTGAAGTATTCAGCACTGCCTTGCACGGAAATTAAACCGCTTCATTTCCTCAGAAAAAGCAGAAAAAAAGTCAAAGTTTTCCCAAGTTGAGCCCAATAGAAATGCTGACCCGATGGCTGCCACATCAGGAAAGATCACACTCCTGTTTCTCTGTGCGTCCGGTCAGGTCTTCCTCCGTCCGCTCACTTGGAAGTGCACACGTTCAAATGGTCCCATATAAAGCTCTCAGTCGCTATCCTCAGATCGAGCAAAGACTGCAAACAACATCCGAAACGCGCTGTCAGATTGTATAAAGAAACAGCTGAGTGAAGCGTAAAGGGAGGAAAACAGACAAGGAGCGTTTATTTGTCCCGAGATCCCAGTGACGACTCACTAACAAATGCTCGCTCCCTCCACTCAGCGCCCCACCCCACTCACACCACTGACTAATCACCTACAGGTAAGTCCACACCACGTGACCCAGCCTCACTACTCCCCATAACCCCATTATTATTTAATAATAATAATAATAATAATAATAATAATAATAATAATAATAATAATTGTTGTTGTTGTTATGATTATTATTATTAGTAGTAGTAGTAGTAAAAAACATTTTTTAATTTTATATTAATTCTTCTTCTTCTTCTTCTTCTTCTTCTTCTTCTTCTTCTTATTATTATTATTATTATTATTATTATTATTATTATTATTTGTTGTTGTTGTTACTTAAATTTTTTTATCATCTACATTCATTCATTTGGCAAATGCTTTTATTCACACAAATTTACAGCCAATGCCAGTATCTGGCTAAACAAATTCAGCCCACAATTTTTTTGACACTATTTTGTCATGCCTAACAAATTTCCAGTATCAGGCCCGAATATGAATGTCAGAAATGATGAACGGGTCATAATCGAAGACCAGCGATATCGTGTCTGGGACGCCACACGACACTCTGATGAAAATCTAGCAAGTCAGAATTTGTTGTATTTTCTCGCCTACTTTGATAACTCCTATGACATGTAGCCATGATTGATAATTCCTCAACCGTCCTCCTCGACAACATGTAAGGATATGAACGATGACTGGTCGGGGTCAAACTTGTAGTGTTGCCAGTCTGCTAACCAAGGCATGGCAAGAATTTATGGCACTATGATTGCCTAATCTGAAATGGTGACCATCATGAAAAACAAAAATATTGTGTAGTCTGATCCTGGCATAAGACATGATTTTGAAACATTGTATTATCATAATTTCTTCCTAGTAGTCAGAATTTCAAGCATTTATTTCCATAAGATTTACAACAAGATTTCATACTCCCACATCACTGTATTATTAATTTCAATTCAAAAAGAGAAATTGGAATTGGACCAATAAGAGAATGGGATTGGCCTTCATCTGATTTCACACAGCCAGTTGCTCTACCTGACAAAAAGTAGGCGGACTTACTACACAGCAACATATTTCTGAGAGGTGGTGTATTATCTGATCTTCTAGTTCACAGCCTATGGTATGCTGTTTGAGCCACAGCTTCCATCTGTCTCTCTTTAATCTGCATAACAAAGGCCTGGGTCAAAACCAGATCAGCAGTCAGGCCAGAGGTGATGCAGAATTAACTTGTAGACAACTTAAGGAAAGAACAGAGGGGCAGCACTGCTGGAGAAAAGAAGTCTTAGTTTCCGAAGCAAAAACGCATTTACATTGTCAGAAAAATTATGCTACACATCTATATACATACATATACATGCTATACTAGTCCTTCTCTAAAGTAAATGTACCTTGGACAGTGATCTTTATATTTTAATTGTGTGTCTTCAATAATTTTTAAAGGTAAATTATATTCCCAAACTGAGGATTCAAAGTGACAAACATTTGTACCCCGAAAAATATCGTTTATTTCATTTAAAAGAACCGAGAGTGTAATAAAATGTACTTCATTGTCTGTATAATTGTCAAACATCATTTTTTTAGAGTTACTAAAAAGCACCCTCTACTGGATGGGTGGATATTCTACCATTTTCAACGTCCCTAAAACTCCAACTTGGAGAAAACGTCATTTACAAAGTGTCCATTTACAAACATTGCAGCGATTTCTGAAAAGCAACGAAATAAAAAGTAGCTATTTGAACAATCTAAGACTTTCCACATTTTGTGGCTGTGTATGATCTTCCAAAGGGACATTTTGTTTGATTCGTTCCTAAGAAGCTTCAGATGACAGAAAAGAAAAAACATTTGCAGACTGTAAACAGTTTCTTCATTAAGCTAGGTGGCTGCCGTGCATTCTCGAGAACCTATGAAAGGAATCAGCTTCTATAGGCCAAGTGCCATACCTCAGCTCTTATGAAATAAAAACAAGAAGCTCATCTCTGATCAGCTATTGCACCCTTCACTGATAGGCATCGCTGTCTCAGTGTGCTGCACTTACATTTTGCAGCGAGACCAATCAGGAACAGTAGGCTAAAGGAGACTTAAAGGGATTGTCACACAATTTGTCTGGAGGAGGGCATTATTATTCTGCCCCCGATGTGAGTGAACTGCACAACATGAGGCCTGAACCTTTATAAAAGAGAGGTCCTGCTATCTGCTATGTATGGAGAAAAGCAGAGACACAGTTTACAGAAAGATTCCAGTGTAATATCTTAATGGGAGGAATGGGATTGTGTGTGTGTGCATTCATGATAGATTAATGAATGAAAAAATGAAAGAGTAAAAGTAAGTTAGGATCTTTTTTTAAATTTGTGAAAAAGCATGTGTACACGTGTGTGTTAGAGAGAGACCACTGCCTAGTCTGGAGGGCAAGCAGCAGTTTGATGTGTGTGTGTGTGTGTGTCACTAATGCCAGCCCTAATCAGTGTCCGACTGGGTAAGGTGACCTTGTAGTCAGTCGCTATTCAGGATACACAATAATGGCAATAATGATGAGCACAATTATTTTTGCTTGATTTTGAAATCAGGATTATTCATCACAACTCACTGTGAGTTGTTTATTTTTCCCACTATCATTTAAAACCAACAGAAAGCATTTTCTCTCACATTGCACACCTACATTAGAAAGCTATACTGTTTATTTCATATCTGAATCTAATTAGCACCAGACATTTAATTGTGACATTAATTCAGTTAATCATTTTAAATGCTATGCAAAATTAGACTCACAGTTCAAGCGTCCCAGGTTTGACTCTGAGCTCGGGTTACTGCATGTTTGGAGAAGACAGATTGGTTATGCTAAATTGCCCCTAGATGTGAATGAGTGAGTGAAATGGTGTGTGCATGGTGCCCTGCGATGGACTGGCATGTCCTCCCGGAGTTAAATCTCCCAGCTTGTGCCCAGGATTGGCTCCGGATCCACCAGGACCCTGACCAGGCTAAAGCAGGTACTAAAAATGAATGAATGATTCACAGACGGTTAGAAATAAGGCCATGAAGGAATGTCTTAAGAATAGATTAGGTAGTTAGGCAGAACTATATATTGTGCATACATGTCTGTCATCCCTTTCATCTAGGCTTTACATTGTCTGCAAGCTTCCAAAATCTATGTGCATATAATGAGCATCCAAATCCCCTACAAATAAACATGTGCATAAAATCTTCAAGGAGGGATTCAACTGCTATACCCTCCTTCCCCCAAACAGCTTCCACAATCCCCACATACCACTGCATCCAATTGCTTTGGCTCAATACACACCATGTTCAGGAAAAACATGTAAGTCCAGAAGCAATATCAGGGGTCGTTATGTCATTAACATCACTCTCAGTCTCCACCCGTGCTGTAAATGATTCTGGCTATTGAGTTAGCAGAATACAGATGCTGTGATGGTTTCTGTAGGGTGCTGCGAGATGCCACATCTCAGCCTTATCTGTAAATTGCCTATCTGGTGAATAGCCCCGAGGAGACGGACTTGCCAGGCTGGAATTTTTCCTACCACTTCCTACCACTGCTGCGGCACTTCGAGGGGGATGGTGTGAGTGCAATTTACACTTCTGTCTCCATCCCCCCATCCTTGAGGAAATAAGGAATAAGGGTTGATCTTTGAGTGAGGGAGAATGTACAGACTGATTCGGTGCGATGTGCGTGGGCTGTGCATAAGAAAAAAGGCAGACGTGAATTAATAAACATGTATGTTGATGGCTTTGTGTGTGTGTGTGTGTGTGTGTATGGAATAAGCATATTCTGTGAGACAGGTTATTCTGACCTGTCCTGCTCATCTTGCTTGTTCCTATAAATTGCCTAAGTATTGGCACCCTTGAATCAATACCCAGTGAAAATTTTCAATTATTACACTTGACTCACAAAACTGTACTGATTGTTTTTTTCCTAAAATGCCTAAAACAATATCCAATCAGTGAGAGCGAGAGAGAAAGAGAAGGTGCTCATACAAATGGTAATATTCTTTGCCTATTTCGAATTGGTTTAATAGTACATAGTGTTTCTGAACTTCAGGGATACATTCAGCAAGAAAGCTCTATTAAATAAAGGCCATATGGAATCTCCATTTATTCAATTATACAGATGGGGCTTCCACTTAAATTGATTAGATTATTGCTCAAACAGGTGTTTTGCTCACTAAGAGGCAAACAGGGCACACAGACATCTGTCGTAATGAATTGTTTTCTATCAGCTTTAATCTACACAGGTTGAATTAGGCGTCTTCCCACACACATCAATCTGTCTGCATTTGACAGTAATCCCATTGAAATCTCAATAAAAGCCAGGGACAAAGAGTCAGGGGTTGAGAATGATTAGTAAAATATAATAAAAATAATAAGGAAGAGGGGAAAAAACTGTTTAGAAGAATAAAAACATGGGGAATGTTAACACATTCATATTTTTTAAATATTAGTTGCAACTAATTTCTTAAAGTAGCCTCTTAGGTAAAATTACAGCACAGTCAACAACACTGGCTTCATGAACTGAATGAAATGTCCATTCTATTAAAGATGTCCTAATTTTAATGCATCCCAGGAATCCACTTTGCTTAGCAACCTTTAATTTTATGATAAATACATGATCCAGCAATTTATAATGCCATCTAATTACAAAGGCTGCAGCTAGAAATTCATTTTAGAAGGTGAAATTATGCCAAAGGGGACCTTAATCTTGGGCCAAAATCTCCCACAGACAAATTACTGATTACCACTGAGCAAACAGCAGATCCTTACAAGTCCCTTGAGAGCCAATAATCAAGCTCATAATGCAGAAGATATGAATTTCAAAAGTCTGCAATCATGCATGAAGCTTTTGTTGAAAATAATTTGGTTTGAATGCCTGATTAAAATGTTACACCCTCTGCACAGACAAATTAATACAATAATGAATGTTCAGATTGTAGAATTTTTAATGTTTCTAGCAAAAAAGTTTTGATAGATGTATGATTCCTCTGATTAGATAGTTCCACAAAAATGACTATTCTCATTCAGGTAACCCACATGATTTTTTTTGTTCTTGTGAATTGCAGGATTCAGTGCCCAACATAAATGCAACTAGAGGTGCAAGAGGGTTAAAATGACTCACCTATCTTCAGAAGAGAATACACTGTACAGTACACAGTCAATAAAATGGATTGTGATCCTTGTGTACTTTCCCTTGAACTGCTGATTCCACTTAACTGGGCTGAAAATGTACAGAAACTAACCAATGGACAACTGAAGATTGGAAAAAGACCAAGCAATTTTTTTTTCCAGTCTTCACCTGTCTGGTTTCGCTGAACCTGCTCCCACTGCAGCAACACATTCCTGTTCTTGGCTGATAAGAACCAAATATGGACTACTGTACTCCATCCGCCTAAAGTTTTGGTGTATCGTGCGTTCTGAGATGCTTTTTTGCTCATCACAGTTATAAACAGTGATTATTTGCATTGCCATAGCCTTCCTGTCATCTCGAACCAGTCTGGGCTTTCTCCTCTGACCTCTCTCATCAGCAAAGCTAGTTAAATACTGTAGCTATGAGGCAGCATGACAGGGAGGATCCTTGGTGAAGATGCATTGTATGTATTAAAGTATAATAGGGCAGTTGATTATTGGTGCAAATGAAAATAAATCTTCTTCATGAAGCACATACTCTATTTGGTCCTGCCAGTGATTATACAGTGTAATATCGCGCGAAACACAAAGATCGGTCACTTCTTGACTGTGTACCAGTAGTTATAATCACGTCACTATGCAAGAGAAGTGTAACCCATGTAGACAGAGCATGATTAGTTGGTAATGGATATACACGAGTAGAAGAGATGAAAGGGTTAACAATCAAGGGCAGAGGAGACAAGATGCCTGCTTACGGCATCATCATTTCATACAAGGTAAACCCATAATTTTTTTGCCAATTTACCATGAAAGATCTGGTCCCAAAAGACAGCACTATTTCAAAACAGATCCCTCAGGGATCAACATAATGCATGTTGAATATGCATGAAGGAGGAGAGCTAGATAATGAGGGACTTAATAAGAGGCTGTTCAGGAGGACATCTCTATAGGAGGAATCAGGGCTGTGAATGATTGGCATGACAAATCTGATTCCCTAAAAAACCTGCCTGCATTGGGGGAGGATGACTGAGATTAACTCTATAAACATATGCAGAGGAACAGAGCAATCCTGTGAGAGCAAGCTAGTAAGCCAAGCAAACAAACCATATGTGCCTTAAATATATAATTATGCATCATGTTCAAAAAATGATTTTTAGAATGTGTCTTTTGCCCTTAAGGAGGCGATCTGGGCAGATGGCTGCTTTCACTATTATGCATCCCTAAATATACTCTCAATGCTGCACAAGGAGCTTAAGGAGCACTCCAGAAAACACAGCTTTTATTCCCTTAAAAGCAGCTTTGGGAACATTTCTGTGTGATAATAAGCCAAACAGAGCTTTATTAGTCCCAGGAGTTCAACTGAGCAGCTTGCATTCAGCAAGTTGTAATGGTTTTGTGTTCGATATTGTGATGGTAGTAAGAGAATTACAAATGGTCAAGTTAGGATAGTGGTCAGTTTTAGGGCATTATATATAGATGCATCTCTACAGTGAATTTTAATAAGGAATGTACTGAAAATAGGCAACATCTGGTGCTTCATGGCCAGTTACACTGACTTGCAAGCATAAAAAAAACCCCAAAAATACAAAGAAGTGACTGTGGGCTGACTGTGTGTGCATGATGAAAGACAAGTCCTCAACCAGTAGCTCTGTCCTACTCACATGCTATAATCCACCATGGTGGTCACTCCTAGATCATGTACCATGTTCTCTCATCTGACACATTCCATTCGACATGAGATCACAAGGATTGGACAGATCACACGGAAAAATAAAATGTACCCAGAGCTCAAGAAAAGAAAGAGGTGTGAAAGAGATTCTAAAATAAACCTGTCCTTAACTTCATCAAATGAGGTCCAGGCTGAGATTATTTAATGTCTTTAAAGCCGTAATGGCTAATTGATTGTTAATCTTCTTCAATAGGACTTTCCCAAAGAATAACAGTCGCTCAGAATGATCAGATAGCTGCTTCACTTCTACTTCACCATGAAAGACAGACTAGTTATTGGTATAATTGAGCTTTAAAGGTTGTCTAGCCCGCCCCCGCCTCTCGAACAAAAAATAACACTCACTTCGAGTAAGACCCTCACAATGCTTTTCACACATGGAGTGTCCTCGCTCGCCGCTTTGTTCAAATCCGAACAGCTCTCTTTTGGTTGCCGTGGCAATAGCATATACACATCCGTGCAAGGCTCGAGCCATGACTTGCCACACTCATGCTGTCACTCATGCTCCACTGTTTATGTTAACAGGGTTTTGGGACCCCCAGGCTGCAGGACCTGACCCATCTGGCACTAAGCTGGCTCTGAGCCTGTGACAAAGTCTCATGCTGGGCCAAGATGGCGGTTTGGAATTTAAAAAATGGCAGTCGAGGGCACCAGGTGTTGCGTGTGTGTGGCATCATCAGCTGAGAGATGGGGCAGGCGAAGGCAAGCTGCTGCTCAGCATGTGTGTGTGGAGAGGAAGAAGTGTCAAAGCTATAGGCATGGAGTTAGGCTCCATCAACGTTCTGTATACTGTACAGAAAAATATAAAAACAGCAACAAACTACATACCATATGACTCAACTTTTGAGGTGCACTTTCTCAGCTGTTGAACATGTAGTGTTAAAAGACATTGCAAGAGGAAGAACTAATATTTAGCAAAATGCTGAAATCCTGATAGAGCACTCTATTAATGACGAATTACTTTGTCTCATACAGGAACGAAGAAAGCAATAATGAAGCTGAGGGGATATGAGGACAATTATGGGCTAGGGGTAGACCAAAACATTCATGATAATCTTCATAATGTGACCACAGCCAGTGGCTTTATTTGTACACACGCAAAAATATGAAAAGCTCATTTCTGTGACTTAACATCATTTCAGTCAGATCAAATCTCAGGACAAAGAATAAGCAATGTCTAGGGAACTTGAGAGCAGTTAAGATAGTTAATTTGTGCACACTGCAATTTGATCAAATAAATGGAAATTTCAGTTAGAACAAGTCTTCTAAAATGACATTGCAAATTATTATAGAAGAACATTTAATCATGTGAAATAAGCAATCAACTGGTAAGTTGTGATGGTATCAACTCTAATTTCAGAATTAAAGCTCTAAAACATCAGTAATGAAGCACGAATAAATGATATAAAAACATTTATTATAATATGAAGTTTAGTCTGTTATAATTAAACCGATTTGTAAAACAAGAAAAAAGAAACAGAAAAGTGTTCGTCAAGGAGATTATGATTTTGATCAGGGTCAAGAGAGCAAAATTGGCCATACTCTCAAGGTGGAAGGGATGGCATTACTGTCGCATCTCTCTCAATCAGAGAAACAATGGTTAATTTCTGGCATCTTTAAGCTCTTTGAGGTGAATGTAGAAGAGGGCACTTTCCTCTGAGCATGTTACGCTGCCATGGGATGTAGCATGAACGGCAGTTCAAGAAAAGAAGCGGAAATTAGCTTCATGTGTCCCAGAGGAAGCATGTGTTTGCCCCAACCTCCCCAACTGGTAGCTGTTGTGTGATAGGGGAGATTTAGTGTAAAGTATATTTTATGCTTTTGTTTACTGTATGTACTACAATATCCTAAAATTAAATCACATTTCAACTTTTTTATTAACATAACTGTCATTATGCCAACATAAAATGATGAAATATTACTTAAAACAGCATCTTCGAGACATGATAGATTAGTGTAGTTTAGAGTTGTTCCAGGACTCAATCTGTGTCAAAATGGATATCATTGAACCCATGCTGGTTACAGAATCCTACTGAGGTCCTTGATCCTTACAGAGAAAAATAAAAAATGAAACAAAGGAGGGGAAAGCAACATATCAAACCCTTCCGTCCTAAAGTAAAACCGTAGGGTTCACACTATAATAACATGGACTTAGTAGAGATAATCAGGACATATTGGTTATCTTACTGGGGTTGCTGTTAAGCAATTATCTGTCAAGGTTTTCTGAAGGCCAGCTGTTTCCAAGCAATTAAAACAATGGCTGACTGCCGAAATAAGAATAAATATTTTTTATTGCAGGGGGTCTCTGTTCATGCTGTTCCTAAAAGAAATGACATTTCCATTTAAACAACAGCACTGACACAAATTATCTCAAGCTATCAGTTGTCATGTAGTCATTGCAGATATAATGCAAACTATTTTCTTAAGATAATGCTTTGGCAATGTCTTCTGCATGAACTTATATACCTTTATTGAGTTGTAAGTAAGTAAGTAAGTATTTTTCAGAAATATTAACCTTTGTAGATTCCAAACATGATGGAAACCTCTGTCTCAAACAACTTCATGTTTTAAGTATTCTTCAGTAGGCTAGTTATATGTACATTACTAAAGGCTCAATTGTGTTTTTTCTCAGGTTTTGGCTGCTGGTTGTTATAGTGCATATTATTAACAAAAATGTTAATCAGATTATCCAGCCGTCCATTATATATACCTCATTAAGGGTCATGAGGAAGCTGGAGCCAATCCCAGCTGACTTCTTGTGAGAGGCATGGTACACCAATCACCAATCTATACCAGGGCTAACACAGGAACAAGTAACCATCCACATTCACCTATACGCAGTTTAGAGTAGGCAGTTGACTTAATCTGCATGTCTTTGGGCGGAAACCGGAACACCCGGAGGAAATCCACAAAGACACTGGAAGAACATGCAAACTCCACACAGAAAGCCCCCAGTTGTCCTGCAGGTTCAAACCAAGAACCTTCTTGGTATGAGGTGACAGCGCTAACCTACTGCACCACTGTGCTGCCTTAATCAGCATAAATGCTGAAAAAAGATACTACACATATGGTGCAAAAAGTGTTTCTGGGATGTTAAACTGAGAAAGAACTTAATGTAAAACAAACAAACAAAACCAATCTGGAATTCTTTAAGGACTACAAAGGGTTAAATGAGAGGCTTTGTGTTTAATCAACAGTTACCCGAGCCAGTGAATGTTTGCACTATGCTGTCATCTGGTTTTGAACTATATATCAAATGGAATCAGTTTTATCAGCCAAGGAAGAGTCACCTAAAAGGAATTTGACTTGGCAGTTGCTCACAATTGAACACTTTAAAAAATAAAATCGCATATAAGTTAACAAGAGTATATAAAAAGGTTAAATGAATGTGCAGGTACTTTTGAAGAGATTTTGTTTTATAAACCGTGTTCTAGCATTGCTATGTGCAATTTGACCAGAATCTATAGACTGAAAACACTTCTTTGTTTTTCCACTATCATCTCTTCAATAGCAGGATTTTTAGCTTAATGCTATTCTCAGACCCTGATTTATTTGTAATAGCACAAGCTTGTTTTTGATAGAGACTACAAAGGAATTCAAAATATATATTTTGTCCCACCTGGGTTCGATCCCCGGGTCACCCAGGGTGCCTTTCTGTGCGGAGTTTGCATGTTTGGGTTTCCTCCGGGTGCTCC
>JAQQZR010000001.1:7838438-7858428 GCA_030068235.1 Notoglanidium macrostoma
TGCTGGGATTGGCTCCAGCTTCCCCGCGACCCAGACGGATAAAGCGGTATAGATAATGGATGGATGGATGGATGTTTTGTCCCATATTGTGCAGATAACTGTAAACGTAGAGATAAAATGTTAGCATGTGCTTCCTACTCCAGCAACAGGGCCTTCAGCAAGAACATGATAACCCTGTCAAACATTAAGTATATAAGGACTGTTAAAGAAAGTACTTGAGTACCAAAACAACACATGTTGCATTTAATGATGGAGTGAGAACACTTATTTTGGATTATAGTTTGTAATCCTAGAAGCAAGCACAGTGACGAAGGAAGCAAAGAAACATTTGGAATAATTACTCAGCCTTTCTCAAATGTGTGCAGAGTTGATACCATGGCTCTAGAAATACAATGAAGAACTATGGATGCCCTTGTTAGCTAGCATTAGCTAATGTTCTCCCACACAAGTGTACCCTCAGTAACTAAAATCGGTGCCAGACTTAACGTAGGTGTCTTTCTCTTTAGGTAATCTTTGTTGTACTCTTCATTCAGGCTTTAAGTAAATTTAAGAGTTTTGAGTTGAGTTAAGTAAATTTAAGAGTTTAGCACTTCAACATTTAATGATGAATGATGAGCATATTCAGTACTTTTCCACCTTTGGTATAATAGCGATAGGTTGTGAACAAATGTAATTGAGTATAAACTGGTTTGTCAGACTCTGAAGTTGTCTATTGAGTTTCCTGTGCAAACAGAACATAACAATGATATTCCCACGGCCCAAGATAACAAATCTATTGTGCATTGAGCCAAACCTGAGTGTGACTTGTTTTACAAGGTAGACTGGGACATATTCATTGGATTGCAAAATCATCAGACCTTAATCCCATAAAAACCTGTGGGATTATTAGGATATGAATTCTACAACATTAAATGTATTAAATAAAATTATGCTTTCTTGTAAGATTTGAAAGTAGACTATCCTCGCTAATCACAGGACACACAATTAATGCACTACAGATTGATCAACACTGAGGGATTATAACTGTCAGACTACAATATTATCCTGACAGATCTCCAAAGCTGACAGATAATAAGCATTATAGGAGCATATGACAGAACCACACAAATTATTAGTGTATTGCTACCAAAGAACAGCATTTTATTGCAGTAATATATTAAGATCATCTATGTTAATTAAAACTAGTATGTATGTCTCCTTCAAGGTGACAAGTATGGCAACGTTCATATAAGGCATGGTATGGATGATGCAAAAGAAATTTGTTTTTTTTATTTTTTACAATTTTCAAATACAGAATATCAGACATAAAACATGGAGGTGTAGTAATGGGGCATAGTAAATGCTCAAAATGAAGGAGGTGTGGACTTAAATGCCTCTCTGTCTCTGAAAAGCTGACCTTCATTATCTGATCGAGACACAATAGCACTCACAAACCTATTTCCTTTTAATACTCTTTTCTAACAACACGATTACTAGCCCAATCTCTATATTCTGTTTTCTTTCAAGTGGGTACATAACCATTTCAGAAACACAAAACTGTTTGAACTGTCAGTCAAGAGGAAAGAGGTGGGAGAACCCAAAACCCTAATCTTTTCATTTGAAACATGTAATTAGATACAAAGTATAGGGAGCCACTTTGTGAATTTTCTCCTCTGATGCTGACTGAGGTTTCCTAGTGTTTGTACCTGCTTTCACCAAGTGCATTTTCTGTAATTGTCAGTATGCAGGCATTACGACTGAGAAATGTGCAGAACGAGAATGCAAAAACACAAGTCAAACCATAAAAGGCAGGTCAGAACACATACCTGCCACAGTATTAAAAAAAAACAAAAATGAATATGACATAAAAGTCATCAAGCGAGAAAAAAGATGTAGGAAAGTTAAAGACTCAAACGGGTGGAGAGTGAAAGAGCGGGAAAAAGAAAGAGTCCTGGTCTATTGAGGCTAGCAGCATGTTCCGCTGCATAAAAGTGCAGGGTAATGAAGGCAAACCCAGGGGGAGACCTGAAGCAATCACCGAACACAATAACACCATAGAGATGCCCGTCACCCTGGAGACAATAGAGACCTCTGCTCAATGATGTCATCTCTCCAAATCGGGCCACCACCACCAGGCCAAGAGGTTCAAGAGATTTTAAAGAGATCGAGCTGCTCTCTCGTCCTTTCGGGCAAGTATTGGTTTAATAAATCAATACTTCAATTATTGTTTTCTTTGGGAGTTTATTTAGTTCAAGCACAATGACCAAAATTACAATCTGAATATGGAGCAGCACAGGTTGCAGAGTGAGCTCAGTGAGCTAGTTCTGAGGTGAAGCTCTGTATTCGCCCTACCTATTGAACTATTGCAGCTTCCCTAAAAAAAGGCTCCATTTCACATTCGAACGTTAGAAGACAGGATGACAAATTGATATGGCACCAAGTGGAACTGGAACAACTACTAGTTAAGCCTATGTGTGTGTGCATGAGAGAGAGAGAATGGCCGATCCTGAACCCATCGACCCTCGGGCTAACGTGATCACACAAAAATTCTGTTTCTTAACACTTACATGCTGGAAGTAGTCGAGTCAAAGTCCAGCTTGCAAATTTAGCCTCGTCACTGGCACAGGAACTCATGTTCCTCTTTGTGGGAAGAAGTACATGACAGATAACATAATGTAAAATGGAAACGGCACTTAATGGTGTAAGTACAGAACATTTGTGCGTTTGTGAGGTTCTTGTGGCAATTGAAGTGAACATTTCCTCTTTTTTTTGACAGGGCACCCCAATGCTTTAGACATTGAAGGTCAATTACATAATATACAGTGTAGCCAAATCCAGTCTTGTAACACCCTTTCCTTCCTAAGCGCCTGATGTGGGAGGTTATGATTTCTGCAACAACAAAAAAAAAGAAGAAGATTAAGATAAGAATTTTCACTTTCTTTTTGCAGACAATACACTAATATACTATTAGAGAAAATGAACAAAGATGTTGAAAAGTTACCAGGCTGTATCCCTTCCTTACAATACAAATGAGGAAAAGAACAAAACAAAAATTAGGATAAACTGCTTAAGCAGCTATGACTTTAAAATGGCTCGCTAATGGGCTATTAAGAGACCTAAAAAGAGTATTAGTTAATAGCTTTTACCATTTATGCAGTGCACTTTATAGAGAGCAGGGAGCCGCTTTCCGATTCAAGAATGGTGTGCGTCAACGAGAGAGTGATTTCGGCCTCAGCCTTCATGTGTGTGGCACGTGACAGAATGGCAGCTTCTACTGCCTCCCTGGTTCCTCCCTCCATCTGTGCAGCCGAGCCTGAACAGCCTGCATCTCTCCTTGAAAAGGCCATAAGGCTGCGCAGCTTGAACGCAGAATGGTGTGATGTCATGCTGCATTAGAATGCTCAGCACCCGTTGGCAGCCTTTCCCCTCCGTCACGTTTCACTGTACCCATGACAGAAGCGCATATTTTTTAAAAGTTTGAGATTTCTCTTTGCTTTGAGGTAACTCGGATCATTGAGCGTGTGTGCCAAGCATGACTAGAGTTCTCCAGGGCACTGTGGCAAGCCATCTGCCTTTAGCATGAAGAGACATCTGCCAGGAAGCAAGGATTTCTGGGAAGTCACTTATGGGCAATTTTACTTATGGCTCAGAGGTGGTCACAATATAACCACACCAAAGAGGAAGGAGATACACAGGAGGCCTCTGTAGAAAATCTTATATTTTTAAGTCTTGTATCACTGCCAAAGTGAGGCTCAATAAATTGATACGATTACTAACATATAATGTAATACAATATTTATTTCTCGATTTTAAGATAGGTAAGCATTCTAGAAAACGCATAAGCATATGCTGCGGAAGCAAAATGCAAGTCTCTACAGGGGTGGGCAAATCATAAATCCATTAGCTAGCCCCCTGTGCCTAGAAACCTAACTGACTGGGCTGAAATGTGTCAGCTAACTTAATGTAATAATGTATGGCGAGCGAGCTAGTTAAGTGCATTAATATAGACCAAGGGAAATGAATGCGTATACGATCATGTAGCACATCGTGTTTGTGTCCTTGAAAAAAAGTCAAGACGTTCAACTAAGAGATTCGGTCTTCACATCACATCTAAACCATATTCAAGTCAGGCAAGTGTCATTCATTTCTCTTGCTATGTTTAACCACATGATCTGCTAGTAGGAGATTTATATGACAGCTTTACACTGCACTTTATTCTGTGAACCTTCCTCATGCTTGCATGTTCCTGATTTTGAAACCATCATCTGTGATGTGTGCACACTAATTAATCCGTCTAGAAAAAAAAGAGTAGCAAACATAGCTTCGGATCAGAGCATGCTATAGTAAGACGGATCAGACACACTTAAGCATATTATATTTAAACATAACATAATTTATGAATACTTTTTGTGAAAATCATTAGGGAGGTTTCTTTTTCTGCTTGTTGAACCTAATTGTTGACTGGCTGCCTACTAATAAAAAAATAGTAACCTGGATATGACATTTGCTCGCCCAGGCTAGTCATTTGTCCACCCTTGTTCTATATTACATTAAGGAATATAAAAGCTGTGAACATCAGAAAATTAATGGCAATACATTTAGGATCTGCACAAAAATCTCCTTCATTTGGTACAATCATTTTTACTACATTATCCAGGTCTAGACCTGACTTTATAAAACTAAACTTTATACCAGTGGTATCCCCCCACCAAAGCGTCCTGTCTTATTACCAATTTGTATGGCAGAACCACCTTTAAAATATCCTTCAAACATGAATGAATCTACTGAAGAAAAACCGTTTGTGGCATTTGTCCTTGCTGTGACCTTGACCCTAATCAGTCCATGTGCTGGTTAAAATAATAATCATATGTCTACAAACATTAAAGCACTCATTCTTAGAAATCACACTAACAGGAATCTCAGATGGACACACAACCCAAAAACATAAAATTGCTGGAGGTATAACAAAAAAAAAAAAAGAGTATTGAAAACTCTCTGTCTTTTTCATGCTCTCCTCTTCACTGTTGCAGACAGAGCATACATTTTTAAAAGTTTTTATCCTTCAGAGAGCAGCCACTAAACATTTCATAATAAAATATAATCCCTTTATTGACCCACTTTATTGGCTGCATTGGAATACTTCTCTTGACGTAACCCTATCCACTTCCCCCTTCATACACACATACATGAAGGGATATGCTTATTTCTTAGCAGCCTGTATATTTTTTCTTACAGCTGCTAGTTTCATACTCTGCCATTTCATTTTTATAAACAAGCATTGTGGTTACAATCTGTCATGCAATCATGTAAACCCTTAAACCTGCAATTTCTGAGAAAGAGCAAAACAGTCCGGATAGCTTATTTTCATTTACAGTGACATGTACAAACCTACCTTCTGAAACCTGTCTTATAATCGCAACAGATGTTCTATTCAGGGGACCAGATTTAGCATCACAGATTGAAGCCATATGACTAGTGGAGCCTCATGGTATTGCACCCACATGGTTCATTCTATTTCAAATCCATTTTGTTTATTAAGATTATATGATCTAATCCTTTTACTTTCTCTGATTCTTCTCTTTTAAACAGTAGATATGTTGTATGTTCTTCATAATGTGGCTGACATCATGGTACAAATTCCTGACCACTTCCACTGATTTGTCATTGCACGTTATGATGTATATAAAGTCTATGTGTTAGTAGGGTTGAGAATTATGACAAATAATACTGACAATAAACCCACCATGTAAAAACATTTATGTTTTAAGATATGTTACAGTTAAGCAGCAATAATGGGTTCAGTTTGAATTTGTGCATCCGTGCCTTTGAATGGAAAGGTAAACATGGTAAGGTAAACACAAAATTCAGTACATCCTTAGATGTGTTGGAACATTATTCAACAAAAAACTATACAACGAACATCATATAAAAATGATGCTTAGTGTTGACCACAAAACAAACGTTCCTGGACTCCACTATATTGAGAAAATTTGGCTTTCAGTCACAACTTGAATCCATAAGAAAATGTTTACTTCCTAAGTGGGGGAGCAGCATAAGAGTGGGCCGTATGATATGGCATAGGTTATGACCTCTCATAAGTCTTAGTTCATGTTGTACACTTCATCTTTGGGAAACCTTCCAACTTAAAAAAGATAGAAATCTACAATTCTCAGTTACCGATATAATGGTTTGGCCCATGAACATGGTCTTACCTTACAGAACAGAGATGCCACCGCTGGGTACACCTGCCACGCAAGTGCACAAGGTGCCAACAGTACACACGTCACAGACATGCTGAAACAACAAATAGTCTGCTTACTTTGCAATTTAGGTTAACACTCCAGTATCCGTTCTTCTGGTTTCTAACGAGGGGTCAGCTGTTGTGGAGGGGGGCTGCCTTCCCTTCCTGTTCTCTGTCCACACACACACACACACACACACACACACACTGCTCCTACCTACTTCCTGTGCCTCCAGCAACGGAGGAAACCACTGGCTGTCAAAAGGTCACCTGGCAACCGCTTCCTTTCAAGCACTCACTGTACTCACACTGAAAAGGTGTTATTGCGAAAGAGAGTTAGGATGGCGAGAGAGAGAAATAAAAATTGTCTCTGCTCAGAAAGTCATACAATTCACCATTTTTTTCTACCACACATTTTTTACCAGGCACCTGCTGTGCATTCAAAACAGCTCTATTGCTCGACCATAATTACTCAATCAAGGCTAAAACCTGAACAATAGGAGTCCCGAGCACCAAGCTCCACTTATTATTTCCCTAAAAAGCATCTCTGCTCTTGTAATGCATTTGAACTTTAACTTGCATCTCTGCATAAAAAAAAAAAAATTTTTTTAAATGAAAGAAAGAAAAGCCTAAAATTTGTATTTCTTCGGTGCAAACCTTTCAGCTTAGCCTGTATTGTCTTGATAATATGAACCGTCATTTTGGAAATTTAGCACTGTAGTTGTGTAGGAGGAGAGGCTGAATAGTTAAAGCGTGTTTCTTTTACAAGCAATCAGTGTTACCCACAAACACACACTCACACACATATACACAGACATAGGAGAGTGAAGCCAGAGATATATCCATCATCTGATATTTCCTGTCTGGTAGAAGGAAGGAGTACATAGATGCAGTGAAAAGAAAACATAATAGGAACACAGATTCCTTTCCACGCCTACACCCACACCACAGAGACATGTTAGGAGGTCAATGAAAGCATGGTGTAAGTAGGAAGAAGAAAGAGGGCTTGATCCGGAGATCAAGAACACATGAGCAGTTCATGAGCTCTCAGTGTTTCACAGTGAACGCTGGGTCTCTTGGAACATGAACATGGATGTGTTTTAGATGAGGTGCAGTCCAGGAGGACTTTACAACTAAATAGTTGTTAAGCAGTAAACCTGTGGGTGCAGGAGAGGGGTACTGGATGCAAGTGCACAGCAAAAGTGGAATAAAATTGTTGCTAAGCATGTTTGCACCAGATTTATAAAGGTAACAATAATTAAAATGACGTTTTAATGAATAGAAATGGCTCATGTTAATGCAAACCAACATCTACAACACTGAATGGCATGGAAATGAAATGGTTTTTGAAATTGCCTGTAAAGGAAGACCAAGTTTCATGTATTCAGCTTCTCCTCCTATGTATCTCCAATCAGATTTTGTAATGTGGCTAAGTGCTGAATTTCCAAAATGGTGGTTTCATCTTACCAAGAAAGTGCAGGTCAAGCAACAGGTCAACCTGAAATATTTGCGCGTCATTGTGGAAGCTCAGTGAATGCTCCAAAGCCTACGTTAAATAGATGAACGCTCTCTTTTGGGCCTGCAGTTATACAGCTCTCCACAAAGTTATTACAAATTCTACGTTTTCAAAATAAGGTGTCAGCTTTTCCAATTTTTTCCTCCTTTTCCACCACGTTTCCCCATTTCACATGAGGAGATTAGGACTCAAATCCAGCACCCTCAAATTAATCTTTCATACGAGAGCATTCAAACGGCTATGTGTGAGAGGGCCATTTCCATGACAACAGGACGAGATTAGGTTGTGATTGTGCAGGGCCCTTGATTGGGAAAAGCACTTAAAGATTTCTCTTCTCACTGTGAAAATGGGCTGGCCTGGGGAACAAAAGAACACAAAGAAAAAGAAAAGCAGAGCATGTGAAATTCATTGGTAAATTTCAGGATATGACTGGTGCATGCATTTCAATTTTAGGCCTTTTAGTCTTTTTCTTCTTTTTATTTGACTGGATGAACTAAAAAAAAGATTGATTGTTACTGTGCATTCAATATTTTCCTTTGTGGAAAAAAAAAAGATTTGAGCAGATTTCCATTTGTTTCTGACTTTGTACCTGAATTCCTTTAAAGCACATTCGTGTAGCATGACGGACCTTCATGAATAAGATAATGAATTCTCATTCCTTTAGCGTCATTGTTAGCTATGCTTTCTGTTAGGGTTTGCAGTCATTAAATGCTCTCAGTATAGAATGGCATCTTGCAACTGGCCACATTATTAGGAACACTATACTGAGTAGGACCCTTTTGCTCTTAGAATAGCATCAGTTCTTCATGACATGGATTCCACAAGGGGTTGGAACCATTCCTTTGAGATTCTGGTCCACGTTGACGTGATTGCATAATATAATTAATGCACATTTGTCAGCTACATATCAACACTGTGATTCTCCCGCTCTATCACATCCCAGAGGTGCTCGTTGGCTTCAGATCTGATGGCTGGCCACCTTGGAGAACACTGAACTCATTGTCTTGGTCAGGGGACCAGCTGAAACAACACAGAGCATTATCATGCTGGAAGTAGCCATTATAAGCTGAGTAAATTGTGGCCATGAAAGGGTGCATGTGGTCAGCAACAATGCTCAACACATGCTATGGCATTCAAACCATGCTTGGTTGGTAATAAGTGGCCTACTGCATGCCAAGAAAACATTCACCACACCATTACACCACCACCAGCAGCCTGAACTGTTGACACAAGGCAGTCTTTTGTTGTTGTAGCCTGTCCACCTCAAGGTTTGAGGTGTTGTTCTTTGTGCTCACCATGGTTGTAAAGCGTGATTATGTGCGTAAAGGTTGGCTTCCTGTAAGCTCAAATGTTGGTCTGACACAAATCCTGTAAACATGATAGGAAAATTCAGTTTCCATCCCAGTTTTGAGATTCCTACCTCAATTGTTAATCAGTACATTCAGAATCTTAGCACTGGAATCTGAAACTGATGAGAGCTAGCCACTAAACCCTACCACTGAAGAACACCCCAGATCATTAATGTAAATAAATCATGAAGATAACAGACACTACTTATCAAAAGAAAAACAAAAACATATTTCGGCCTCTCTTCTATCAAGCTCATCTATCCTCACTCTAATTCGTTGACTCTAAGGTAGATGGACACGTCATTCTGGGAAGAGCTGCGACCTTGACAGAAAGCGACTCAATCTGGAGACTTCCTTTGGCGCCAGCTGATGATGTAATACCTCAGCAGGTCATGCAGCTGGACCGAGCAGAGTGTCTAGCAAATAAACCTTCGACTCTTGCGGAGATTAAACGGAGAGGAGTTGGGACAGGGTTAGAGACAGATTTACATTGACATAAAATGGATGTCTGTCCTCATTACATCAAGGTAGTCCATAATGAGCTTGTCCAGATTTACTGCATCTCCATGACGCCAGCACTACTGAGTTACGATGAAGGTCAGAGTCAGGTCACAGTCATGTTAGTTTTATCATTACTGAAGGAAGGACCACCAGAACACTGGTGACCAGCTGGAATCGCAACAACTGCGGAAGGAATTAACACTCCAAAATTATTGGCATCCATGGTAACAAGGGTGAAAAGGGTTATTAAAAGTATTTTTTCCTACTACAATATTTTTGCTTCAGTTAAAGGTTTTGTGAGATTAAACTAATAAAGCACAAAGACATTTTTCATAACCTTTTTTTACCAATAATTTTGGAAACGGCTGTACCTTTCTCTCTACGACTTATGGTGCAACACATTCAATCCTCCACCGAAAGGTAGGCTAATGTGATGACTTCAATCTATGTGCAAACTGTATCGCAGCATAACCAGAGCCAAAGCATTTGGCACTCGTTACAGTATAATGCCTCTATATTGCCGTGTTGAAAAACAACGACAGAAAAAATGGTCTTCAGGGAAGAGCTCAATCAGTGAACACTTACTGAAATCAAGCCTAAAGTCCTAAAGTAATCATAAAAACAGCAAGTGTTTACCCTATTATTCAGGGTTCATAGCTGCATGGATTTAAGAGGCTTTGACATAAGTGGAAAGAGCTAAACACTGCTGAGAATGGGAATAAATTAAGGACGACTCAAGTGAATGAATGGTTATTTTAGTACTCATGAAATGCACCTAATAAATGGAAAATGTATGAACTAATGAAGTTCACATTAAATAAAAGGTTTGTCCCAATCCTCTTTAAGATGCTAAGCAAAATATAGCTAGAGTCGTGACCAAATATCGCACAAAGGTTGTGGTAAAAGAACAGAACATGTATCTCAACAGGGACTATTTAACTGTTTGAATGTTGTCATCGCTCTCTACTACATTTCACCTAACACAATGGCTGCTATTGATTCTGTTTTCAGTTGTTTTATTACTCTCCATAATAATTGTGACCACAACATGAAGGAAGCTGTTATCTTGTAACCCAAAAAGTATTAGCTGTAAAATGTACACTTGTACAAAACAGTCTTGTCTGCTTTTCCTTTTTTCCCCTCCTTTGAAGTATGCCTCTTGATCATAAAATTGCAATTCTGCCTCTGCCAAGTAAAACAATAAGATTTGAAGTTAATTCCCACTTAAGAGATGTGAGCACATTCTGGCTCCATTCGACAATGCTGTGAGATTGAAAATCCGGATATTTCTGAAGCGATTGTTCCAGATAGATGTTACATCATAAGACGAGCTGGAGAGCCGACATGCAGGGACAAGACTTTTGTTTTATCTAAGTGTGGGTTTCTGGCTAATGCCTAGCAGCAAGAGAAAAAGCTAAACAGCCATTACTTTACCACACTGTCACTAATCACTGTTTATCTGCTATCCGTAAACCCAACATAAAATGACAGTCTTATCTACAGGACATAAAAATACTGATAGAATCCACAAATAGAACCTGATATCGATGCTGCTAGAATATATCAGACCTAAATCTAAACAGAGGCAACTTTTTCTAAATGCTATGAACCGAAGAAGCCTAGAAAAATACATTAGACCCTGCAACAGTAGAGAGGAAGACAGAGATAAAACATTTGCAAGCATTCCGGCACTAGACCTTCCACCTAGTGAAATTTGACAGACACGGTCGCGTCAGATTGGAGCGCTAGTCCGTTTTCCCTTATCTCCGCAGAACAGATGTGGCAGCTTCATGCCAATTCTCGCCTGCACAGGACGAGCAGCGCATCGTCATACGTCAGGTCTGATTTCACAGCACAGCCATCAGCCAAAGCCTCTTAAAGCTTAGAAATGAATCTGGCTCTGTGGATGTGCTTAAATAACTGCCAGCATTTATTTAGGGGAGAAGCTTTTGATTTCGTAATATTTCGTAAAGTTGCGGTAGGTGTGAAAATGTCTTTGCTTAACTTTGGGAATGGCTGGATGCACAGGGCTGGGATGAACCATTCATTGAGGTTGGTAGGAGTTTGCTAGTCATCAGAAAATCGGAATTCTGTTCATGGTGTTCCAATCCAAATGCTCTGAGGTGCAACCAGCAGAGAAGAAGAAACGAGCAAATTTTGGCGGTAAATGGGTAAACTTTTTGGCAGTAAGGTGTAGCACTGTCTCCTCACAAGAAGAAGGTTCTAGGTTTGAGCCTGGCGGCCAATTGGGGTCTTTCTGTGCAGAGTTTGCATGTTCTCCTCATGCCTACGTAGGTTTCCTCCGAGTGGCACACAAGTTTGTCCTGCAGCCCAAAGACGTGTAGATCGGTTACTCTAAATTGCCCACAGGTGGGAAGTCTCTGTGTTAGTTCTGTGATAGACTGGCGACCTGCACTGGATGTACCCCACCTTTCACCCAAAATCAGCTGGAATTGTCTCCACATGACCCGCAATGGATAAGCAGTATGTATAGTGGATGGATGGTTGTGCTTTGTGCAAAAAATGAAAGCATGTAGAAATTGAAATTTACTTAAGAATTAAGCAGAAATCTTTCAGCATCCAGATTGTGGCAATGTAGGCTATTTAATGACGCAGACAGATGAAATGTACAGTGTTCAAACACCACGACATAGCTGCTGTTCCTGATAAAGTCGTACCAATGCAACACATACCACCATGCTGAGCTGAGAATGATCCACTACCCTGGATATCTACAAAGACAGCATTGCAATTGTAATAATAATAGTAATTATAATTGTATAATAGTAATAATAATACATAATATTAATAATATAATTCTAATAATAACAACAACAACAACAACAATAATAATTATTATTATTATTAGTAATAATACTATTTTATCTGATTATTATTCTGCTGAAATGATGTGGAGTGCCATACAAGGCACTGAGGGTCAATGAGAATGTAGTTGTTACTACAGAAATGACAACACAATAAACCAAGTGCAACAACTTTAGGGAACACGTATTTTTCTACATATGACGGGTGTCAATAACGAAAGGTCATGACAGTGACCAATATGAATGTGACACCTACAGCAGACGGTAAGATTTAAGTGGCAATTTTGCAAATTAATTGTTCAGTTGACCAAACCCAGTTGAACACACATCATGTCATAATCACCACCTCTGAACTCATACCTACAATCTCCTGAGGAGGACTTGAAGGCAGCATAATATTAATGCTTGGAAGTGGGAAGTCTTATATTGGAACAAAGTCATTTTTAAGTTTGGACAGTTTAATGCTGCCTTCAAGTGCTTGTTGTGAGATCCTACTTCTGAGTGTGGAAATCGTAATTACAACTTGTCACGCATTCAGATCTGTGGTTGGAAATCTAGCACAAATAAAGAAGCAGCTTTAAATAAAAAAAAATGGACAACCTGTCAAAAATATCATCTCTGCAAATAATTAAGGGAAACTGCAGTGACTAGCTAGATAGCCAGTGAACCGTGCTGGGGCAAATGATTACAATTCATGAAAATAACCATGAATGGAGGTTCAGCAATCATGCTAACGTTCTGTTTATGAAACAGACTTTGTTAAAGCATTGTCATACGCACATTTAATGTACAAAAAGATTGTATGAAATAAATGAATTCTTACCAACCATTGATGCCTTGCCTTCCACCATGTTTGTTAGTGTCATCCCCTTCTCTACATCACAACTCAGGTATCACAGAAATAAATAGTTTTCCATTAGTAATTATGACTTTCTTGGACCATTCATGTACTCAGAATTCATAATTATGACATTTCCGATAGCACATGAAGGCCACAGAAGCTACAAAGTGGATAAAAAACATGGCCCCAACAAAAAAGTGTATATTTCGGTAGCAACAAGCTAGCCAGATAACATTAATCATATGTTTATGATGAAGCTTCCTCAAACAACTAACATATACCATTGTAAACTCATTTATAGTAGCAATGTTATATTTAAAGTTCATGGTTTGAACAGCCATGCTGACATTTACATCATTTGGCAGACACCTTTATCCAGCCTTACTTACTCATATCTCATTTACACAACTGAGCAGTTGCGGGTTAAGGATTTTGCTCAAGGGTCCAGCAGCAGTAGCTTATCATTGGATTTGAACTCCCGACCCGATCAATAGTCCAACATCTTAACCACTGAGCTACCACTGGCCCGTGATAATATAGGATGATCTTAGACTTAGCAGAGCTTCCTGATTTTCCACAGTGAGGAGTATTTTTTCTTCTGACTATTTCCTAGTCAGAATGTCAAAAATACTGAGTTATGAGCTGTTGAATGCAGCACAAGCCTAGCGCCTTGATATAGATACTTTGAAAAGTCTGTGTGTGTGTGTGTGTGTGTGTGTGTGTAAGAAAGGTTAATGCGCCATTCTACAGTGTGAATTGGCAAACATGGATATCAAGAATTATGTGGAAAATAAATCTTCTAAAACGTCTGAAATGAAAGTACCGATATCGATATCGAAAGTATCGGGTTACCGGTTGCGGTGTCGCGTGCAAGTCATCAACCTGACAGGAAACGTCTGACAAATATCGAAATAACAGCGAGTAAAGTGGTTCAGCTGTAAGCGGTAAACCTGGTTTAACTATTATTAATAGTGATATGCTGACATATCTAAAAACAGTCACTAAGAATTACTTAATACAGCCTATTTAGCATATTAGCATTTAGTCTCTTCAGCTATATGACGGTATGAAACAAGGTAGGCTGGTAATGCGAGCTAACGAAGATAGCTAGCTAACAACAAGATTTAAGGCGACACGTTTTTATAACAGGAACACATAAGTATATTTACTTCTTGTGCAGATAAACCCGGGTATCGTATTGCCTGCTAGTGTCTGCTAACTGGAATATATATATATATATATATATTCCTCCTTCTCTGATTATTTTAGGTATTTTAATTCTGTCGTGATAAGAAAGACGCATGCACAGTTATTTGTACTGTTGTTTACTACTTATTTTACAGTTCAACTGTAAATAAAACGTACTTGTGACAGTATTTAAAATATTCACAGATGTCTCTCAAGTGCTAAAAGGTAATGATACAAGTTTGTTTCGTAAAATTTATTTCCAAATCATCAAGCATTAATTCTGTCACTTAATGCCAACAGCTGAAGTGAGCACCGGAAAGTTCTGGTCAATAATACAGCCTTTCAGTGCTTACTGAAGACATTTGAAATAATGAGTCGAAAACACGGTTTTACTGTAGAGGATTTTATGCCTGTTAAAATGTCCCCATCATCTCCTCTTGTTTTGATCAGGCTTTTTGCTCATCTAATGACACTGGGCCTGTACTGACCTTCAGTCTAAACCACTGGACAATTTTAGATGAGACAATCTGTCTTTTGTTGTGCATGTTGTGTTGAAACGGGGTGAACGCCCGAGGCACTGAAGGATCCAGAACATCAGCTTGGTGAAAGGGCTCTCTTGTGAAGTAGCACAGAACTGATGAACCCATAGATTTCAGAGAATCACAGCCGTGTTTAACCGTTTTCTACCAGCATCCCGTTTGTTTGATGTAAGCATCAATAACAGCCTTGTTTTAAATAGCCATGGAAAAAATGCTTTTGGTCCAGTCTGCTACTGGTAATTCTCCATTAGCTTAATTGCTGCCAGTCATGTTGTGCTAATGAATAGTTTCGCTGGTTAAGTTGATGCCTCATTTTACTTCACATTCCCTTTTCCACAACAGAAAACAGGTTATGTTATGGATTGCGTACCAAATTTTGAACGCTTCGGAGCATTTCGACCAAAAATAAATTGGTTTGGAAACTGAAAATTTGGTTCCCAGCTGGAACCAAGAGATAGCTGTTTACTCAAGTGTGAACCGTGATGACATCAGTGGGCATCTCTTTAGTCTGGAAGCAGAGAGCAGCAATGGAGAACGCAATGCAAAATGATAACTCAGACAAATATCTGCAATAACAGAAAAGCTCAGTAATCAACGCAATCTGCCATCTTGCTACTACTTTATACTTCCGTTGGGCATTGTGCAACGCCCTCTGTTGATGACGCATCTTGGTTTAGAACAGTTCCGCTCAAAACTGGTGAAAACACGGGCTCATGAACAGGTCCAGTTCAAGAACCCATTCCCTATTGGTAGAAATGGGGAAATGGCTGATTTTCTAATATCAATATCTGTAATCTCGGTTTTCCTGCAGATTCAGAAGCATGAGTGGCAGAAGCCGGTCAGGTGCTTCAGCAAGTCTGGTGTGCCGTGCAGCTTCCTCCGCCAGTCAGTCACCCCATGTGCTGATAGTTGACACATCACCACCTTGGTGGTCAGAGACACGTTCTGTCTTGTGTGAGGCCCTGGAGAACTTCCTCACTCTGGCAAGCAGTCTGGAAGGACCCAGTCGAGTACCTCTGCTCAGCCTCTATGCCGTACACCTGCAGCAGGAATGTCTGTTGCCATTTGTGGTGAGAGAAAGACTGTGTGTGTTTTGATTGATGATGATATGATTTGGAGAGTGGAAGATGTACCCTTGGTAATGGTACTGACATTCATCATTCCATTGTATTTACATGTATGAAACTCGGACTTTTCAAATGTTACAAACCACAAAGTTTACCCATCTTCTCTAAACCAAGAAGTGGGTAATATGACGATCTACCACAGAACCGTTGAACACTTGAATCCAAGTGGTTAGAATGTGTTGATTAATTTTCTATAACAGCCTAGCTCCGAGTGTAGTGCAGAGTTGTTATTCACATACATATTAATCCGTTATTGTTTCTACAGTAACACCTCTTTCACAGAGATGTATACCCTGTTTGTTTAACCCTACTAATAAACTGATTGCTACTTATCAAAGAAACACATGTAAATCATATAATCATTGATATGATTAAACGTTCTGTAAGGGGAAGCTAACATTAGTCTCCAGTGTTAGCACTTTGTATCAGACAGTAATGGAAGACTCTGCAGTACATTGAATCTGCAGGACTTTGCTCTTTCTGGCACCTCTGTAACATGACCAGCTCTATTTCAGTTTCCCTTTTAAATTCAAGAGAGAGATAAAAAAAGAGAAGCTGATGAGGATAGGACTGTTTATAACTGCCAGAACAACTTATTTCTCAGAGGTTTCACAAAAGTAAATGGATTAAAAGCATGCCATATTGTTCTTCAATTAATAGCAAATCTAATTATTGTCAAATTGCTGTGGTGTAAAGGAATAAAACACTTTCAGACATGGTGTAATTGGAAAATAATCAAATTCAGGGTGGTAACTCAGTTTGTCAGGTGTCATCACAGCACTGCAGCATTGATTAGTTTCACATAACAACACTTCCCTGTCATGTTTATTCCTTATCTAATAATTGCTCACTAGCTCACTAGAAGCTATTCTCACAACATTACAGCCAAGTATCATCAGTAGTTTTATAATCCTGACCAACTTTATTATTATTCACATTATCAGTTAGCTTAAACCTGTAAACAGGTTTAAAAACAGATAGATTTTATTAAGTTTTCCTGCAGCTCTATGTTATTCACATAAGCACTTTTAAATATGTGAAAATGTTACTTAGAAACAGTCATTCTTCATAGATTTCATGTCACATGACTGTTTTGCTGGCACTAGCAAAGAATTAATGTATCATGAAATATCATGCTACAATATTTTGTTCCATCTCATCGTGTCCCCCGATTTGGTTTCTCCATTCTGTCACTTGGCAGCAGGTGAAAGGGAATCTTGTGCGTTTACACTCATGTGTGGAGGAGCTGCGCTCTCTGCCTACGGAGGGCTGTACACGGCCACAGTTCGAGCTCCTTAAACAGGCAGTGCTTGACAGCCTGCAGCAGTACAAACACTACACCTGCCATGCAAATCTGGGGAACAACCCCCACAGCGGCTCTGTAGAGGTAAGGACACACCTCATTTCTTATATGTTGATGGATGGGAAAATATTTTTCTGATTTTGCATGATCCAATTTCTCCAGCCTTGCTGGAAACAAATGAATATTTCAGCTGGAGACCAGGGCCTTGTGTTTAAAGTGCTTTCAGTGTACTCGTCAGTGGAAACCACCCATCGAGCCGCATGAAGATAATCCCACTAACTTTTTCAGAGCACCAACATTCATATTTAAATCCTCTGCTGATGGAATGTGGCAGTGATTTAACCCCTGTTATCAATCGTTAATGAAGCCATCAGTATACTGACACAAACCACATGGCCTGCTGTTTCCTGTCTGCACTCCACAAACCACACTTCAATGTTCTCCATACAGGAAGAAAAGCAGAGGACAAGTGCTTTTAATCAGATTGTTCTGATATTTATTTTGCCCTTAATGGGATTAATGTTACATTTGTGCTTTTTGTGTCAATTACTTTAGACAGCTGTAAGAGAATAAGAATGACTGCAATTCAAACAGAGATACTTCTGTGTTAGAGGATGTTTTAGTAGCCTATTCCATCTGCATGCTCTGTGTAACAGGGTTGGGCATCAGGCAGAGTTTAGGGCCTTCTTGTGCCCTCATCAGCCTAAGACCAATGTATTTTTTGCCCTAAATGGACAGATTATAATTAAAATAATATGTCATTATGCAAAAAGTTATTTTCATTATTTGGGACATGTCACCACAAAATGAAAAGCTGTTCTATTGGCTATTCGAAATCTACACATAATTATCTTTAAAATAACATTCCATTTCTTAAATGTGGTGCAGCCAATGCAAAAATATTTAAGCTATCATCATTTTAACAGAAAATCAATTTTGGAGAAAATCAGCTGTAAACATGTTTTACAGTATAATATTTTGGTGATGGGTACATTATAGATTAAGGGATGTTTTTATGGCAAAATTAGAATGCCAATATGTGTGCCATTTTTGGTGTACTCTCGTTTCTCATTGCTCTATCTCGGCGTGAACTTTTGCTACACTTATTTTGTGGTCACACGCCCCATTTATAGGATAAACACAGCTACAAAGGATGTTTTTTTAAATATGCTATTTTATATGCTATTTTAACCCAAAAAAAACAAATCATGATCAACATTTGTGATCAGAGGTTCTAAAAACTGCCGCAGCAACCCCTTCAGGAGGCCCTAATGATCATAGTGCAGATTAGTCAAAAAAACATCAGCGTATTATTCAAATATTAGTCAGAGTAACGGAATATATATGATATCAGTATATTCATGTATTGGTCCAAATAAAATTTATAGTCGCTGAATAATAAATATAACAATTTTGTTAGCAGTTAAACACTATCAACTACCACTTTAATGTAATTTTACTAAGTAATAGTACATTACTATTACTATTACTATACTATTACTATTACTAAGTAATAGTAAAATTATTACCCCACTTTTTTATCTTTAGATGATTTAACAACTGTGAAGGATTTTGTTACTGACTGATTTTTTTTTTATTATTCAACTTGATATTTTAATGTTAAAATAGAACAGATTTTAAAAGAATGGTTTATTATTCACTGATTAGGTTGTAATCAGAATTGTGTGTTTGAAGGTGACGGTATTTAGCAGTGCGCCGGGCCGGGCCGTACTCAAGCATCTGGAACAGGGCCTGAAGGACTCCGACCTGGTCAGTCTGCGACAGTTGGTGGTCGTCCACATCGCTATCGAACAGAACCTTCATGACAGAGAGCCAGCCTGGAGTCCAGAGTCCTGCTCTACAGAGGACATGGAGCAGCCATACGGTCAGCATCAGTTCACTTCAGCACTTCAGTGTAGAGGCCGTGGGCATTTTTAGTGAAGCTGTTCAATAAAGACTTTCAATTTTAAGTAATTATTATTTAGTAAAAATTGAATTCATTGTCCGCTCATTGTACACAATATACTATCCAATGAGAAGCTAACCTAATCATTGTATGCAATTTGTGAAGATCCATTTAAAAAAAATGTTTGGTTGTTTTTGAGTCACAAGCCAAAACAGAATTAGGTGACCTTCTAATCAGAGTAAACAGAGGTCTTATCCATCTGTACATGTTTAATACATGTTTGCAGTTAGCATTCTAAGGCTTGCTGTAGCACAGGCTGAAAAGCAGTAAGTTTCCTTGGAAATATGTATAAATAATCACAGACATAACGTGTGTACATTTTATCCTTTCTACCTCACACTCTTATTCAGGGTGTGGAACGCAGAGCAATACAAAATACTTGAAGAATCTGTAAGGACTCAGAATCTGAAAGAATAAAGCTGGTTTTTGCAAGTGCAAGTAAAAGCCAAGTAAATGCATTCTAAATACCTATAATGACACCTATCACCTGCACTACCAGTCAAAAGTTTGGACACACCTTCTCTTTCATAGGTTTTTCTTCTTTTTTTTTGTTTTCTACATTGTAAAACAATACTGAATACCTCAAACTATGAAGCAACACATATACTGAATTAT
>JAQQZR010000001.1:7875208-7888915 GCA_030068235.1 Notoglanidium macrostoma
GTACCCCGCCTCTCGCCCCAAGATGCTGGGATTGGCTCCAGCTTCCCCGCGACCCAGATGGATAAAGCGGTATAGATGATGGATGGATGCATTCAGGTGTTTCTGTAACTGCATATTACCATTCTGACAGCAGCAGCGACACATTTTCAGCCTCGGACTGGAGGCTCTCAGTGCTGTCAAGTTAAAGACACAAACCTGGGTCCATAAGTGAGATCTAGTGTAAGTCACAATGAGCACTCTAAACAGTGATTGCAGCATGTTTTTCATTTTGTAAAAGCCAAATATTTGTCAACCCCCCATTGGTTGGCTCAATTTCATGTGCAAGTTGGTTTAAAATGAGATTAGGATTCTTTGTTTATTAATGCAGTTGGTCTATAATGCCACTGTAGTAAACGTTACTAATTAATTGCGGGAAATGAATGACACTGATATTGGTTAACTGAAATGTTACCTAATTTAAAATAATGACATCATTTACACACATAAAGGCTAGTAAAAACACACTCACACACACATGTTCAACTTCCATATAGGTTCAGGAATATGTAGTTTATTCTTTTAATTGTATAGTTCACAGCTTCAGTATGCAAAACATTCATTAGAAAGTAGAACTTTCATTAAATGAGGCTAGCAAACTAGTTTGGTTATTATCTTACAATTAACACTGTAGGCCTGCGAGGTGATTTTGTTGTACCGTATTTGCCTGTATACAACTCCCGATCTCGAAACAATTTCATAGTACCCTATTAATTCTAACCACAATTACAATTTCTAAATTATAAAATGTGTAGTGCCATGCCTATTTTGGGGATTCCCTTAAAGCTTTGTGTAAATCAAACATTAGGCATAATTTGTTATTTTATAGAAACAAAGCATCATTGCTGAGCTGTACGTTGCTTCATCATTTGATGCAGTGCATAGTGTAATTGTTTAATGTTCTTCCCTGTAGTTATGATGGTAAATGACTCATACAGCACTATCCTTTTTGGGTTCTAACATCCTGTTCCTGCATGTGTCATTTCCTCTTCTGTGATAGAGATCCATGTGTACAAAAAAATTTAATAAAATCTTATGGTTTAGTGATGAGCATACTGTATGTGCTCTTGAATCTGTCAGCAGGTCACACAAACACAGTGCTGTTACATGTCAGGATATAATTATTCACTTATTTAGGGTATCATATTGTATTTACTTCTGCAAAAAGTCTGCACTATTGATTTTTTTTTTTGTTTGCCGAATATATTTGTTTGCTCATACCTTCCTCAACCGCCCCCCTTTTTATCGTCATATTCTTTGTATTGTATTGGATCTCTCCACATAATATGAATACCATAACTACCAAACACGGAGCCCTTATTTTTCAAAGTCTAATGTGAATTTTACAAAATATTTTTATTCATTTTGTCCCAGAAGTGTCTGGAGCAACTGGAGACGGATCCTGTGTTTAACCCTCTATGTCTTGACTGTAATCTCTACCCGTACCTGAGGATGAGAGGCCTGCTCTCTCGCTCTTATGGCTCTCGCTCTCAGAGTCAAGGACGAGGCCAACGTAGAGAACCAAACCGACCAGCAGAGGGCTCCATACCTCGGCAGGTCAGATGTACTACAGAACAAGGCCTTGAGTGCGCTCTGAAGCTTAACTCAACATGGACCTACTTACAGGTTTCATATGTCAGTTTTTCGTATTTTGAACTTTCGTATCATTATTTGGAAATACTCTCCCAGGCTAAACAAACTTGTTACACTTAATTTTATTTAATTACTTAATAAGGGATTAGTCACCCTAAAGAAATAATCCAGAGCCTTTTAAACCACATAAGAACAAATTCTTCCCTTTGAAAAAGTAGCACCATCTCTGAAAAGATAAACAGTAGAGTGCTTAATTTGCAAATACCTTTGACTGAAGAATTCATGAAAGCTTTCAGTGCATAAATGTTTATGAGCCTCCCCATATGCTTCCTTTAGAGCAAGTTTTGAGTAAACAGGTTTCTGTTCTTTTTTAGTGTAGAGAAATGTGTTGTCTTTCTTGCCTGTAGAAATTGCTGCTACTGTATGGGGGTCAGTAGAGGTTAAGTTAAAAATGCTGCAGTAATTCTTTAAACGAATTAGCAAATTTACACATTTTACTTATTCTTTTATAAATGAATATGCAATTTAAATTAACACCTATTAATTACTAATTAATATGATGTTATTACATTCAAGTAGATCATAAGCGTACATCAATTAACTGCCATTATTAATACAATGGGATTTATTTACGAGGTGAACGTGTCTTTTATTCTTGTACATAGTTGCAGCATGGTCGCGTCAGAGCCATGGTTGCTCCTCTGTCATCAGCACCCCCGGCCAAGATATCCCGCCCCCCTCTGACCCTGAACCGCGCACGACCCCGTGACCTCTCCCATTGCTTAGCGGATGACGATCTTCTTATGACATTGTGAGTGTGAGAGGAAGAGGAGAAGTACTACAGTACTAAGTTTAGTGCTTGCTATTCTATGCAAACCATTCTCAGATTGGTTGTGTTTTTGGTAAGTGTATGTTTAGACACATAAAACTGGCCTACATTAGCATAAACTGACACATCACGCCACAGTGCATTGCAGACCCAGCCTTATATGTATAGCCTAGAAACACTTGGAGTTCAAAAACTGAGCTGGTTATTTTTTTTTTAGTATGTGCAGAAATTAACTCTACGTAAATGATAACGAGATATCTTACAAACACAGCTATAAATAGACCAATTGACAGAAGCCAAATTCTAACGCTATATATTTGTAGTCATTCATTATTCAGATATCCCCGTCATTCAGTACTCAGCATGCAGCAATATCTCGAAGCCCTATGGGATAAAATATGCAGACACGTTGATAAGTTTCAATATCAAAGTAGTACTGCAGTACAAGATAGCCTAGTAATAATACAAAACAATTCCTACACACAACATTTGTAATGAGTCAGTGATTGGACAGGGTTTGTTCCACTCACTGTTCTCTATTAGCTATTAGAGGACAATATGGCAGCCTTACAGTGCAGCCACACCACACACCAGCTGTTTATGCGTCTACAGCTGTTAAACATTAGTGCAGATAAAAATGCCTCATTCTTAGCAAAAAGACTGGGGAAAAACGATAGACCCCGGTAACGCCCCTACTTTGGCCCTAAATGGTCAGAAAACAAAATAAAGCAGTTTTGTTACATAGATGCTGCCAGTTCTCACAGTGCTTAATTAGTATGACTGAATATATAAAACGACTGGGCTATCTGTTTTAACGTCAACTGTTGTGCAGTTCTCACATTCAGACTGCAATGCTCTACAACACACACACACACACACACACACACACACACACACACACACACACACACACACACACACACACACACACACACTAACCAGCTGAAGATTCAGCACAAGGCCACAGTGAGAGAGAACTCTGTTCAGTCTCGAGTTGAGAGTAAGAGAAAGAGAGGCTCTTTTTAGTCTAATGCACTGTAACATTATAGTTTTGAGGGTACAGTAGGGCATGAAACAGTTTTTCAAAGAAGAAGTGATGTCAAGGCCATGGCGTTACTCAATGTCACCGTCTGACTGAAGCCCATCAGAGCTGCTTCATTAACATTTCCGCTATTCCACCCACTCAATGCCGCCTACACCAATGTCACCATGAGCTCATTTTGGGGTTAGACATTATGCAAAACCCATCATAAATGAGAAGCATTTTGCAAAAAGTTCTTGTTCTTGGTTTCCTGTTCCACGTATTATTTTAAAAAGGCATCAAACATTTAAAAGGAGTGATTTTCTGATTGCGTTACTTGAAGGTTTTGCCCAGAGTGCTTTCACATCTGAGTCTACCTAATGGCGTGAACACGTGTTCTCTCCTGGGCTAGATTGCATGTGGATTTGTAATGTCTGTGAAGTGTTATTTAGACTCCAAGTCAAAGTCCACAGCAACCTTTTTTCCCCGTAGAAGTAATTCTACAAATTTAACTAAAAGTTCAGAGAGATTGAGACAATATGTCTGGGCATTTGTCCACATAAACAAGAGGCATGCAGATGTGTTTTATTTTAAGAGTCTGTTGCATTAGTATAAAGAGCTTCCTCTCTCATACCACACAATTAAGGAAAGGTCAGCACATTAATGCTTCTTTCTTGATAATGGTTATTGTTCAGTTTAATTAAGTAGTAATGACATTATCTTAACTTGTAACTTGTATTTCAAAGCCAGTAAATGTGTTAATGGAGTCTTGTCCCTGTCTGAGCAGTTTTGTTTAATTTTCACACAAACAGTTCTACGTAGTTCATCTACAAAGAACATTTTGTCATGAAGTGTGTGCAAGCGTGTGGAAAGCAGAGACAGGGTCTGGCATGGACTAGAAAGACTGATGCTGTTTCCATAAATAGGAATGATTAGTTTTTGGCAGCAACATAGATTTTTCTTGAAGTAGATTTTCCAGCTTTCCTGTTTTCACTTGCAGAATATCCCATCAGTAGGGCAAAATATATGTAACATGAACCCTCGACATATCTTTACTACTTTTATGTTTTGTCACTGTTTACGTAGCAAGTAGTTGAGACAAGTGCAAACAGTGATTAGTAAATCAGGTTGTTGTATTATTTTTGTCCCTCATGCCTTTTTGTGACCGTCATTGTCACCGACCGCAAAGTCCATCACACCACGTGCTATAGGTTTTATTTACAAATTAATAACCATATAGTCACTTAAATATCAAGATTAGAGACAGTTTAATATTCAAAATATAACTTGACTATGATAAACATGTTCATGTACCAAAAGTACTTCTGCCGTACAATTCAGAGAGCAAGGTCACACTTCTGTTTTTTTTTTCTTCTTTCTTTCTCCCCCCTTCCCTACGGTTATTCAGGCATACAAAAGGGGGTGGAATGAAAACAGAAACTGTTCATTCTAGAAAAGGGGAAGTCAAGCAAGATGAGAAATACATCCCCTGTGCAACCCTTTTTATAGATTGGGAAATGCCAATACTGATACCACTGAAAATGTCACCAAATAAATTAACACTATTTAAAGCATTTGCGTTTAAATATTATTTTATTTTCCAGACACCTTTGGTTCTGCAAAGATCTCAGTACATACATTCATTTCCCAAGAGAATTGTGTAAACAGTATTTTTGGGGTCAATAAATGCACTCAAAAGAGCTTTTGGTAAATAGTGAGAAAGATTATAAATTTCTAAATAGTGAGAAACTGCATTCAGTGAAGCAGTTTGGTATTCTAATCACATTTACACTGTGCATCACTCTGGCCTCTAATAAAAAAAGCAATCTGTCAGTTACCTGTTTTAAAAAACATGTTCATTGGATCCAAATGGAAAAACAGAACCAAGATGTGGCTTAACGTATAGGATACGTTAGGCTTAACGTCTTATGCATACATGCATACTTTATGGCCACAGTATGGTGCTAACTTACTAACTTTGCTTTTGTGTCACTTAACAAATGTGGCAAAATGTTTTGGAATTGTAGAGGTAGTGACTTTCATGGCATCTTAGTGACTCGACAGTGATGCAGTGGGTAGAGCTGCTGCCTTTACAGCTCCAGGGTTGCCAGTTTGACCCTGAGATCAGGTTACTGTGTGCGTCCACGCGAGTTCTCCTCCCACCTCCCAAATGTGCTAGTTGGTGGATTGGTTATGCTAAATTGCCCCTAATGTGTGTATACCCATTCACAATGTGCATGGTATTCCCACCTCATGCCCAGTGTTCCCGGGATAAGCTCTGGATCCACTGTGACCCTGACCAGGTTAATGAATATGGTACTGAACGTGAATGAATGTATTCAATCACCAGTAATACTGACCTCTCTCAAACAATATCCAAAATTGTGCACTGACAGTCGATTCACAAAAAGTGTAAACTTTTGTTGACAATATTTAAATGAAGGTACTTGTACTAAGCACTGACTAATTTCAGGGGTCATTTTGTACTTTTACAGAATGACCATAATGCCTGCTTTTTAGCTTAAGAAAACAGCATACTAAAAATGCACCACAATGTGATGAATAGATCAGATTCTGGCAGGCCAAGAGGGTGTCCATTGAAGAAAAACATTCAGACAGTGGAAGAAAAGACAGAGGAGGGGAGAGTGAAAAGGAAAGAGTGAAGGGGTGAATGAGAGAAAAAACAAGACTAGGAACAGCCTGTACCTTCAGACAGAGCCAGGCAGACACAGATTAACTTAGCCAGCATTCTAGCTATTTAAATTAAAGCCCTTTTTTGTACAGCTGGTTAATATTCACTAAGCATCAGGCTGTGTTTTTATCTTTTCTGGCATTCCTTAATAGCCATTTCAGGAGGACACAATAAGAGAGTAAATAGACGGACGGTATGAAAGGAGAAAAAGGAGTATTTGGGACGATTTTCCTTCTGTGCTGTCTCCTGAGACAACAACAAAACCAGTTATAAGACAAATAGATATTTCTTGAAATAGAAAGTGCTAGGAGGTTCTGAAAATTCTTTTATTATTATCTTCATATGTCGACAGCACGGCTGTTTTTGACTTGCTCCCACACATACACATAGCAAATGATTAGTAAATTGCTACATTTAAAATCTCAATAGAAAAAAAATGTAGACATGTTCATTGATTGTCCATATAGTCTATCATCTTTGACCATCCAAGGTGAATTGACACTGTAAGACAACAGCAGATTCCCTTGTCTGGTAATTTCAATTTCTGATACTCAAGGGCTTTGCAGCCTCTAATATACAAGTCACAGACTCAGTATGATTCACTAAGAAGGAGAAACTGGTAAATATGTGCAAAATTGACATAGCATAAGACCATGTGAGTAACCCACATATAGGTAATGTGTTTTATAGAACACACACAAATTCTGCAAAATATGTAGTTTCATTGTCCTTCATAAAGGGAAAGAACTTTGTGTCACTGGTAATCGATCACAGTACACCGTGTATGATGTCTATGACACTAACCTGCACACTTATTCTGGTTTTCCAGTTACTGTAGTAATCCCAGATATTACAGTGGCCCCAGAAAAAGACCCCAGAGAGCATGTGATCATTTAGAAACTCCAGGAATAGATTTCTAAAGACACCAGAGCACATGTTGCCTGCTGGAAAAGGTATGTAGGATCAAATCAGATATCACCCAGGTTGTCATAGATGATGTCTGGTGGTAACATGGATGGGTGCCATGCTGTGGCTGGGGGCTTATGCTTAGACACTTTACTATAAATCTCAACAGGCTTCTCTAGTTTTCCTCCACCAATTCCTCCATTTCCATACCCTTCTCCAGCACAGTAATAGATACTGCTGCTATTGTTGTTGTTCAGGTTAGCTGCAGTTTTACCTTGGGGCAGTGGAGGTGGCTCTTTCCTGGGAAGTGCTCCCTTCCCTGGTTTGGGTGCAGTGAGGGGCTTGGGACCTTTAGGCTTGGCCACAGCTGGTGGTTGAGGTGTCTTACCAAAAGGAGGGACACCAAAGTCATCTGCATTTGGATTGTAAGTCACTTCGTGACCTTGAGGTTCTTCAACTCCCCTGGATTTCCAGGCCTGGCTTTCTAGCCGTGCCTCATCGTACAGACTGGTGATTGGCTGGATTACTTGAGGACCTGCTCTTCCTTCAGGCTCATCATAGATATGCTCTGCCTGGGGTACTTCTGCAGGACGCCTGTTGCGAGGTTCAAGTCCCAGTGCTGATACTCTTGGGGTCAGGTCAAGAGTCACTCTGTCATAGAGATCTGTATAAAAAGGTTCATGCTTGCTGCCTCCACCTTCATCACCAAGTGGACGATGCCATGGGTTGTGCAAAGGTGTAGATTTAATGCTGTCTACAGGGTCAGAATAAAGACATTCTCCCAAAAGAGTGGGCAGACGGACTGAGTCAGCAGGCTCCGAGTACAGATTCACTTGATCTTCCAGTGCACTCTTTGGCCCACGAGGCAATGTGTTTGGAACAGGAACTGGAGGCTCTGGTAAGGTGCGACCCTTAAGATTTTTACTTTCTCCTTCCCTTCGGCCAATGACTCCATCGGCAGATCCAGGTTTACTGCCACCAGAGTCTCCATCTGTTTCTCGGCTAAGTCCCTCAGCAATGGCAGCCCGGACCTGTTGGAGAGCAGGACAGTCCCCGTCAAATGATGAGCTTTGGGAGTGATCTTCAGCCTGAGCCTTCTGCTCCCGAATGGCACTCTCCACAATTTGGAAGATCTCATTCCCCTGCTTTGTCTCAAAGGTGAAGTTGCCTGGGCCAGATTCACAACGACGTCCGGCCTCAAATGAGAACATGACCTGCACCAAATATCAGAAATAAATAACAATGATTATGCTAACCAATCTACCTGTACATTTTCATTTTAATGGTTTATATTACCAAACAATATACATAGAATAGGAATCAGCCATCCAGAACGAGTTAAACTACAGTACTTTGACGCTAAATGTCTTTTGGCACAGCACTGAGCCTGTAGACAATCTTTTCTAGTGGTAATGTTATTATATGATGAAACTGCAATGTGGTCCATCTACCTAGGAGAACTAGCGTGTGTTTATTTAGATCTGTGATAGATACCATAAGCTTGATTCCTGTCACTTTAGACCTGCCCCCCTGCCCACATTTGAGGGAGAAAGGAAGGCTAGCTTCCTGTATCAAACCGGTTTCTATGGTAATGACAGGAAGCAGAGATGGAAACATCAGCGGCCTCAAGTTCCTGCTTGATGCGTAAGCTTTAGTAACAGAGTAGCTGTCACCAAAAATATAGGTTGAGAACAACCACAAAACTATTTCTGGGTCACACCATTTGCGTGTGCACCCATTAATGAGTATGGGCATCAGTCAATGTTGTGAAAAACTGATATAATGCCTTATAATATAATGCCATAGAAATGAATCAATGAAATGGCCCAAACTTGTAGAGCAATTTAATTTCCCTTCATATTCTGTTAAAGATGTTAAAATAATAACTCACTCGATCTCTGCCATAGCGACGTAGCAGTTTGTAGGGCCACACCAGCAAGTTCTTCTTCGTCTTAGGCTCCTTCAATATCAGGCTCTCTCCATCTGCTTTAAGCCAGTAATTACCAAGTAGACCACAACGTTCGGATGCTTCTGTTCTTTGGACGCTCACCCAGAATTCATTGACTGTAAAGTACAACAGGTACAATATATTTGTTCAGACCTTCTTTGCCTGTGCAAATAGGGAAAACTTAAAACAGTGCAGTGCCTCACCAGGGCTGCATTAGTTCCCAGTGAGTTTTTTTTTTTTTCTAAGTGGTCTGAAATCCATAAATGTAAATGTAGAACATGTAAATAAGTATTTATTAGTTCTGTCTATGAATTATTCACATAGAAAAGAAAGTATGCTCATATACTGTACATCTTGAATAGAAAACAGAGGCTAAAAATAGAGAAGAACTTCGCATCGGAAGTGTATTGAATACTGCACTGTGACATAAGAGCTTAGTTTGACAAAACAGATATTTCAGGTAGTCTTGGTCAACAGTAGTACAAAAATGACAGACAAACAGCCAGACCCTTCTAAGACCCTCAACAGCTTGGTTAGTGAGCCAGCGTACACTATGGCTTCTGAACTTCAGTCAGTGACTGATACTCAAGCTTATGAGGACCTGGCTCACAGTTGACTTCATATTAGAACTCTTAATCCTCATATGCTGAGGATACTGCTGAGCTACAAATGTGCAGGTATGATTATTAAACACAGGTGTTCAATAAGAGCTGCTGAAATACACCCACCACATAGCCTATGACATACACGAGCAGTGCTCCCACACACTCTGTGTACTTAAGATATGACTGAGTGTGCCAAGACTGCAAAGTCACAAGCCTCTTAATGTCAGCGCTCACTCACAGACACACACAGTCTCTTTGAGGAAGTCACAGGTGCTCTTATGAAAAACAGAAGTATTAATGGCCTCTATTTCCCCAAAAACCATCTCAAAGAAAGGCATTGAGGGTATAACAAATATCTATCAATTCTGCACTCTAGCTTTCTTCCCCTGTCCAAGGCATGTGTAGAGATGGGCTGTGCCAAAGGGGGAATGGGGCTAAATGCCTGAGATTCTGTGCTATTCTCAGTGCTCCTCTGAGCTTAATAACGTTTTTTTTTCTTTAACTCCAGCAAGTTTAACTACAGGCAACCGAAGCAACCTTGCATTGCAAAAATATCAGTGAACAAGTGTGAATGTGTGTGACATTTGTGTCAAAGTAAGGAAGCAGCTCTCTTATATACTGCCTACTGTAAACACATTAAAAGCCACATTTTTCCAGAGCTGTGTGCCTAACATGTGACCAGAGGAAGTGTCCTTTGTATGTTGTACGAGGCCTGTTTTGCCTTTTCTCCTCCATGGTTCTGGTTAAAGACACAGTTCAGCCAGAATTAAATGTACACAATTTTGCCCTCAAATGTAGTCAGTGATGTTCTGTGTCTGACATTTAATGAATATAACTACCGAGTCAGACACTATTTTCAAGAAAGTGAGTGATGATTTCTTGACTGTTCCTTTAAGAAGACCAACAGTGACTGTGCTACCACCAAAATCAGGACAGGAAACGATGTCACAAAGCCTCCTTGTTTGGAATCTTCTGTACCAGAGACATATAGAATTCATATCTTTGTCTCCTGCCTGTAGTGATGGCGATTATGCTCCCAAAACACACGCATCCACGGCAGTGTATACGTAATAAAGGATAAACCTTGGTCTCATTTGTTTTATCAAACAACCATTTTGTCAAATAAATGTTTGATAGTTATGTAGATTGTCAAAACAGGAACAACCAAAAACTTCTATATTAATAAAAAAAAAAAAAATCCTTCTACCGGCCAAGAGAAAACTGTCATTATGTAACATCAGAAAAATAAAATACACTGGTTAATCTCCAACAGACATCTATCCTGGACTCTTCTTCATACGAATGATTTGATTCCCATGTTTAAAAAAAATAAAGAAATCTGAAAAGCTGTGATTTATCCTATCTAACTGTGTTACCTTCCTCTCTGGAGTAATAGATCAGGTTCTCAGACATCTTAAGATCCTGTTGTCCATTTGAGTCCATAGCACTGAAAGATCCACACCCTCCCTGAAAGAAAAAGAAAGAGAAAGTAAGTTAGAGGGAGAAGGGAAAAGAAAGAAAGAGAGCGAGAGAGAGAGAGATGCTGAGTGTGCAGAGCTGCCCTTCTGATTCCCATAAAAGTTCAAATTCCCTTTTGCCTTTGGAAATTCCCAGCATGCATCCGGAACATGCCTAGACATTCCCTGTTCATTCTGGACACAAACAACCTGAGAGAAACACAAGTGCTCTTTAGTACTTTTTATCTACAGCTATAATTATCTACTTCTCAAATTATTTAATGTGCAGTATTTTACACTTATTTAAGCCTAAGAGTGTTTAAATCATTAATAAATACCCTTTAGTGATATGTCTATCTATCTTCAGTAAGCGCTCTATGCTGGGCAGGATGGCAATGGATCCAGGGCTAATCCCAGGAACACTTAGCATGAGGCTGATTTATTAAAAACGGTGTCTCTCTCTTGTGTGTGTACTCTTATGTGTATTTTATATTATAATGTAATATAAATATAATGTTCAGCTGAAAGGATCTGAAAGAGCAAATTGAACAGTGAAATGAAAAAAAGTGTGAAATAAAAGTGTGAACCACTAAATGAACCATGTGAGAGTGATTAAACACACTTCATGTCGTGCCATGAGCGCTCACCTGAAAGGCAATCTCACACATCTTCTCCACCCACTCGTGGGTGACTTGCTTCTCAGCTGCAAACACATGCGTCTTATCGTTGGTCTCCACGCAGAAGGCGGACATGTTCTCTTTAGGACAGCTTTCGGTGAGGGCAGGAAGGATGCTGATGCACTCTGAGAGCCGGATGATCTTCTTGTCTAGTTTTTTCGTGTTGGGTTTATCGGTGCCGCTACCTGCACAGTCGAAGAACTCGAGCCGCGCAATGCCATTCTGACTCGCCGGATACAGCACGAACCAGTTCTTCTTCCATTTCTGGAAACGGATAGCATGCATGAATAAGGAGATGAAGAGATGGTTATATTTTAACTTCCTTGATAGAGTTTGGCAAAAAGCCTTGGGGGACTGCCAGGTATATTTAATGGGTCTTGGCACATGCAAAGATGTACACACACAAAAAGCAATCAAGCTTGAAGAATTACACCTCTTAAACAGACACAGTGTTTAAAGCTATTGTTTGGGTGAAGGAGGAAGTGATTTGTGATGCCCTTGACTAGAAGATCAAACATGGGGACATGAGTGTTAATCTTGCATCCACCAGCAAGCTTATCGTGAATCATTTGAATCAGAGAGCTACCTTTCATCCACAGTGACCCGAGGCTGGATCTACAGCGTTCTGTCTTTTCTACACCCCAAATGGCCGCTCACTCTTCGGCACTATACCCATAAGAGAGCCTTACTTACATTATGGCATCTTTACTAAGCGTTTGGGTGACCATGCTGAGGTTACCAAAAGAAACTTGATGCCTGTGACTATGAAAGCCCGTCCTCCAGATCCACAAAAGAGGGAAGGAAAGCTGGGAGGTTGTGTGAAGAAACAAAGTGACCAAGGACACTTTGTATGGTGTTTGTATGGGTGTGTAAAACAGTAACATAGCTTGCCACAAAATAGTGTACATTTGCATATTTACCCATATCCTGCAGCCTGATACTATACTATTAATACTCTCCGTGTTTCTTGTTTCCTCACCCTAACTCTCCACCACAGTTTCCAACTGCTTTATAACTTTTCTGACTATTTTTACAAAAGAGAAAATGTGCTTCTGAAATGGCAGTTATTTTTAATCTATTAAATTAATGCATTTAACAATGAAGGCTTCATTTCCAGTTTAGAAGACTAAAAATAATAATAATAATAATAATAATAATGTTGTGCAGTATTGCCCTGCATGATATGGACAAAAATAGCATTTCTAGTTATAATGCTATATATGTCTAATACTATGATTAAACAAACAGGTGACAGTGATGAGTCACAATTCATGATTGGCATGTATTCATAAAAAATAAAAAAAAAATCATTATTATTGTTTTCCTACCATGGCAATGCCCCACTTTATTTACATACCCACAGAACTTTTCTGGAACCTCAGAGATTGGTCAGAACGCCCACAGAACCAAGTAAAGAATAACTGTGGTTTGCTTGTAATAGGGGTTGGCAGTATGACAAAAAAGTCATATTGTAATACTTGAACACATTTATACGATGCACAATGTGGACCACTATATATTGATTTGAACACCATTAAGAAAAACATTTAAAAACTGTGTTTGTTTACACACACACATACACATACACATATACATACATACATACAGGAGGACCCAAGGCTGAGGAAGACATACACAATATATATACACTACCAGTCAAAAGTTTGGACACACCTACTCTTTTTCATAGGTTTTCCTTTATTTTTGTTGCTTTCTATGTTGTAAAACATTACTGAACATCAAAACTATGAAGCAGCACGTATGGCATATTCTGAATTATGTGGTAAACAAAAAAGTGTAAAAAAAAAAACCCAAAAAACAAAATGTTTCATATTTTAGATTCTTCAAAGTAGCCACCATTTACCATGATGCTACAATCGGCATTATCTTAACCAGTTTCATGAAGTCGTCACCTGGAATGCTTTTCAGTGAACACGTGTGCC
>JAQQZR010000001.1:7890213-7918477 GCA_030068235.1 Notoglanidium macrostoma
ACAACAGTCCATTATTATCCAGTCTCTTTTAAAGTCATAAAAATAAAGAAAAACATTGAATTAGAAGGCGTGTCCAAGCTTTTGACTGGTAGTGTATGTATAGTTTTTTTTCTCTTCAAATTCAATAATACGTTTTAACATGTAATCAGCTGCTTCAAATTATTTTGTAATTGTTTTTTATATACCGGCATCAAATACTGACGAAACCCATGGTATCTCAAAAAAAGTGTACTGTAACAATCACAATATGGTCATACTGCCCAATCCTAGAAAGCTCATTTGTATATTACAGCATTCAACAATATCAGTATTGCGATAACAATTAAAAAATAATATACACGAAGCCCTAACATAGAACAAAAAGAGCTTCCATTCAACCTCCATTCAATTATCAACCCTGTTTTGGTTGGTGGGATGGAATATAAAGCCATAAAGGCAGATATGCTGGTGTGTTACAGGAAATCAAGTGCCAATAGATTTATTATAATGTGATAACCTAACTCTAGTTCTGAGGAACACTGACCGATCGATTTCTAGTTCAAAGCGTAAATTACATTATTGCAACATTACACATCAAGCCAAGCCACACTAGACCAAGTGAAAGAGTGTCTTATTAGGTCATTCATGCATCCGGTTGCATTACTACAAGTCATATTCCACAACTGTGTACATCCTGCGACTTCATTCCTGCTAAGCAAATAGAGCACTGAGTTCTGAGAGTCAAAATGTTAAGCGCTTGAATGAGAATATAACACGCTAAAACAAATGTGTATGAATGAATGTCACAACTAAATACGTAAGAGGAAAATGAGGGAAAATTTTAAACAGGACCATATATCTAGTATTCAAAGGTTTGAAAAATAAAACACCACACACAGCTTATTAGAGAGCAACAAATCTGCTTTATTAATCTGTCATGTGCATGTGCATCTGCCAGTGCAGGCAGCAAAAAGGAAATGTGTGGGATTACCCAGTGTTCCTTGCTTCCTCCAACACACTGCAGGTGTACAGAAAATCAGCAGATCTCCAGCTGCAAAACTCATCTGAGCTGCCTTTCCAGAAAGCGCCACGGTAAAAACCAATTTCATACTACAGAGGCTTCCGAATGACACTCGTGTCCTAGGTCATGGTCAAAATGATACTGCTGGCTTTCAAAAAGAAAAGTCTTCAACCAATTTTTTTTTCAACTTCTGAAATGATTAAATACTCGCTGTATTTATCTACAGCGAACCAGGAGCCGATATGGAGACTGCCCAGAAGCGTAGACGTATATAAAAACTATTATGGGAAAAATCGAAATTAAATCAAATCAAACGAAATGATCCATAGAACAGACACAGCTAACAGTTGACACTTTATAAAAATATATATATTCGGGAGGCGCAGTCTGGGAAAGCGTGTAAAACATAATCACAAAAATCCCACCAAACATCCTCTAGCCTTATCAACAGACATGTCTAATGACAGTTCAAGAGAAATCTGTAACTCGCCACGAACTTATTTCACATCATGGTAGGGTACGTCTCCAGCAGCCGGTGTTTAAATTCAATGGAAATAAAGCAAGTGAAATGAAAATGAATTTAACACATTCTACTATTATACGTGGGTAACTTAGTAGAAGTCCACTCTCAGTACATCTATATCATGTTTGCAGTGTGTGGGTGAAGCAAAGATTTACCAGGTCAGACGCTGCGGAATAAATCTATTTCTGTTTGGCATTCGTGTTTTTTCGACCAGATCTCCCACATCTCAGGTTCTCAAACTTCAACTGTAAACTTGCATCCGCTTGTGTGGAAAACAAATCCCACTGACCCATCAGTACAGATTTTATAAACATGATCTAACTATTCAAATACCATGCTTATTATTTAAATGTGTACTATGATAATTTGCCTATTTATTTTGCTGTCAAAGATTTCTTCTTCAGACTTTTACATCAATAGAAAACATTCCAAGTTAACATTATTTATAGTTCAACTTGCTTTTTGGATTAAACCAATTCATTTCAAGCGATCAGCTAAACAGGCTAATAATTATGAGAACTCAATAATAAATATGAAAACTTTGATAATGCTGTGATGTGATTTCTACTACTACAACTAACTAACTTTAAAAAAAAAAAAAAAAAAATATATATATATATATATATATTTGCACCCACTACACTCAGCCACATCCATGATTCACTAAAACCTACAGACAGGCGTCACAAAGTCTCTCCTCAGCTCTTCTGACATACATGCACTTCTCAGATTCGGACTCAGATTTCCTCAAGGCTAGTCAAAGTCTAATTAAAGTACACTATATGGCCAAAAGCTTGTTACACCGGACTGTCACACCCATATGTGGTTCTTTCCCAGACTGTTGCCACAAATGTGAAAACACACAATTGTATAGCTTGTTTTCATAAACTGTAGCTTTACAATTTCCCTTCACTGCAACCAAGAGATCCAAACCTGTTCCAGCTTGGCTATGTCACGGTGCACAATGTAAGGTCCATGAAGACCTTGGAGTGGAACGTGAGTGGCTTACACAGAGCCCAGCTTAGCTCAACCCCAACGAACACCTTTTGGGATGAATTTGAATGCCGAGTGCACCCCAGCACTCCTCACCCATGAGCAGTACCTGAACATACTAATGCTCCTGTAGATGAATGAGCACAAATCCCCACAGCCACATTCCAAAATCTAGTGGAAAGCCTTCCCAGAAGACTGGAGGTTATCTTAACAGGAAAGCAGAACTAAATGTGGAATGCGTTGTTCAACAAGCACATATAGCCTGATGGGTAGGTGTCCACATACTTTTGGCCATATGATGGACATATAGCTGGTCGTGAAAATAAATAAATAAATATACATCATTCTAGCCATTTCACAAAATTTCACTTACCTTTTGGAAAATGTAGAAAAAGCTGGTACATTTCTTGGATGGCATAAGAAAATGTGCAGTGTGAGGATATTTACACTCAAAAGCACAGGTAGAATGATCTACCATCCACTACAACACTAAACAGAACTGAAACCTGAATAAACCCTAGATGTTTAATTTTACAATAAACGTCCAATTTTAAGATTTGTTTTCAGTACGGTTACACAACCAGCGCCATATAAGGTAAGAGTCAGTCCGTGGAATATGTTACACAGGATGGAACTTATGCAAATAAGGCAAGAGAGAGTGACTTCCTCAAATCTGCATCCCTGTCTTATCAGAAGTATAACACACGTGATACACACACACACACACACAGCTTTCCTCTTTAGGCCTTATAGTGGGTTATGACTATAAATATCACATAACTGATTAGACATGTAAAATAACCAGTATCATGGGGTACAATTCGTAGCATATTGCTCATAAAAATAAATAAATAAATAATCAAAGATCCTCAAAGATATATACATGATATGTATGATGATATTTCTAACACACTTACACATCATTCACTTATTATCTTCATAGCTGGCTTTTTAGGTTACTGAGTAACTACGTCTGATAGTGTTCTGTAAGAAGCTTTCTGTTTTGACACTGGTATCCATTATTTCTCTCACATTCATGCAAACTGAAGCATTAACCTTCCCCTAAACAAACACACATCATACTCACTGCACTGACACGGAATCTGTGGTGTGTGAGGACGTAATTGAGACGAAAGGTGAAAGGGTGTCGAGACTTTCTAATTAAAGACGAGCTATGAGATCATTACTATATGTATATGGTATACGCGTCGCATGACAAAATGACTGTGGTACCTGAAGATGCCTGAAGTCCTAAAGTGTCATTAAGAGAATGACAAATAAGGGTTTAATACTGTGTTAAAACGTTAAAAGGTCCCTCCTGAAATAAAAGGCTGCTGTGGTGTAATTTACAAATAATCAAAAAGCCCCAAAAGAGTACTAGAGGTCTTGTAGTTCTGTTTCTTACTGCTGCTGCTCTGAGGTTTGTGACTAAAACACAGAGCAGTATGTTACTCAAGCGGAAAGACAGCACGTTCTATTCTGGATCACTTTGGTATCAGTTCTTCACCTCAGAGCTTTAAATGACGTATGCGAGTGCGTTTGCAGGCCTGCTGGTACTGTATCTGGAGTGAGGGAAAAGGAAAAAAAAACAAAAAACGAAGAAAACGTGCCACTTTGAAGAGCCCTGCCTGAAGGCATTTATAAAAGCCAAGCTCAAATCACTTGATCACAAAGCTGCACTTCCTCATTTGGTAAAAGCCAGCCAAAGAGAGAGGCTCATCTGCCATACAGCTCTGTGTGGCCACTGTCAATGTTCTTAGCACATGCAGAACACACTCAGACTCGGTGTACTGGGTCAGAGGCAACATCCCCCTGCACTCCACGTTACACAATCATGAGTCTCAGAAGACGGTACAAAGTTCATCAAAGCCTTCCAGTTGTCTAGAACAAACCCACACACACACTGATGTTTTGATCCTAAAGGTCAACGTGAAGGTCAAATGTAGTCTGGAGCGAACTCCTATACCACCAAAAGTTACTTTACATAACGTTTTAACAGCTATTAGTCAAGTTTGAGGAAGTTATTCAGGCAACTGTTGTTTATTTCAATTCACATAATGAATGCACATGCCTAACCCTAATTATGATCTCACACAATGATGACAATTAAGATTTTGTGTACAAATTGAGTATGGATTAATAGTCTCAACTCCAACCGCCAAGCCCAATCACCCTAAATTCTGAACTGACTTATTTAAAGCATGAAATCCATAACCCTCTCACATATACCACCTACCTCAACTTCCTGAGCAACCAAACATGTCCTGGTTTAACTCAGTCTTTATTAGTACATGCACTAGAGAAACATTTGGAAGCAACACTAGAAATATAAGAACAAGCATCATATTTCCTTTTTTTTTTTTTTTTTTTTTTTTTAAATGCTAGAAAGACAGTAATGCATTTCTTACAATTGAACAGGTAGAACTGGTTGTAACCATCTGCAGGAAGTGTGTATAAGTAACAGATTGCAGAATGTGTTGGTTAGAATATTGAGCGTTTACTGAAATGCAGTCCTAAGCATATACACCACTCACATTCAGATCCTCCCGAAGGCTTCCTTCACCATATTTATTCATTTATTTATCAAATTAATAATAATATTATATAAAATTATATATATATATATAAATTAATTTGTAAATCTGCTAAGCATAAGAGGCTGTTACTAACAAAGACACATTTTCACATAGAATACATAAGAGTGCATAAGAGCATATTATTGCAAACTAATGGAATTGTTATTTTTGACCATTTTTTGACAAAATCTCTAATTAAACTGTAGGCCATTAAACAACTGTAAAATATTTTTAGCTTTCAAAATCGATGCTGTATGATTGATACTTCGTATTAGCACAATCGACTAATTCGGGATATTGTATTGCTTTAACAATATTAATTATAACTCTGTTTATATCCAAGTATACGCGGCTTAGTCATCTTGGACTTTAACATGGGACCTGAAAGATAATCACAGGGTTTTTTTTTTGGTTTTGTTTTTTAAATAAATGTGCTTGTTCTAATGCATCATCATTTCATTAGTAACAGGTGTTTATTTAGCATTTCTACTGTCCAGTGTACCTTAAAGCTGTCACTTTACGTTTCCAGACATGGGTCTTACTAACTTCAAGAAAGAGAAAAAAAGAGAGAGGCTGGAGAGGGAACGGCAGTTTATAGCTGCTATATCATAAGTGATAACAGGAACTAACTTATTTTGCATATGTTCCAGAGCATTAAAAGTGACTACAAGCAGATAAAATGTACATGTTGTTCTTTAATAGACACAAAATTGTTCATGTTGGGAAAGAGCTGTGGTATAAGACGAATAAAAACACATAAGGATGTTGTAAAATTATGAACTTTGTGGTTGATTATTTTCCTATAACAGCACGGGTACTGCGAGTTTTATTCCTTGGATAGCTTTTTGGCAGTTTATGATTGATTTAATGAGGAGTCTGGTTGTTTGCTCAGAATACCCAGATAAAGAAAGTTCTCAAAAAGACATTCAGGAAGCCAAAAAACAGACAAACTGGTCTGAAGCAGTCCAAGTCAGATTGTCTTAGTTAGTTGTACTGGACTCCTTGTTTGAGTTTCTCACTATTGTGGTTAGGCTTTCTCGTGAAACAACTAGGTTACACATTTTCCATCACATGCAGAGTAAAGCGCTGGTGTAAAACGATGACAGTGTGCATGCGAGTGAGTTTCTATTATTTAATCCTTTACAATTTCATATGAAAAGTATGTAAATTAAAAAACTGACAGATCAGAGACAGATTCCTGAAATGCTTTGAGCATGTGTTTAAGTTTTCTCCTGTGATCATGACTGTGCTGAACTTTCATGTGACTGGCTCATGGCAGAGAAAGAGCCCTATTTCCATGATCTCAGTATTAAAGCAGTATCAAATGTTTCTGCTGTCAAGTCGTCATCCGTGTATCTACAGCCTTCAGCAGAGCGACTTGCAAACACGTTTTGCAATTTTGTAGGACAAATGTGATGCTCTTTGATGTGAACGAGGTCAAATCAGATATCAGTGCTCAGACAGTTAGCGTCAGTTTTAGCCCAGGAAGTGACAATTTGTCTATTTCTTTTTTTTTTTTTTTTTTTTAGCTAAAAACAAAGACGGCTTACCTTTCCAAACTTCTGGTGTTGGACATAAAGTTGTCCTTCTTTGATATGAGTGTCCATCTTTGTCCTTCTCTAAAGACAAACAAGCCAATCCTTCCCAGTCTCTGACTTTTTTTCAGAAGGCATGAACTTCCGCTCGCCAAACTTCAGTAGCTCGTCACATGGGGCTTTATTTAAAAGTGTTTGCTTTAATCAAATTAATTTTTATCTTAGCACAGCGGTAGGGAAAGGAGATTTATCTCTTCGACGATAGCAAACAACTGAAGTTCACGTCTCACTTCTCTCTCCGACTGAAGTGAAGCGAGGTGAAGTGAAGTGAAGTGAGGAAGCGCCGCTCATAGTGTGTACACATGCTGCATACTCCCATCAACCAGCCAGTGGGTTGCCAGATTGTGACCCAATACAACTCCGACTGTCGTAACCGGATGCTCATATTATTGCGTTTGATTAGACATTGATTGATGATAGTTTAGCTAATATAGAATTTACCTACAGGCAGGTACATAATGAAATAGGTACAGTTTATTTAAGCTCGACTAGATTGAAAGTTTATTACAATCTGGCAACTATATTCCATTCTTCTTTAATTCGCAAACTGTATTGTCTGGTAAACAAAAAAGAAAACTTTAACTCAGAAATGTGCAACTAAAGTGTTATTTCCTTTTGTTGCATAGTGGTGCTTGGGACAAATACAGTACTGTGCTAAAGTCAAGAAATGCTCTAAAGTAAAGATGACTTAAGTCTTTAAGATGATTAAATCTTTCTGCTAAAAAGAAAAATACCACAATGTGCACTAAATAGTAATAAACTTTAATTTAAAAAAATAATAATAAAATAAAAAAGTCGATATTTGATGTAATGACCCTTTGCTTTTTTCTTAAATAGTAGTCATAGGTATAATGTGTGCGGTTTTATAAGCAGGTAGGTTTTACTGAGCATCTTGGAGAATCTGCCACAGTTCTTCTGGAGACTTTGACTATTGCCCTTGCTGTTGCATGAAAAACCCAGAAGCCTTCATTATGTTTTTTTGTCTGAAAAATGGTCTCTTATGTAATATGTCGATTTCTTTACTGACATACTGACATTTTTCATATACAGTTTATTTTCTGGAAAAGTAATGTTTGGAAATCTAAAATGTTTTTGTACTGACTCAGTGATGCAGAATTCATAAAATAAATATCTATATCAATATTTGCACCAAAAAATAGGGGTGTCTAAGACTTTTGCACAGTACTGAATATTATGTACATGAGCATAGCCCTATGCACATAAAGCTAATGTGCACCATATTTATTTGACAATTTATTTGACTTTTTATTACTGACATTTCTGCCCCGAGAACCCAAACCAGTAATGTCATGTTAAAATGTATCTTTCAAACACTTTTATACTATTAACTTTTGTTCAACATTGCATTTAGGCTCAAGTTGACATTATTAATACTTATTTCAGGTTATTGAGATTTAGATACATCTTGTTGATGAGATATTTAGGCCTATATGTTAATAATGACTATAAACTCTATAACAAATGTACAAGTGGCTGATGGACTGTTAAACTGTTAATGCACTCATTGTTCATTATCAGTAAACTCATCACCACCCAGGATATTAGAAAATGCAAAAACCACATATTACCAGATTAAAAGACATCTCTTCATCTCTATAACACACAAACAGTAATGCAGTCAAATGTCAGATAGCATTTGAGTTGACAGTACAAGTGTGAGTTTCAACCTTCATAATGAAAGTAGTTCTTGAATGTGCTGATGGAAAAAGATTCTCCTCTCACGCCCACCCGTCTGAAAAGCATTCAGACATATAAGGTGGGATAACTTGCAGAGGTGGGTGGCATGGAACCACATCAAGACCACATCAACCACATGTTGTGTTCCTGCAGTATCAGCTTGAAACAGACTTTGTTTGTAAATTTTGTACGCTCCATTGTAATGGCTTGTTTGATAGGGCTAACATGTTTTCACATCTAATCCACTACAGACAATGTCTTCACTCTTTCAATTATTCTTTCAATTTAGATTCAAATGAATCTTTGAATAAAACATTAAAAAAAAAAATGTTCAAATATTAATGTGATAAATTATAAAACAGAAACATTTTTAAAGTAAAAAAAAAAAAAAGTGTTCAAAGGCCGTGCTGTAAAATCTCACTCCTTATCACCACGATGACGAAACAAAGTCTTTCGAATAATAAAAAAAAGACATACTGCCACCTAGTGGCAATTGGAAAAAATTGTAATTTAAGACATTTTATGAGCAAACAAGCATGGGTTTAATATAAAAAATGTTGCTTTCTTTTTTATGCATATTATGCATTAGAATTTGTTCATCAAAGTTTCCACATATGTAGCCCATATATGTAACAGGTCGAGAAAACATATTACATAAATTATACATATTGTATGAACCGTACTGAAAAATAAACAACAAGCAACCAACAAAACAAACAAACAAATAAATGAATGAACGAACGATAATCTCCTTATTCAGGAAATATTCATAGATGAGTTCATTGTCTACTTCTCTCCACAGAAATAAGAAATGTGTGATCTGAACTTAGAAACAGGTAAGAAAGCGTGATCAAGTCTGTGTTTACGGCAGGGATCGAGCGATAATCCGATTGGTGGAAAAGAGACTTGGACAACACGTCATCGTCTAGTCACGAGGAAGAACCAGGAAGCGGTAGGAATGAGTGCGGTGTACGGAGGTGTGGAAGGGTAAGGTTTTGACAAAAACATGTCGAATTATTGACGCATTTTAAATTTCAGTTTAAGCAAATGACACTAGACAGTTATTTGACACTGTGTGTTGGTGTGTGATGCGTTTGGTAAGTTTGTAGCTGTTCACATTGTCCTCTATTAGACAACCTACTGCATCCTGAAAGACTGTTGGGTTAATGCTGTAATAATCATTTGGCTTTGACTTGTCAGGGGCGGAACTCACTCCAAAGCAGTGCTTCTGTCTGCTGCAGGGGAGATCCTCGCCGAGACAGATGGACCATGCACCAATCACTGGGTAAGGAAAGAAAAGCCTTTCCTCTGTATGGCATATAGTGTATGTTTGTCTTCAGCATATACTGTACATCTGTTCCTTGTGCTTGCACTAATTCCTACCACATAGGTGCAGTTTGCTGACACTATGCAGTTTGTCAGATATAAGTTATAAGAGCCATTAAGAGTGTGTTTCAAACATTTCCTTACTGAAGTAATCTGTGTCTTTAGTTGGTTGGTGTTGATAAGTGTATCGAGGGCATTAACAGTATGCTCCAGAAGGCAAAGATCAGTGCCGGGCTGGATCCCGACACACCCATCTATTCTCTGGTGAGTCTTTATTACTATTTGGATATTCAGCATGATAGCTGAACAACAAACCAATAAACAGAATGCTTACACTTGTCATTTTTTTTGACTGTGGTTAAGACAGATACAATGCGTGTGTTTGTATATAGGGCATGTCACTGAGTGGTGGAGAGCAGAAGGATGCCATTCAGAAACTGATTGATGAGATGAAGGAAAAATTTCCTAAACTAAGCCAGAGTTATTACCTTACCACAGATGCCATCGGTGCCATGGCAACAGCAAGTGACCATGGTACTGGATCTTACATGTTAGCAGTAATGACGTTAGTAAATAGTAAATAATTTATTAACTCAATTTGTATTTAACATTAGCTAACACGTTGGACTTTATACATATAAAGTGACTTGGCAAAATAAGGTGTATGTAGACTCTTCTTCCCTCTAGGTGGCATAGTACTGATATCAGGAACTGGTTCAAACTGTAAGATGGTGAACCCTGATGGCACTCAGGTGGGCTGTGGAGGATGGGGTCACATGATGGGGGATGAAGGCTCAGGTAACTGTCACTACATATATACCTTATAGCCTTTATATCGAGTCATTAGAATTGTTAATGTGTGTATATTTACTGGGAATTTCTGAATCTTGGACTTTTTAGCATTTTGGATATCTCATCTTGCTGTAAAAGCAGTATTTGATGCCAAAGATAACCTGGTCACACCTCCACATGACATCACCTATGTTAACAAAGCCATGGAGGACTACTTCAAGGTAAGTAGTCACTGTCCTTATTCTGTGATGGCCCCCAAGTAGTTGTTTATGTTGTATGACTGGTTCCTTTGTATCCATCTGTAGGTGTCTGATTTGATGGGAATGCTCCCCCACCTGTACAGAGACTTCAAGAAATCATATTTTGCTGGCTTCTGTAGAAAACTGGCTGAAGGTATTATGAAGAGGGAAGGGAAGAACAATAATTGTCTCTATGAGCTTCTGTTACAGCGAATAGACAATGACTTTGACTGCTGTCTGGCTTCACATCTCAAATGTTTGTGTTTTAGGTGCTAATGCAGGTGATGCTTTCTGTCGATACGTGTTTACCCAGGCTGGTAAAGTGCTCGCACAGCACATTGTAGCAGTGCTGCCCAAAGTGCACCAGGTTTGCCACCTCTGATCTTAATCAATGAATGAACATTACATGAATAAAACACTCACTCTGTTACTCACATTCTGTCTCTGTTTACTCTCCATCTGTCCCTCTGTTTTTTCCAGGAGCTGTTCTTGGGTGACCTTGGACTGCCCATTCTGTGTGTTGGATCTGTATGGTTAAGCTGGGAGCTGATGAAGGATGGTGAGTTTGGTTAAAACAGGTCACACAATTAGCCACCTCAGTTTCTTTTGTGATGGTAAATATTTTCCATTGGTACATGACAGAAACCCCAAAGCAGAAATAATTTAAATAGATTTACATTAAGCTCATTTTGCTGACACTTTTATTCAATGTGATTTACAATTGAGACGATATACAACTGAGCAGATGAAGATTCAGGGTTTCGCAAAAGTGGTTGCTTGCCAGTGCAAGGTTTTGAACTCTCAACCTTCCGATCAGTAGCCTGATGCCTTAACTGCTGTTATCACTGTTCATGCATTGCTCTGTTTAGTGGTACAAATCGATCCTGTCCCTCCACCATAATTATTATGTTGCCTTGACGCATGTTTTCCACCACTGTTGCACCAAATGGAGTCTAATAATTGATGTATGAGGTTTCCCATAGGCCACAAATTAACAGATCGATCCCTTCTCTATATTGCAAAATGTTTGGTTTTGGGGGGAAAATTGCAGCTTAATCTGTGATTCCTTCCGGGATCTCTATATAAATAGGGAAACTGTGATAAGTAATATCACAAAAGATACTATCTGTGTCCTCAGAATCTGACTAACAATGGGGTTTCAAAGATGTAGCAACTACAGCCTCTGTTAAAACAAAGTAGTTAGTCATTTTTCCCCACTTTAGAAAATGCAGTATTGTCTGACTTCTAATAACTGTTATTTCTGCACTCCTGTAGACAGCACTATCTTAGGAATTTTGCTGCTACTCTATAAGACTGCATTTTTACTCCCAGACCACTCAGTATCTGTTTCAAGTAATCCAGTTTATGTTTTGATTTACATAAAAACAGCCAGTGTTTTTCCAACCTTCAGTTATCCGGTTTCAGTAAGCCTGTGCCCACTGAAGCCTCCGATTCCCGTTCTTAAGTGGGATCTGATCTTTTCCTGCTGTTACGTGTTCTGAGACGCTTCTGCTCACCATAGTTGTAAAGAATGGTCATTTCAGTCACTGTAGCCTTCCTGTAAGCTCAAACCAGTCTGGCCATTCCACGCTGATCTTCAAGTCTATGATCAACTTTTAAGACTTTTGTGCTTGTGCCAGTGGATCAGCAGTTTCCAAAGATTGTCCATTCACAGCCCCCCCTCCCATAACAATTTCTGTGGAATGCAGCTGAGATTTTCAATGAAAAACAATGGAGGAAAAAAAAAAAACACAAAACACTGAATTGCATTAGAATGCTTCATCATGAATATGTATCAGAAAAGATGTTACAGTATTTATTTGAATAATATTTAATTTTAATGTGTTTTACTACTGTTTTATGCACCATTAAAGGTCATGGCAACAAAACTTAGATTTCTCTATGTACCCTATGATCTCTGATTATCAAGATCACAGTTACTGAATCAGCTCTGTAAAAACCACACACAGTTGAACAGGACACTGTGGTGAGTCTGTGGTTGATTTTTCTTGCAGGTTTCACTCAGGTCCTTTCCCAGGCCAAACTGACTGGTTACAGCCATTTTCAGAAGTATAGCCTTCTCACCCTATGCCAGTCGTCTGCTATAGGTGGTGCCAAGCTGGGAGCCCAGAATGCAGGTGCCACCTTGCCCCTGGACTACGCCACTAGTGCCAGCGTGTTCTTCAGCCACTCGTTCACTGAGCAATAGTCAAGCTGGAAAGGTTTTTGATGCATATTTGGCCCCAGTACAGTTCAGTACAATCAGAAAAACCTATGCTGGACATTTCTTAGTGTTTTATGTGATCTGTATACCTCCGTACAATGTCATTCAGTTTACAGTGGCTCTTCAGCAGCAATATGGTCATTTACCCAGTGAAAGGGACTAGGTGAAGTCACTGGGAGGGCCAGCATTTAGTGTTTTTATATTGCAGTTAGGGTGATTAAGTGCAAAAAAATTTTTAATTACTTCCACATTTCCTTGACCTGCTAATTTTGAGTATAAACATTAATGCTGTTCTGAGATGTAGCTTTGCCTCTGTGCAATACATGTGAAATAATACAAAATACTAATTTTTATTGCAATAAACTGCAAGAGCAAGTGTAAGAGGCCCAAGTCCTGATTAAAAATCTTTTTAAAATCTAAATGGTCTGTTCTTGTCCAATTCCAAGTGAAAACACGTTAAAAATTCAAGTTGACTGACAGAAAAAGTTCTATCTGAAAACTACAGCTAACTGAAAGCTTCTTACAGTTCTATATAACGCATCCCATATTTCCTAAAGAACAGCATAAAACTCAATGCTCAGCATGTTCCTGAATTACTGTTTAACTGTTTACACAGAACATAAGGAAATGCTTTTCGTAAATGGCAAAATTCCAAAGAATTAAGCTGTATCAGGAGCACCCAGAACTGCAGCCTACAGGATTAATGGTGCACTGGATGGTACACTTGAGGTGTGTAGTAAAAAAAAAAAAAATTATATATATATATATATATATATATATATATATATATAAATAATTGCCTGACACACACTCAGCAAAATACGAACATTTTTTCTTTTATTTCCTTTTTTTCTTATTTTTGTTTCAAGTAACTGCACTCTTGCATGTAAGAATTTCTACTCAAAATCAAATAATGTTTTTATGTGAAAATCTCCACAGCTTTTTCTTGCCATTCTATTCAAACTGGCCCATTATCCAGTGAACCACTTTACATCCAGTCACACCCCAAACTGTCCTTCCACACTCACAGTTATGGGGCATGATTATCCCAGCCATAAACCTCCCTTGTAAAAAAACGGACACAAAAAAAAAATAAAAAAAAAAGAAAAAAAAGAAAGAAAAAAAAAAGGTCAGGCAAGGAGAAAGTAAATAATCATAATCAGGCACGGACTTCTAAGTGAGAGCTGGGGTGATCTGACGTCTCAGTTTATCGATAGAAAGAAATAAAACGGCTCTGTTTCGAGTACAATGTTAGGTTGCCATGGCACCTCCTAGAGGCTGCGTCTAAACTCCCTGCCCTTGGTTTACATGTAACAAATGGAAAAATAAAAAGCTTATAGATAAACCCTCCTCCCTCCCCCCACAAAAAACCCTCACCCTCCTCCTCCAGCCCCTCACAGCTGTGTGTGTACATATGTATGAGAGCATATACATGGCTGTCAATTCCAGCCAAAAAAGTCTCTGTATGTGCGTGTGAGAGGGCTCCACTCCAGAGGGTGAGGATGATCCCTAGTATTTCACTCCTGGGACAAACTCCTTGGCTTCAGGGTTTAAGCTGCTCTTACGCTGAGAAGAGAAAAGAGAGAAGATGTCAGATTATAGCACGTTATATTCATGTATTTTTCACAATTGAAGAACAGGGTATTACTAGTGAATATGGGCTTCAGGATCTTTTTTTTTTATTTTTTATTTTTTTTTTTGCTGACATTTGCCACATGTTTAATGTTGGGGTCATCTTTCTCCCAACTGGCTCAGCTAACAAGAATTTCAAGTTAAGCAAGTAAAGCTAAGCATCTATGCAGTCAAACATCCTGTACTACTGGCACTAAAATGTGTGTGGTGAATGGCATTCAGACAAAACTGGGCTTGTAAGGTATTACCACAATCTCCTCTGTGTTGCTGTTGCTGTCGCTGACGGACAGGCCGTTAAATTGCTGCTGAATCTGTCCCATCCCTGGGGGAAGGTCTCTTGCTGGAATAAACCAATCCTGATCCTCCTCATCCAACATTTCCTGGAAACAACGCTCCAGAAACTCTTGCTCCAACAGCTCCTCCTCTACCTGAGAAACAATAAAGAAAGACCAAAATAACAGAATGAGGGACAGAGGGACTGTTCCTGACTCACAAAAAGACTGGTGACAAAATCTCCACCCTCAGCACTCGCTAGGGTGTGTTTGTTTTTAAAAACCAGCATATGTGGGTTAGGATATTGAAGGCAGGTCACTGCATGTCAACACATGGAGCACAATACATGCAGAAGACAAAGTAGTAAAACTAGAGCATATCAGCTCTGCTACAATCACCATTACTACACAGACCACCAGACAATGGTGCTTCAGAGTACGTCTAAGTATTCGTGTGTGGGGGCGTGTATGCACAGACCTGTCGGTTGTATTCCTCCTCGTTCTCCATCCACATGTACTCTGCAAAAGGGTTGACCTCTCCCTCCGCATGCCCATTGGTTACAGAGTCTTTTCCGTCTTTCCCTGGAGCTCCACCCCCCAGCGTCTTTGCTAGATCGGGCCCGTTCAGATCTGTCGGCTCTGTGAAAGCGAGACAGAAAAAGAAATCCTAAAAACCTACGTACATGCACAGCACCAGTCAAAAGTTTAGACACACCTACTCATTCATAGATTTTCCTTCATTTTGACTAATTTCCACATTGTAGAACAATAATGAAGAAATCAAAACTATGAAATTCATCTGGAACAGATATGGAATTATGTGGAAAACAACAAAAATGGTTTAAAAAAAAAAAAAAAAAAAAAAAAAAAAAAAAAAAAGATTCTTCAATTTAGCCACCGCTTACTTTGATGACAGCTTTACACACTATTGGCATCATCTTAACCAACTTCATGAGGTAGTCACCTGGAATGCTTTACAATCAACAGGTGTGTCTTGTCAAAAGTTAATTAGTGGAATTTCTTGCATTTGAGATTTGAAATCACTGGTGGTTTGTCGAGGTAGTGTAGGTATACAGTATATAGCCCTATTCAACAACTGTAGTAATTCATATTCAAGAATCAGGTCAAGAACTGCTCAACTAAGTAACGTGAAGTGACACCCACACACACACAAGCGCGAAAAGTATTGAGACATGTTCATTATTGAATTCAGGTGTTTCAATCAGACCCATTGCCACAGGTGTATAAAATCAAGCACCTAGCCTCCATTTACAAACATTTGGAAAACAAAATGGGTCGTTCTGAACAACTCCTTTCCAATAACAGTTTGTGAAATTTCACCCCTGCTGGATATTCCACGGTCAACTGTAAGTGGTATTATTGGCAAGTGGAAGTGTTTAGGAACAGCAGCAACTCAGCCACGAAGCAGAAGACCACATAAGTTACAGAGATCAACGACTACGAAGGTCCATGGTGCGTAAAAGTCTCTAATGTTCTGCTGATTCCATAGCTGAAGAGTTCCAAACTTCCACTGGCATTAATGCAAGTACAAAAACTGTGGCGGGAGCTTCATGGAACAGGTTTCCATGGCTGAGCTGCTGCATGCAAGCCTCACATCACCAAGTCCAATGCCAAGCGTCGGATGGAGTGGTGTAAAGCACCGCCACTGGACTGTGGTGCAGTGGAAATGTTCTATGGAGTGACAAATCACACTTCTCTGTTTGGCAGTCAGACGGGCGAGTCTGGGTTTGGCAGATACCGGGAGAACATTACCTGCCTGACTGCATTGTGTCGACTGTGAAGTTTGGTGGAGCAGGAATAATGGTTTGGTGCTGTTTTTCAGGGTTTGGGCACCTTACTTCCAGTGAAGGGCAATCTTAATGCTTCAGCATACCAAGTCATTTTGGACAACGCTATGCTTCCAACTTTGTGGACTCAGTTCTTTTCATAGTTCAGACTTTTCTATTCCAGCATGACTGTGCCCCAGTGCACAAAACAAGGTCCATAAAGACATGGTTGGATGAGTTCGGTGTGGAAGAACTTGAGTGGCCCGCACAGAGTCCTGACCTTAACCCCATCAAACTCCTTTGTGATGAACTGGAATGGAAATTGCGAGCCAGACCTTCTCATCCAACATCAGTGCCTGACCTCATATAGAATGAATAGGCACAAATCCCCACAGAAACACTCCACAATCTTGTGGAAAGCCTTCCAAGAAGAGTGGAAGCTTTTCTAGTTGCAAAGGGGGTCTTAACTCCATATTAAAGTCTATGTATTTGAATGCAGGGTCATTAAAGTCCCTGTTGGTGTAATGGTCAGGCATCCCAATACTTTTGTCCATATAGTGTATGTGTGTGTGCGCACACACCTTCAGAATGAAAAACTATACAAGGTTTTAGATGGGGGGAAAAAAAACCATCTATGTGACTAACTGCATACATAGCCTACAAATCCCATGTACTACACCGCTGCAGCAACATTCCAAAACAGAACACTAAATGTCTGATAATTGCAGATGAGTGTGCCTGATCCCAAAATCAAGCTCTCTCAAAAATATGCAAGAGTTGGCCATCATTGGTTGGGGAGACCCAGGCTGCAAGGACTGTCTGTTCTACAAAGAGAACTGGAGGCTTTGTATAAAGAAACAGCTTTTTTTTTTTATATATAAATAGTGTCTCTCCAGGAATCAGGTCATGTTTGTTTTTATTTTGCTATTCCTAACAATCATTTGTGTGAGACATCAAATAATTTCTTAATTTTATATTATATATATATAAATACATAAATATAAATAACAGAAGCATGATTGTGTTTACATTTTCTCACACAAACACATGATAAAAGTATGCGGACACCAAACCATCACCCCCGTGTCCTTGTTGAACATCCCATTACAGATCTAGTCCACTTCTGGGACTTACAGCCTCTCTCCTAGGAAGGTTTTCCACTAGATTTTGAACATGCCTGGGGGATTAGTGCTTGTTTTGGTGTCAGTAGAGGAGGTCTGGGGTGCAGTCAGTATGCCAGTTCATCACAAAGGTGTTCAGTGGAGTTGAGGTCAGGGTTCTGTGCAGAAGTCTCATTTTCTTCCACACCAACCTTGGCAAACTTGTCTTCATGGAGCTTACTGTTTGGGCCTCTTAGTTCCAGTGAATGGAAAAATGTAATGTTACAGCATCCAGACATTCTATACCAGTTGTGCACTTCCAGCTTTGTGGCAACAGTTTGGGGAAGATATAAAGGTGTGATGGCCATGTGTCCACATTATTTTGACCATATAGTACAGATGGATGACAAACTGGATTCATGAATCTGCTAATATATGAGGAAATGAGTTTGATTTCCTTTTAGCCCCTCATTAGCTGTTTCTCAGCAATGTACTTGCAACAATTCACAGACGGGCTCATAAAAGACGATTCGTAGACAAGAAATTCAACGTTTCAAAATACTGGAGCCTCTGTGACAGCTCGCGGACTGAGAACATTACAAACGGCTCACGCTACATGAGCAGCTGCTGTGGGAGTGCAGAGCTGGGCAGCGTAATCTCTGAGCACCAAAATTAGTCAACGACTGGGAAACCAGGGCCAAAATTGTGTAGTGCGCACAAGGTGTAAAGGGAAATTGACCACATGTGACCTGGGTCACACGCACAAACCTGACACTTCTCTGCTGCCCATGTGGCCTGATTTTAGGAGAGACTAAGTACTGCTTGTTGCAAGAGCAGACAGACAGATTAAATAAACCAGAACAGACGGCACGCGCGCACACAGATAAAGACAAAGGAGGACTGCCAGGATCCCTCAGTGCGCACTATAGGCTCAAACCAAGTTAGGTTGTGTGGCAAAAAGACCCACATTATCACCTGGATTTTACTTAGAGATCCAATATACAGTATGCATACTGAGCTGATATCAGCAATCACAGAATTAAATTTATGCCGGGTGTTTTATTAATTTTGTACTGCAATATTAAGGAGGTTTCTAAATCTATAAACTGTTTTGTTTACATATTGGTATTAAGTTGAAATGACTATGTATTTTTTTCTGTAGCCTCCTGAGATCCAAACTATAATGCCTTGTAATTCCTCCTCACTGTTTGTTTAGCATCTGAAAACTATTGAACTTGATCAGGGTCTTCAAAAACGGAGAAGACTGGCAAAAACGTAATACCTAATAATCCTTATATGAGGATTTTACACGGACATATACAATGTAGTTGGGAGAAAATGTGATGCCCTCATGAGGACAGTGAGGTTTCATGAGGTTAGAGAAGTTTGTTTGAGCAGTTTCAGATGGCCATCTGAACTGGATTGCTATGAAATCACCATTATAAAGCCTAACTGTCACCAATACTCAAAGTGGTATTGCACAGCTCTCTAATTTTACTCGTCGCTGCTATTCCACCAAATAATCCAAAGGGTGGAATAGTTTCAGTTTGCAAGCCCATGTGCAAATAGTTGCCTACATGTTATACGCAACACCAACCATGTGTTCCCAAGACTTGGTAACTACAGATTACTGAGACCTGCTAGTCAGAAGAAGAAAAGAAAAAAAAAAAAGAAAACGTTTACAGCTTCATTTACATCATCCTTTGAACCGTAATTGCCAGAGCTCCATCAGTTATTAACAAGGGTTACATTGCAAATTACATTCACAAACAATAACTTTGAACCTATCTGTAAAATGCAATACTTATTGGGTTGTACTGGATCAGCTATGTGCTCCTAGTTGCTTTAATAATGATCGTTCAACTTGACAAATAAAAGCAATTACACGAATGCTGTTTGAGAATCTAAAAAGGTGCATGCACTGGTATAGCGCTCCTCTGATCTTTCTGATCAACAGGGTGTTTCTGCATTCAGACCTGCTGCTCAGTAGGTGTTTTTTGCACCATTCTTGTGCTGACTGATGCATGTTAAAATCTCAGGGGATCAGCAAATTCAGAAATACCTAAATTAACCCATCTGGCACTAACAACCAGGCCATGGTCAAAATCATGATCATATTTCCCCCATTTTAATAAAATGGGATAATAAAATGGGTTAATAAAATCATGCAGATGCATGTCGGTTAGCGTGAACGCTGAGTGAACGCTAACCGACATGCATCTGCATGATTTTATGCACTACATTGCTGCCACAGGATTGGCTGATTGCAGAACTGCTTTTAAGTTTCCATTAAAGCGGCTAGTTTCATATTAACCCATCACTTCATACATACATTTCATACAGCCTATCGCTCCGTGTGTGTGACTTATGTATTCATAGAATTGTGAAATACATTTAAGTATCAGAGATTGCCAATATGGTTATAGGTGTTAAGGGGTAGCATGAGATAAGAGCTGACTCACAAATGCAGCCCTAAACCCTTTAGTTTTCCTTTAAGTCCTCACTTCAGTGACATAAGCAAAGTGAAAATGCTTGCAAGTTCTCAAGGCCGAATGATTTCAACGCGATTTTTGCCAAATGTAATTAAATCAACATTCAAACACATTCATACTTTATATTAAGGTCTTACTTTAAGTAGGTTATGCACAGACAGTATTAATTTGTTATGCAATGCATGGTGGAATTTAAACAACAAAAGACCTAAATGAAAGGAACCTCTGGAAAACCTGTAGTTATCAATACTAAAAAAAAAAAGGTGCTCCAAGACACTCTGCACCATCAGGGACACAGAAAGGTATTGTGAGCCGAGAAGACGTCATAACATGGCAGTGCTGCCTTATCAGTGGGGTAAGACTTAAGAAGTCTACAAGGTTTCCAGGGATCAGATTTTGAGGATTGTGATTGTTTAGGCTGCTTTTAAAGCAGATATATTACAGTCAGTCAAGTTGCATTGTTTCAGCCACACACAGTTTTTAACATTTGTACTAGAAGCGGCTTCATTCGGGAGTCATGTTTAGCTCATTAATAGAGAGTATTTTTGATTTTCCATCAAAACAGTCAGCTCTTCAGAGCCTACTCTTTTGCCAGACTTGCTACTCTTTTGGATTGATTAAGGCACGTAGTTGATACGGTACTAATGCAGGGACCATAAACATCACTTCCATATTAGTTACATTAGTGTAGCTTCAGTGCAAACATAGCTTGGCATTTTGACATGAACATTTTGGGTAAGGTGGAAATTAGGTCTTTCTTTAAAAAGCGGAGAATATTTTCATTGGCATAAGGAATGAGCAGATTATAAGGGCAGAGAACAACAGTGGAAGCTCATTCATTTATTCATCTTCGGTAACCACTTTATCTGGGCCAGTGTGGATCTTCCCATCCCATCTTATCCCAGGATCAGTGGGCGCACGGGGAGAATACATCATGGACGAAATACCAAGTCCAATGCAGCCAACCAGTATCGGGTAAATACTTAATTGGAGCTGTAACGACACGACATAGATTTGTGTCGGGAATTTCTAAAAATACATGAATACATTTTCATTTAACTATTGTTTTGGCTACAGGCGGATGCGCTCTATAGTGTGTGTGTGCGCGTCTCTCTCTTTATGCTACTTGTGGCTCCTCTCTACCGCTTATTTATAAAAGAGCTAGATCATAGAAAATGCGGGTGCATTTATATAGCAGGACATACGAAAGCTTAAGAGCCAAGGCAAATAAATTACATTTAAAATGTTTAAGGGATTCAATACAAAGGTAATGTCAGTCACAATCTATGATTGAATACTATAATAAAAATAATAGCCTAATACTTGTGTTTTCTAACCATCTAATCTAAACAGTCACGTCTACATTGTCATCTGGTCATTTTTTTTTTTTTTTTTTTTTACACCGCCACATGTGCAATGCCCATCTAAACTTTTACAGTGTACTCCTCAGTGTTGCCACCCATCCACTCAGAACACAAATCTGTTCCAATGTACGGAAGTGTTGCCTTAGGATCATGTGATGTTTCAAAATACAGAAGTATTCATCATACAAACAGAAAGCATACATCTTTTAAAAAAACAACAACAACAAAACAGTATGTTTATATGCCCACTAATATCCCACTATTATTATGAACATGGCAACATTCAGAAATTGATACAGGTCACATGAACAGCATATTCCATTCAGATATTCCGAATTTTGCATTTTCCGATCAAGACGCATGGAATATGAATTTTTATTAATTGTGTCTCAGTTGAGGTTTTAATGGCGGTTTGAGACACACGGCCTCTTCCCTGTCAGCTCGGTGCATTGTACACAAACCAACTAGATAACAGTTTGCAAGGCTGGATTCATTTTCATCAGCCGTTTATACAGCTTAGTAGAAAGTCTTTTTCGAAATAAGGGCAAGGACTGGAATAGTCTGTGCATGTAAAACGTAGAGTGTGAAGTTCGAAACTCTAAGCCAACCCAGTATTCATCAGCTCATCAGAGGCAGCATTCATCACAGCTACCAGCACCAAAGAGAAAGAGACCGAATGATGAGCAATCAAGTCTTCATGTTTCAAATGCACATAAATGTTACAGTAAAGAAGAGTACCTCAAATGTCCTACGAGAAGTGGAACATTATCCGTTTGTGAAAGGTGATAGATATTAAGTTTTTCAATAGCATAAGCTATGGGAATGTTCTTTTTAATAGTTTGGTTTCACTTAAGCTAATATTAGAATCACACTCGTTGTAGTAGGCAATATAACCATTTTACATCCTGGTATTTTCAAAAATTTGGGGAGGGAAAAATGGACAAATTTTCTATTGAATTACACCAAAAGGGAAGGTTGCTCCATATCATCACCTTCACTAAGAATTTCAAACATGTTTATACAAGTTAGGCAAGTATTACGTAAATTTCATGGTGAAGTTTCAGTGGAAACAAGTTGACTCAGGTAGGTAATGGGAAAGGGGATATTATTGCATGTTCCCTGATCAAACATTTAACAACAAGTGGACATAGCCAAGCAGTTAGTAGCTAATTATTTTAAGATGCTGTAGCTTGATGTTAATTATGGAAAGTACCACAAAATAAAATTTCAAAATTTATTATAAAATTATAATTGAAAACCCTCAGCCTTCAACCCATATATTCCACTACTGCTTTTGACTTCTTAAGAGACTTCCAGAAAAAGTGGCATAATTTTTGTTCTTTCCAGCCAATTCTTTGAACATCTAGTGAGTGAGTTAGACAGCTTTGCTAACATTAAGGTTTTTGTTGACACTGTAATAGGGGTGTTCTGGTTTAAATGTTTCCACAGTGTGACGATCTAAAAGTTTAAAAGTGGCCGCGTCATTGTACTGATCAATTGTGCAAAAACATCAAACAAAACTAATCGGAAAATCTATTTTCATGCAAAAGTCTCTTTAAATCATCTGTGGATGTACAAAAGAACCAGAAGGGCCAAACATCTTATTTCTTTATCTTTCATGAAATATTTTCACAAAAGAAATGGCCGTAAAGTTTTTGATATTTTCTGATTTATCATGTTTGTTGTCATGAGTGGAAAGATTGGCTGCAAACCCCCCCCAAATCACAGAAGGTCATGCTCTTCTGTGTACTTGATGGCCAGTGTGCATGATTAAGAAGTAGCAATGTAATGTGTTTACGAGTGTAGAATTACACAGCCAAAGGGTTTTGAGTGCAGTTGTCCCCTGTACAGAGAACAGAGGCTGCTTTAGTAAGAGTATGACGAGTCATGACAGAAGGGATTGCAAAATATTTGGACACAAAAGGTGAATAACATTGAAATAGGGAAAATATAGCGTGAAAAAGATGGGTAGAAGGCAATAGCCGGAAATGCATATTAAATCTGTAGTTAGAAAAAGTCAACAGTGAGGTAACTATCCAGACATACACCATGACTAACCACGACACTGTAAAAAAATCCTACTCTGCAGGGACAGTATGCCAACTTAGATACTCTGGGAACAATTTTCTACTTCACTTTAGGCTGTAATTTGTTCCATGTAATTGCTAACAAAATATCATAGCGGGTGTTAATCCAACAACAATCAGGATTGACAAAGCAGCCTCATTTAAGAAAAGTCTGGGTAATATGACAAAATATCAAGTGTCACAATACACTTTTCTGAGTTACAGCAGGTATCATGAGATCATTTTAATAACAATTACAAACTCTGAATAGAAGCAGTTGATTTGATCTTAAAATTTTGCACTGAATCTTTATAATTGTAGTGTTATTATAATGAATAGTTTGTCTTTCATTTTAAAGTAATTAAAAGACTTTAAGAAAAGTCTAAAAGATTTTTTTTTTTAATGGCAAACTTTACTCTTTTGCTGACATTGTGTACATCATGACACATATAACGCATCATTTGAATGTATTCTAGTACCGTGCTATGATTTGGTCATAACGCCCAGCCCTAATTTAAAAAGCTTTCCATTACTGTTGAAGACAACTCCCACAGGAAGTATGACCAGCCTGACTGCTTGAAGATTAGCTGTCATCTTACAGGAGATCAGATGCGTGAACACGACCTCATTTCCACATTCAGGATGAAGCCACTTTGAGTCTGTGTTCATTGCTTTCGTGGTGCTATTTCCTGGCTTCGGATAGACTTATAGCAGGTGTTATTGCCTTTTCTTTTCCTTTACCTTTTTCTTAAAGCCCTTTCACTCTCTGGCTGCAATTAAGCCAAATTGGGCTAAAATCTGGTTGTAACACTTGAGATTAGATCCACCTGGCCAACAACAATAAAACGACAAAAAGAAACACATGCAAATAAATTCTTAAAGGATGAAAGACGACTCCCAAACGAAAAACATTTTTGTTACTATCTCTCGCTCACATCATAATAATAAATTGTGCCGTTTATAATTAGTGCAGTGTTCGTTTCCACAACAGGACACCATGAAAGGCAACAATCTTGGGAATTTAATTTTTCTTTTTTTTTTAAATCATACAGTCTTTTGTAAACCACATGATGTTCAGTGTGGCTTGTCAATGAACTATGGCTCCAACACACACACACACACACACACACACACACACACACACACACACACCTTTTTTTGTTCTTATGGCTGATATTTAGGAACAAATAATAACCAATTACAATTACCTTACAGACTCCCATTACTAAATCCAGGGGAAAAAAGGAGCAAACTGGAGCTTTCTGCCATTCAGGAGGATCTTGTGCATTGCGAATGACGCTTACCAAATGACACAGTATTTCTTGTCAATCTGTCACTTGTCCGAGACTGTCTGGCAGTGGAACTTTTGGTCATTAACAATGAGCCTGCTCCTGCCAAGAACCTTGCTCGGCCTGTGCTTGTCTGGACCCATTCACCAATGACGTAAAGATCTATAAAGAGGTGGGGTTGATGGCAACCACCTGGCTATACACGAACATCCACCCGTCACCTTTCTGCCAGTCTGAAAACTTCCACCTCGACAGGGACAGAACCATAACCAGATGAACAGTGAGAAAGGGCAGAATCAAGATTCCTCATTAATGAGGTTAAAGGTAGCGCTTAACTGACCTTTACAGACTGCTCATTTTTTGGCCATAGACAATTCATAAAGGATTTTAGTGCTAAAAGTAGGTCCTAAACCTGTAAAACCTTATGAGTAGTTCAGACACCAAGTCATAAACAATCCTAAAGAGCTGCTGCTGACAATTTAACAGCAGAGTCAAATTCATGTGTAGGATACATTTAACGACAAACTTTAAAAGGGTGCTGTGTCTATTGTGGGAAAATTTCAACGATGGGAGTTGTGAAGACATTACCTCATTGATTGGGTAATGCAGCGCTGAAGACCAAACTCTTCAATACTGCAAATATCATCTGTGAGTTTTACTTCAAACAATAAATGCCCATGACTACAAAAAAAAAAAAAAACAAGAACACTGCTGTATAACTGAATGTTGACAGATTAGGTGATGTTGAGGCTTGCATTGACCGATGCAAGCTCACAGTACAATCAAAAATAAATACAATGAAAGTCAACGATTTAAGACCACAGTGAAAAAAAGTGAAATCACTGCTGATTCATTCATGAAACATGCAATCATTCATAGCAACTTGGGAGAACTCTTACTAGCTTTTGTGTCATACATACTCGGATCACTTAAATTCTATAAACTAATAGCGTCGACGTTTCTTCACCAGGTATTAGAGATGCACAATATATGGTTTGTACATTCTTAGCCTATATACACACTAAAACCACACCAGAATCAGATTCCAGATAAGGTTTCACTGGGTGCAACTTAACATTGAAATGATTCATTATAAAAAATAAAAAAAATTCCAAAACAACCCACCAGTCTGTTCTGCAATACCTTGCAATATATAACAATATGACAATGTGTAGCAACATATTTGCAATATGCTGTCTGCAATGTGACATGCTTCATACAACATGGAATAAATATATTTGGGGGGGGATTTTTGTTGCAAGATCAATTCTGAAATTGTTAGCGCACACTGCAATGTTTTTAGAAATGTAACACAGAATAAATCTCTCTGATGTGAGCCAGGTCAATGTGTACACTATCATTGTCAACATCACCAGAAGAGGAGAAAATAGAAGACTTGGTTAAACACACACTCAGGTACAACAGCCTCATGTGTCTATTGTATCAAAGCTACATTAATCTGTCTAATAGTAGCTGTTTTATCACCTTTGTCCCTCTGATAGCTGGAGAAGGATCTTTGGGATTATACTGTGTTAAAGGAATGCTGTATTTTTATGGTGAACTGTAAATAGGGTTGGCATTTTACCATTCCACACTGCAAATGCTAATTTGACTGGAACAGAAAAATCAATGCAAAAAGTTGTGTCTCACAGGTATACACGATTAGTACAGGAATTTCACCGCCTACAAATTGTGCCAGAGCTAAAACATATGCTAAAAAAGTTTTATTCAGCAATGTGTGATCTCCTGCACCTAGGAAAGCAGAAAGCAGATATTGCTAAACTCCAACTGCTTATGTAACCAAGAAGCCATTTGCTCCAAACTGCTGTCCATCCTCCAGTGATGTGCCACTGAAACAGGACGTCGACATGTTCTCATATGGACAAATGAAGCTCATGTAGCAGTGTATGCTAACGAAACACAGAGCGTGTAGGCCAACTGTGGGGAACAAAACAAAATGTCGCCAGTATTTAATACCGAAAACGCTCAGGTTATTCCGCGAACGAAACCACAGTTAAGAGTGTTTGTTTGTTTGTTTTAAACGAGCAAAGCAATTAAACGGGCGGCACGCGGTTTGGTTTGTAGTCCTGCCTGGTGAAAACACGTCTCTCCAAAACAAAGAGCACGCTAGCTCTAGCTGGCTAATGTTTGTGTTACAGTGTTTCCTCTCTGAAGGACATTGTTGCCGTTATGTGAAACAGTTGTTAGTAGTAACACTGTTGACCACTACACGCTCTGTAATGTTGCTAGCAGAAATGTAGACCTAATTAAATGTGCCGTTCATTAAAACTGGCCAAAGCATGGTCATTTCATAAACAACAACAACAACAACAACAGCGAGAGGTGAACCAACAAAAGGTCGAGTCAAATGAACTAAAAAAAAGCGATGGGACTAAATGTTCAAGAGGCTGTTTTGCGAGAAATCGGAGCAAATTCGCTGAGAACATGGCCAACAGCAACGGGAATTACACCTCCGGATCCATTTCTCTCTAAATAACCGTCCTTACAAGCGCGTGTTTGTGCGAGGAATATTAATACGTGTAATTGCTAGACTTCAGTGTACAAGCGCGCGTTCCCGTGTGCGTGTGCGCGTGTGTTTGCACGTCTGTGTTCACCACATTGTCCTCTTTTGTAGTTTGCAAAATGCAAGAAAGATGGAGTTAATGAAGTCCAAGCCAAAGCAGGCAAATACCGCACATAAGCAGCTCAGGATTAGAAATATTCACCTAATCAAACACAACAAACCAGAAGGCAAACGGTTTCATATAATATACCTGGCATGGCGTTCTCTCTAGTCCGTCAAAATCCACCAAAAATGAGTTAATCCCGCACAAAGCGCAGACGGATAATTCCTTCACTCTCAAGGTAGTTGAGTATCTAACTGCTGTTGGCTAAATGCGTTAGGGACGCGATGGTCATGTGGTCTCTGCTTAAACAAACATGCAGCCCCCTCCTACTCCTGAGTGCGCATGTGCAACATCAGGCAGGCTTACCTCCATCTCTGCACTACATCTCAGAGATCAGGACATAGGCTTCTCCAACATATGCAAATATATTTTAACGTACGTAAATTAAATGAATGAATGAATGAAGGAAATTGCATGAATAACTTCTGCGTATAAATTGTGGAGAAATGCGTAGTTCAATAAATTGATGTCTAATTATGTTTTTGCTCCGTAACTGAGCTTTTCAGAACAAGACGTTTTTATTTTATTTTTTCTACTGCTACATTTCTTCCATTTATTCTTCTTTGAAATTTTAATATAGCAAAGATCAATAAAATGAGGATGTCATAT
>JAQQZR010000001.1:7929627-7956948 GCA_030068235.1 Notoglanidium macrostoma
TGTGTGTGTGTGTGTGTGTGTGTGTGTGTGTGTGTGTGTGTGTGTGTGTGTGTGTGTGTGTGTGTGTGTGTGTAACAAAATGGTACTACAAGCATGGGATCCAAACATTTGCACATTTGAAATATCCTTCCTAAAGGTCATGAGCTCAGTAGGCACTCATGCAAAAGGAGGTACTCCAAGTTTGAACTTTAATCTCTCTATCTGTTCTCTTCCAGAAGAGGACAGATCCAGGTCTACATCTCCAAGTAGCTCTCCGTCTCCCTCCAGAAACGACTGCAGTATCACTCCTCTCACTCCCTCACCCTCTCCGGTATGACGCCACATACTAATCTCAGAGCAGGTGCCACATCCACATTTTTGTTGTTAACCATAATAGTGCAAAGCCCAAAGCTGACTACTGCTTTAAAGCCCAGTAATGGTAAAGCAAGAAGTGGCATTTGCAATGTCTGCAATTATACTTCTTTACTTAGTGCCCTGTATGAGGCTTTTAAACCAAAACCTGAGTTAATCCTGCATTCCTCGTACACACTGCAATCCTCAGTAGGCTCTAAAACAGTTTAATCCAGAGTCTACCTTTAGAAAGCATTAAGAAGATATTCAACCATGACACACTACTTGAAATATGAAACCAATCTGGAATGTTCAATTACACTAAATGTAGTTTTTAAGAGGGTCAGAGAGAGGAATGGAAGGTGAGAGCGAGGGGAGGCTGTTTATATCAGTACCAGGCAGAGCTGCAGATCTGAAAACCACAACCCCTTTAGAAAAAGGTTTCTAAATGGAGGGACTCCTTTTCTCTATGTTTTCTCTTTCTCACTGGCATACACTGAATTTTTTGGTTGAACATCCTGTTCCTCCTCATACTCACTTTTTAACCGTCTCTCCCTCTGTTTCTGCAGAGGACTGAGCTGAGGCCACATGTAGCACGACCTTTTTCTGTAGTGGTGGCTATTGATTTTGGCACCACCTCTAGTGGTTATGCCTTCAGTTTCACCGAGGACCCAGAAGTCATCCATATGATGAGGTAACTTATTACATCAGTATTTAATGACCTAATGTCTGTCACTGTTAACTTCCAACCAGCACTACACTTGTAGAAACTGATAATCCATCCATCCAGCCATTATCTATACCATTTAAGGGTCATGAGGAATCAGGAGCAAATCTCAGCTGACTTCAGGTGAGAGGCATGGTACACCACTCGCCAATTACCAGGGCTAACACAGAGCCAAACACTGGCCATACACCAGGGCTAACACAGAGTCAAACAATCATTCACACTCACATTCACACCTATGGAAAATTTAGAGTAGCCAGTTCACCTAATCTGAATGTCTTTGGACTGTGGGAGGAAACCAGAGCACACAGAGGAAAATCACAAAGGAATGGGGAGAACATGCACCCTCCTCACAGAAAGGCCCCCTTTGGCCAGCAAATTCATACCCAGAACCTTCTTGCTGTGAGGTGACAGTGAGGCTACTATGCTATCTGAGATTGATGAGTTAAATTTGCACTAAAAACAAGACCATCCTGCAGTATGGTACAATCTCTCCCAAATGCTTATTTCTATTTCTTAACAACATCATCTTCCAATCTCAACAGGCGATGGGAGGGTGGGGATCCAGGGGTGGCCAATCAGAAGAGCCCGACCTGCTTGCTGCTGACCCCTGACCTGCGCTTCCACAGTTTTGGCTTTGCAGCACGAGATAGCTACCATGACTTGGATCCTGAAGAAGCTAGACACTGGCTCTACTTTGACAAGTTCAAGATGAAGATTCATAGCACTAGTGTAAGAATGCAGGCATGACAAGCAAATAAACATATCTGGTGGATAGGGAATTACATAAAATTACAGTATGTGTAGGCTTTGGTTAGCATTATGGAAATGAAATGACATGGACATTCACTGGAAACATTAGTTTAAAGACTGAGTGTGGTTGAATAAGAAATGGGAACATTTTTGCAGGATTTTGTCCTGTTTTGCAGGATCTCACCATGGTGACAGAGTTGGAGTCAGTTAGTGGAAGGAGAGTTCGGGCCATTGAGGTTTTTGCACATGCTTTAAGATTTTTCCGGGAGCATGTTTTAAAGGTAAAGTATTAAACCAGGTTTTCTTTCTCTCTGTTTCACTAAGATATGAAATTGTCACATCCCACCCATTCCAGATACACACAGTCAACCACAATTATCATGATGAATTATTCATTCAGTAGTTACACTATCAGACTCATAGTGGGAAATAAAATCATGTAAAAAGAATATTAGACAATGGTCCGATTTAAAAGGCAAAAAGGTTGGCTTGTCCTTGTGCAAAAAGGTATGCATGGCTAAAAAGGTGGAGTCAGTAAGCACTCCGCCTCTTACATGCTGTACCTTACGGGTAGATGCCAGCATCAAATCTTACAATATCAGTCGGTTATCAGTTCAGCATATGAGGAAGACTTATACATCCTTACTATATGGACAGTGTGGTCTGTGTGAGGTAAATATTAGATTACAGATTAGAGATTATAACCTATAGATTATAAAATAGATATCCATGCAAAGGTCCAAGAAATATATGTGCTTGAGCACAATATATATTTATTAAGTATTGTCTCATAAGACAAGATCTTACTGCTTTAGTATCCTGGCTTCTAGAGGTGGAAGGCTCTTCCTTCTCTAGTCCAAATAATCACCATTCTCTCGTCCTTCCTCACAGATCCAAAGAGTTACCTTTTTACACATTATTTGAGATAAGACTTACTGATTTGCATCTATCTGCACTGGCATTTATTGCTTGTGCACTTACTTAGGTTTTGAGCTTTTCTTTTTTCCTTTTTTCAACCAACTAGATTCCTTTAGTATTTCTATATTACTTTTTAGAAACCTTCTATCCTTGTGCCCTCAGTTGTTTGCATTTTTTGTAACCTTCTGTAGACTAAATATGAATATATATGCAACTGTAGCTTTCACTGAAGCTGAAAGAGATATTGAAGTTAGCCCTAGATCTCTCTCTCTCTGTGTAGGAGGTGAAAGACCAATCTTCCTCTGTATTGGAAGGTGATGAAGTGCGATGGGTCATCACTGTTCCTGCTGTGTGGAGACAACCAGCCAAGCAGTTTATGAGAGAGGCTGCTTACCTGGTAATCCACTTGAACTCACCCCATCTGTGTATAACCACAGGGCTTTCATCAATGCCAGACACACTCAAACTCACCGACATGCCTTTCTGCTTGTTTCTCACTCTTTCTCTCTCCCTCTCTCTCTCTCTCTCTCACACGCATACACACACATAAAGATGATGCTACCCACTGAGAGTCTAGCCTACGTTTAAGACTTCAGGAAGTGTGTGTGTGTGTGTGTCCCATCATCCATCACACTTTGCCATTTATCTCTCATAACTCCTATCTCCTATATTTACTACTGCCACTGATACAGTTTGTTTCTCCTCATGCATCTAAAATGTGCAATTCGATCATGGCTTACGTGATGGTGTTTTGAGTTGAGGCAGCCTCTCTGACCCTCTCTGCCATTCTGCTCTACTTGGTTCTGAGGGTTTGAGAGGGGCGTAGTTTCCTCCTGGTGGTGGCTCTGAGTTTGAACAATACATGAGACAGGCGCACAAATACAGGAAACCACGCCTGCTCCGGCCAAGCATGAGAGAGACAGAGCGATATAGAGGGAGAAAGGGGAGAGAAGGATGGAGAAAAAGCAGAGAAAAACAAGGCAATTAATTCCCTGTTGCAGCTTACTCTTAAAAGCTTTGCATTGTGTTTGCGTGGCTAGCACAGATCAGTTAAGCAGCACTGACTCAATGCTTTAGATACTGTTGCTTGTCTTTCAACTTTTATTCCCTTTTGTTCTCTCTTTCCATAGGCAGGTCTTGTGGATAGAGACTCTGCTGAGCAGCTACTCATTGCCCTTGAACCTGAAGCTGCCTCAATCTATTGTAGAAAGCTTCGCCTCCACCAGGTCATTGACCTCAGCCAGAGACCCATGACCAACGGCCTGGACCTGAACGGGTCTCGTCCCTTTGACTCCAGTTTCAGGCAAGGTACTGGACCTGTTTTTGTTTCCCAGTAACATTGCACTTTTTTTAAAACTTTCCTCTTAATGACAAACATGATTGTACAAAGAACACTCCAGGCAAAGCTCCAGTACAACAAAGCAGATCACTTTCCTACATTAACATGGGATGCAAAACATCTTCAGGGTCTGGGAAATCAAGATGCGCTTTCATCCCTTGGTGGGGTTGTGGTTTTCTAGGGGAAATACTGTGTCCTTCTTTGGTGTGTGTGTGTCAGTAAATGTAGGATCAGATAGAGCACTAGGGGGGTTCAATCAGAGGGGTATGGTAAAACAGCATGTGGTTTATATTAAGAGTGTGAGAGGGAGAAAATGGGGGCCTGGAATTTCATTTTCCTTTTAAAATCAGTCATCCCTCAAATAAACCACCATCAGCATCTATCATAAGACAATAAGACCCCCTACTGTTTATGCAGTTGTTCCTAAACAAGACATGCTATTAGTCTTTGCAGCTTTCTCCCTTACATAAGCATATACACACTCACAGTACAGAGACAAAAACGTATGCCCTCCCCAACACACACACACACACACCACACACACATAATTGGAACAAGGTGCTGTTGGACCATGATCTCAGACCCCTTTAGTCTGTTCAGTCAAACATTTCACATTTACTCTTCATACCAGCCCTTTTCTTCAAACCCCTGCCCCTTTCTTCTCTTTCTTTAAAATCCACATGCATTTGAATGATGGCTCCCTGCTCTCTCAGTCCCAAAAACATGTTTGACATTGAAACTGTTCCAGGTTTCTGTGCACCCCTCTGCTTCTTCTCCTCTCCTTTCTTCTAACTCTTTCACTCGCAATCTGAAAAGAGTTTCTTTGGAGCTGCCTATCACTGAACACATATAGAGAAAGAGCTGACTATGTCAAGCACAATGGCAAACCCTAGCAACTGTGTGAAAGCATATACTTCACAATTTTCCATCCACTTGGTCTGATTGCACACATCCAACATCCAGAATAATCTTCATTATTGATTATAGTAATATAAACATCTACACCCAGATTCTCATATTACGCACTCAGGTTGTCCTTATACAGTGAAACTGGCAGATTTGCTCAGCTTTTGGCTGCAATGATGTCAGCCAGGATTGGAAGTCATTACTTTCCAAATTGAATTTTTTCTTTTCTTTTCTTTCCTCTTCTCTCATTTCTTCTTTAATGTCGTTCCATACTGTAAATGGTTTCCAGACTGCGTCTAAAGCTCAGTGCTGAAGTAAAAGCATCCCAGCTCTGAACTTCTGGAATGCATAAAGAATTTGTAAGGATTTGATTGCATTAATTTACATATTTCACTCAAGACATCTGAGTGGTCAATTTTTTATTTATTACTCTGTATATTGAAACATGTAGCTACATTATTAGAGAAAAAGGGTTCTTTATGAGTTCATTGGATAGTTAAGAGTTCTTGCAAAAGCTTGCCAAAAGGGGTTCTATACAGAACCTTTAAAGATTCTCTGGAGGCACAACCAAAGACATCAACCCATTGCTGCGCTCCCTTCACTAGCTTCCAGTAGCTGTCCACATTCAATTTAAAGCACTGATGCTTCACTACAAAGCTAAAAATGGACCAACTTACACCTACCTGAAGACACTTATCATAAGCTGCACCACACCATATTCCCATTAAACCTTAACTGGACCCACCATGTCTTAGGATACAAGGAAGACATACATTATATAGCAAAAAGTATGTGGACACCTGACCAGCACACCAATTTGTGGTTCTTTCCCAAACTTTTCCCACAAAGTTGGAAGCATACAATTGTGTAGAATTGTCTTTGTTTGCTGTCTCATTAAGATTTCCGTTCACTGGGACCAAGAAGCCCAACTCCAGCATGACAATGCCCCTGTATACAAACCAAGATCCATAAAGACAGGGTTTGCCAAAGTTGGAGTGGAAGAACTCGAGTGACCTGCACAGAGCCCTGACCTCAACCCCAGTGAACACCTTTTGGAAGAATTTGAATACTGATTGAACCCCAGGTGTACCCAAATGCAGTTCTTTGAAAGTTTGTTACTTTTTAGCCCTTACCCCATTCCTCAAGAAGCTTTGCTAGGCTGCCATTGTAGATAAGAATTTGTTTCTTAATGACTCACTTGGTTAAATAAAGGTTAAATAAAGTAAATGAAATAGAGCCATAGAAACGCTTGCATGGCACAGTTGAATCAGGTGTAACCTAATGTACTGGCTGAAGCTCAGCTGAAATGGAGGGTCACAGTTAAGTGAGGAACTGCTTTGTTTGACAGCAACAGTAAAACGTTCTCCCTGGAATACAGGCACTCATTTTCTTCTGCCAGAACGAGAATCAGAGATCATTCCTCTTTGAGTAGGTCATCAAGCATGTACTGTAACTAATAGCGCGACTCATACACCACACAAATACCATGTAGTTGAACAATAAAGAAGAGTATGTGCTAAAGAAAAAGAGCTCATATTCATGAAAAATGTGGACTTTGTTATTGTTCTGGACCTTCACTCCAACCCCCCATCCCTTATTTCTTGTTGTAATGTGGTTTTTGCTAATGAAAGCCATATGCTGCTGATTAGTAACGACGGTTCACAGATTACAGAGTGAAGTGTATGTTTGTATATTACAGCACGTGAACAGCTTCGCAGGGCCAGACACAGCCGAACATTCCTCGTGGAGAGTGGAACTGGGGAACTGTGGTCCGAGATGCAGACAGGTAAGAAACATTACACAAGTTGAAGATGATAAGAGGTTTTCAAAAAAAAAATCATATGAAGAATATGCCACATAGATAGTTATGGGATGAGGTACAGTGGTGCAGCGGGTATTCTTGCCTTCACACAGCTACAGGACCCTGGTTCGATCTTTAGCTCAGGTTACTATTTGTGCAGAGTTCAGGCAGATTGCAATACTAAATTACCCCTAGGTGTGAATGTGTGTGTGGTGCCCTGAGACAGACTGGCGTCCCATCCAGGGTATATTCCCACTTCACGCCCAGTGTTTCCAGGACTGGCTCTGTATCCACTGACCAAGATAAATAAGTTACTGAACATGAATGCAGATGAAAAGATTGTTGAACTTTTGTGAATATACATTTTATACCTTTACATTTCTTTTAATGTAAATTTTTTCTGTAAACACCTTTATGAAACAACACAGAAGTGGAATGATGTCATGTAAAGTTGTTAAAGTTGTCATGTTAGTGATTAAAAGTCATTAAATGAATGAGGTACTCATTCACTGATTCACATTGCCAAACATAGACATACAGGTAAGCCATTTAAAGGGTGGATCAGTTGTGACAGAGATTTGAAGCATACGAGAGCAGCAGGAAAACTGCATTTAAATGTGGAATGGATCGGGTTATTAAAAAGGCAATGAGCAGAACTGTAACCAGACCTGTTTGACATTGATACAACAAAAACACAAATCAGACTGCCCCACCATGACTATTTCAACATATAAAACCAGCCAAACAAAACCCCCACACAAACATTCTCTGCCTCTCTCTCACACACACACACACACACACACACAGAGATGCACACACCCCAGAGTACATAGCTTTTCATTTCCTGAGAAAGGCATAATATCCTGGTAGTACACAATATCAATCTATTACTCATGGGACACAAAGCCCAATCGCTTTCCCCACACTTCCTGTACCTGAGGATTAATAAAATGTAACCTGCGGATAACTGGAACAGAGAAGTGATTCTTGTTGTTTTGGATCTGTACAACTACATATTTTTTCTGCTGTAATTCCAAACCCACATATGAATGTGCCGGTAATCACATGTATGTTATTTCTGGCTGCGGCTGCTCTATCGCCATGGAGGTGCTTTGTGGGGGTGTGTGTATTTTAAAGCATGCTATTCCTTGCCAAGCAAGCTCAGGAGGTCCAGGTCAAAATAATCAGCTCTTAAGGTCCAGATGTTTCCTGCCAAGAGAGAGGAGGAGCGAGTGAGCGAGAGAGCAGAAGAGAGAAACAGAGAAATACAGAATATGCGCCAACTCCTCACACAAAACCCCCAAAATATATTTTGCCCTTGTTAGTGATGAGTTTAGTTGGGGAGTTGGGTAACCGTTAGACATTTTTGACTACTATGTCCAAGACGCCCCATAATAACAGGGATGTGGGTGGTCCTGCTGGGAACGCAGGCCTCTAAATCAAAGCAGCATTTATATGTTCATGAGCTAATTTCAAATTCAAAGAAACTTGATTTGAATAAATTAAAATAAATTAGAGGGAACATGCACACTCTCTTCTTTTATGCTCTCATAAACATGTCCATGTGTTATTCTTCTCATTAGCGTCTTTAAGATTGTACCCCTTTTACAGATGTTTAGCCAAACCCTAAACTAAATGGATTTTCAGTGCAAAATTAAGCTACACACTTGACTACAGAGGAATGGCCCCTTTGCAAACTGTATATGTGATGTTGTAGGTGATAAGTACATTGTGGCAGACTGTGGAGGGGGAACGGTGGATCTGACAGTACATCAGATTGAACAGCCTCAAGGAACACTGAAGGAGCTGTACAAGGCTTCGGGTGAGTGCTGGAGTAGAAGATATGATCATATGCTTATTATTACTACATCACAGAGCAGTTTTCTGAGCAAATTGTAAATAATGGCAGATGTTCACAGCCTGTTTAAGAACAACCAGTCATGTCAGTAAAAACCTGCAACAAGTGGCTGATTGGATGTTATAGATTATTACTTTACTAAATCATTTTTTTAAAATGATACAGAATCTCTCGGGTTTTAAACGCAGCACTGCTGATTTGTTTATGCATTTGTTCCAACTAAACTCTGAGCAGATCTCTTGAGAAAAAAAAAAGAAATACCGTAGCATTTTGTTTTTTTTTTATCAAATGTCTATCTGCTGCCATTGCCATAGAAAAGAATTTGACATTTGTCTGCACTTAAAAAAGCAGAAAAGCTTTTACTTACAGTGGAAGGCTAAGGGCAGATGTTGAATTCAATAAACATCTAAAATATTCTATCTAATTGTAAAACAATAAACAGTTTTCATGCTGAACTTGTTCTAACTGGACACTGGTGCAATACAGTAAAACATTATTTCTGGTTACTGACATCTTTGTTAAAGTTTTGTGGTATCCATGAAGGAAAATAAATCATTGGAAACACATAAACACAAACATTTTCCCAACTGAAATAGCATTCCAATCTCTTAAAAAATTAATTATACAAATTTAGAGCTTTAGAGACATTGCCTTTGGCTAAAGAATTTGTGAACGTGTTCCACTTTTTTTCTTTCTTTTTTTTTTTTTTGCATGACTGTTTATTGACCTGACAACTGCGCTTTCAAGTTTGAGTAAACAGATTTTTGTTCTATTCTTAGTAAAGAGAAATCTGCCAAAAGTCAAAAGTTTTGGAAAATATGCAAAAGTATTCATTTAAGTATTATGATCTTCATAATAGCCCCCAGCCCAATGAACCAGAGCACTATTTCTTTTTTCCTTCCTGTCCTTTATCCATTTTTAGTTCCTTAATCACTCAAGTGATACCATTCTGTGTTTTTCAGGAGGTCCGTATGGCGCAGTCGGTGTAGACCTGGCGTTTGAGGCCATGCTGTGTCGGATATTTGGGACAAACTTCATTGAAACGTTTAAAGCCAAGCGTCCGGCTGCCTGGGTGGACTTGACCATCGCCTTCGAAGCCCGCAAACGCACAGCAGCCCCAAGCAGAACGAGTGCACTCAATATCTCACTGCCCTTTTCCTTCATCGACTTCTACAAGAGACACTGTGGCCAGAGTGTGGAGACAGCGCTACGCAAGAGCAAGTATGGCTGTTCTCACTGGTCAAGGAAGTAGTGGTAGGAAAAACAGAAAAGTAAACGTGTCTTCAACCGATAGAAGATAGAACTTAAGGTGCAGAATGTACTTCATATTTAGTTGTAATTGATGCAATGTAATTTCAAATTTATCTATGGATGTAAGAATGATTATAAATAACAAGACCAAACACCAGTTACCTGCATGGGACATGCTAACTAATATGTTATTACTGTGCACCTATATGAAATTATATGGTAATGGAATAAAAATAGTTTTAAAACATCAACAAAAGACTGAACATGATGTTCTCTACTGATGAAGGTTAACACAGGTTATCAGAATGTGCATTTTCCCTTTCCAGTGTCAGAGCATACATTCTGATGTTTCTTTCAGTATGAATATAGTAAAATGGTCTTCTCAAGGGATGCTAAGGCTCACAGCAGAGGCTACAAATGAACTTTTCCAACCTACCATCAGCAAGATCATCAAACACATTGGTAAAATATACTCTACTCTCACACTTCTCACTTTGGGGGGGCCTGGGGGGGGGGGCCCTTAAACACAGCTGAGTAAATAATTTTTTTTCCTCTCTTTTTCTAATAGAGAACCTGATGGAGAAGGAGGAAGTAAAGAATGTGCGCTTCCTGTTCTTGGTGGGTGGTTTCGCGGAATCTCCTATGCTCCAACACGCTGTCCAGAACGCACTGGGGCAGCTCTGCCGCATCATCATCCCTCAGGATGTGGGTCTTACCATACTGAAGGGTGCAGTGCTGTTTGGCTTAGACCCCAAAGTGGTGCGAGTCCGCCGCTGCCCATTAACGTATGGTGTCGGTGTTCTAAACCGCTTCGTTGAGGGTCGTCATCCACGTGAGAAACTTCTCATCAAAGATGGTCGGCAGTGGTGCACAGACATCCTTGATCGCTTCGTTTGCACTGACCAATCAGTGGCCTTGGGGGAGTTGGTGAGGCGGAGCTACACCCCAGCCAGAGTGGGCCAAAGGAAGATTATAATAAATATTTACTGCTGCACCAGTGATGATGTGGTGTACATTACAGATGTTGGAGTTAGGAAGTGTGGCACCATAACCCTGGATCTGCCAGAGTCGGAGACAGGCTCAATCAGCAACAGCATGAACGGAGCAGCGCTTGAGCGCAGGGAGATACGAGCCACCATGCAGTTTGGAGACACCGAAATTAAAGTGACTGCTATTGACATGGCCACAGGGAGACAGGTCAAGGCATCTATTGACTTCCTGTCTAACTAACCAAGTTACCCATACATTGAGGAAAAGACAATAGGTATATGAACAATTGAAAAGACTAATTCAACATCCATCCATCACCAGGTGTCCTGAAATAGTTTGGCACACTTTCTTTCATTATAAGAAACCACATAAATCTTTATTTTTGTAAACTGTTGCTATTGCTGAGAATTATTACTGTTCAAGTAGTCATTTTTTATGATCAAAACTGTTATGCATATAGACTTGTACACCCCCCCCCCCTTTTTTTAACAAACAATGCCACCTAGTGGCTAGAGGAGAAACTGGTCATCTCAAAAGCTGGAATACTAGTTACTTCTTAAGAACTTCAAAGGAATCAAATGCACACAAATGTTTTCAAATTATTTTCCTAAGTGGAAGTTTTTTTTGTTATGTATTAACTTCGAATATGTACCCAATATATTTTATGAACACAAAACCTAACGTAGTATTCATTTTTGGTAGAACCGGTCCATAGAGTTGCTACAACCATTATGTTAAAGTACAGTGCTTTGCATGCAATCAAACACGGTATATAAAGATGGTGGGAATACAGCAGCAAAAATGCTGCTAAACCTTCTTAAAGGATCAGCATTTAAATAAAGAAATAAACAAGACAGCAGATGAAATGGGAAAGTATGGATTTTAATGGTCCAATAAATAGTTCCACCGAATGACAACATGGGAACATCCTGCAGTCTGGCTCAATGTCCAGTATCAGTGCTTTTACAATTTCACAAACCAGAACGTCCTTGTGTGAGAGATCAAACTACAAAATACTGCCACAGCCACTATGTAAACAGCCAAAATCCCACTTTACTTACAAAACCATAGACATAAGCATTAGCGATGGATTTAGCAATCTGCACTTTCTTTTGCACTCCATAACTGGCAGCCTACACACAAAACGGCTAATAATGTTGTAGGCATTTAGTAACAGGTTAGTAAGTAAAATGGGACCAAAACTGTGTCCTTTTGATCTTCTAACAGTCCAGAGCTGCTGAGCCAAAGGTTGGTGTGTGTGTGTGTATATATGGGACATTCTAGTGAGCATGGGGTCTACCACGTCCCCTGCCTCTACCACCAGGTGCTAGAGAAGCGTCGGCACTAGAGCGGGGGTTTTTGATGGTCTCGTCCACAGAGAGGATGAGGCAGGCGGCCTCGGATGCAGCCGTCAGAGCATTGATGCGCACAATGGCTGGCTCCCACACACAAGCCTGGAAATTATCTGCGATGTCCTCATTGTTCACATCCACGCCATACCACATTCCACCCTGATAGACACAATTTGTGAAAACATTAATACTTCATACTTTTTTAAAAATCTATTCATTTATTTTGGACGCAAATGGATATCAGTGGCACTGCTGTGCTCAGGATGAACATCTTCACAGATCCTTTTCTATGTCATAGGGTGAAGAGCATTCTGATAAAATAATTCATACAAACAGCTGATATGTTTATAAAATAAATAAATAAATAATAAAAAAAGACAGATGGCTGTAGCTATAATGTAGATTCTGTACATATAGAACCTTATACTGTGTAAAAAGATGAATAACAAAAGGTCCGTCTCGGATGCGCTGCCATGGTCCACAGTTATGTACACTTTTTCTTTCCACAAATCTAATTAATGACCAGTATTTCCATGTTTATGCACATCAGTGCACATATTTCCAACAGACAAATGTCATGTTTGAGCACAAGATAGTCACTGATGGAAATTCACAACATTCTGCTTTTAGAAATTTGAAAAAAGCTTTGAGCCAACAATATACTGCTGCTGCTGTTTACAGAAGACCAATCACAGATCTTTTCTTGTATCCTGTTGTTAATGTCAGACAAATGGCCTCCTTCTAGGAACACAGGCCATTCTACCCACTAATATTTATAGAAAAGTGTCAAATCAGTAGCTTTCAGTTTCAGTCTAATCCTCACTCTGTGTGCGCGCGCATGTGAGACAGAGAGAAAGTGAGATAGCAGTGGGCATGAACGTATCAGTATTCTTTACCTGTGCGTGTCTGGCACGGAGCTTGTTGAGGATATTAGTTGCATCAAAGCCAGCGTTGTCACACAGCTGTCTGGGAATAATCTCCAGGGCTTTCGCATAGGCTCCTATCAGCAGCTGCTGCTTGCCTGGAATGGTCCTGGAATAGTCCCTCAAATATTTGGACAACTCCATCTCTATAGCACCACCTCCAGCCACAATTGAGTCATTCTGTAATCAAGAGATTACAAATTGGGAATGAGCAGGTAAGTTTTAATTTGACAAAACTGCATACATCAATTGATTACATACAACTGTGTTTTGACTGATAACACACCTTGATGGCTCTGCGTACGATCATAATGGCATCATGCAGCGATCGCTCGGTCTCTTCCATAAACTGCTCAGCTCCACCCCTCAGGATGATGGTGCACGTCTTGGCCTTAGGACAGCCTTTAAAGAAGTTGTACCTAGAAAAGTGGGCATGAACTCATTCAGTCTGCACATTTTAATTTTGGCATACAGTTACAGATTACAGCAAGCACTGAAATCTTTCTTAATGGTCTTCTGCACATCAATAATGGTCACATGATGCTTAACGACATGCACTTGTTAAACAGCGTGAGCATGAAAAAAAGCGTCTTTACCTCTCTCCTCCCACCTGCACCTCTTCAAAGAGCTCGCAGCAACCCAGTACATCCTCAGTGAGGGAGGCAACACTTGTCTGGATAGAGCCACCGCAGGCCTGGGGAAGACACCATGGTCACTTAGCTTTCTTAGGTTACTCAGGATGCGTATTAATAGCCAATAAAATGTATATGTTAATGCGCAAACAATTTTTTTTTTTTGGTATTAAGTACATTTTTAGCTATGCTTTAACAACCATACAAAATTAACAGACTATACTGACCAATTAAAGTTACTAACACATACATAACTGGATTTATGGCTGTTATTTAAAAATGGGTATACTTGAAAAGGGGAGAAATAGCAGGGGAAGATAGACCACCGACACAAGAGAAGTCAGGAACAGCAGGATCTTCCATACCATCATGGTTCTCTTTAGATCCTCCTCCTGGACACGGCCAGCACAGAACAGATCTCTATCAGCAAAGAACTGTGTAGCAACATCCCCGATAGGCAGTTTGGACAACACCACTTTGGCTCCAGACTTGTAGATCTTCTCCAACTTATCATATAGGATGTTCCACTCAGCGTCCACAATGGCTTGATAGTCCTGGAAGACAGAGCGGAGATACAGACAAAGACGATTTGAACAGTGCAGGAAATAATCACTCCCCTTGCACACAATGACATCAGGTTCTTTAATTCATGTCCAAGGTCAACCCCCCAACTTCTTTGTAAAACACATAATAGAAGACAATAGCATTTAAGGTCAGAAATGACCAAAATAAGATTTATACAGTGTAAGATCATGCTTGTTATTTACTTTTTTTTATTATTAAATTCACTTAAGATGCTCTAAAGATCCAGTGGATCCAGAACAGTGGTAGCTTAGTGCAGCAGACTACGTGGAGAGCACCGGTACCGACCTCAACATTGTTGACACGGACTTCAGCGTTGTCCTTCTCTGCTTTCAGCTCCAGCTCGATGTTGAGGAGGGCGATCTTCGGGTTCTCGTAACGTTTAGGCTGCATCTCAAAGCCAGCATAGGAGAAGGTCTTTTTAAAGGCCACACCTGCTACCAGCTGAGAGTCCTGCAGAACCAAACAGTAGGGTTAATCACAAAATACACACAGCTGAATTTGTATTCATGTGCAGTATATGCACTCACAGACTGAATTTACAGTTTCAAATTTAACCAAGAACTCCTGACACCATCTACACTTCCTTCCCTTGACTCAGTTTTCCCAACACGAGATCAGAGTACATGTCTGAGATGCACGCTATTGGATGTCATGTAGAAACACCATATTGAACACATTCAGTTCTAGCCACCATGGAGCATTTGGTTGTTGAATATGTTTAATTAGACGTCTGATTAGAAATTCATTTGCATTAATATACTAAATTTATATTACAACAGGAAATGTATACAAACATTAACAAAAAGATATCTGGCCACATCATGTAGCCAAAGCAGAAAATCAAACTGATATTCTTGTGATTTTTAACTAGTAAAAGCTCAGAGTTCTCACCTCCAAAGCTCCGCCCTGAACTTTCTTCATGCCAATCATTTTGAGAGGCAGCAGCTCATCCAGCATCATCACTGCATCCACCACCATCTCGGAGAAAAAGTCCTTCTGGCCAGCAATCAGCTTGGAGTTCAGCGCTGTGGCAGCACACTTCTCCAATAAACGCCTCTGCTCCCTGAGAGAGAGAGCGAGAGAGAGAGAGAGAGAGAAGGATAAATAATTATATCTTGCTAATAGTTGAGTCCCTCTGAAAATAACTAGCGTTTAAAAATGCTATCCACATTTGAACCTTATTTAACAGCTTGCAAAATAAAAACACTTGAGGTTAAGAAGTCCAAATCTGACACCTCTCTATTTTCTACTCAGCAGCCAAATGTGTCCATATTGAAGCGCCATTACAATCTGCCAACTAGACGGAAGCACTGGGCTCAGACTCACTGTTTGTCGTCCCTTTTGATGGTGACTGCAATCTCTTTAATCTTTTTGACGGCGAGCTGCGTGGCGGAGCGGAAAGCTCGGATGATGGTCTGCGGGTGAAGCCCCTCCTCTACGTATGGCTTCAGCTGCTTCAGAAGCTCTGCTGCAAGCAGCGTTACAGAGGTGGTACCATCGCCGACCTGGAGACACACACCCAAAGTATGAGCTTGAGCATTCTCTGACATCCTAAAGCATTTTTAAACTTTGAGTCATGCTTAATCTGCACCTCAGCATCCTGAGACCTGGCAATGTCCACCAGGGTTTTGGCTGCAGGGTGAACCACATCCAACAGCTTCAGTATGGTAGCGCCGTCGTTAGAGATGGTGGCCTTACCTGCGAACACATACATAACTTCAGCACTCCTTAGTATTAGTTGAATCCAAGTGATCACTTTCTGCCCATGAGGAGGGCCAGAACGTTGCAGAAATCTGCAGGCTGTCCTTATCTCATTCTCACCTCTGTTGTCCACGATGAGCTTGTCCATGCCACGGGGACCCAGCGTGGTGCGCACAGCCTCGGCAATCACCTGGCAGGCATTGATGTTACTGACAAGCTGAGGGATACCCTGGGACGTGTCTGTCCCCTCCTTCAGAAGGATTACCGGTGTGGGCTGTAGAGAGGAGAGAAATAAACAACTTAGCAACAGAAAACAGCAATACACGAAGAGACAAGATGCTCAGGGTGACCTGAATTTGTCAACTGAAGTAGTAACAGGATTTCAGTAAAAACCTACGTCAACACAGCACAAGTATAACCCTTTCTGTATTGCAGAGCATTTAAATAACCGGTCATGTATTACTGTTTTATCGAAACATTATCCATTCCACTTAGTGCAAGTTTTTATAAAACATCCATACACTAGCAATCTGATTCTGTTCCCATTAGACTGACTGTTCCCTTGTGCCTCAATCTCAACTCACAATTTTATTAATTTATCTTGAAGGGTGATGGATCATAAGGTGTTGATTCTCTGACAGCTAATTCACAGGTGGATGCTCTGCATAATCTATAACTAGTAATAAATTGATTAATAAAATGGGTTAATTGGCAAACAATACTAAATATTTAAATGAAGACGCTATCTGTAAGGAGGCATTTAGTTAACATTTATGGAAGGAGTCTTCATTGTCAAGCTGTAAATTAAATAGTTCTAGCACGGAAAGGATTTCCTGAAAGACGATTTTATGCTTTGTAACTTTTGGTAACATGACAAACAAAATTATTTTGTTATTGTTATATTAACTTCAAGAGTGAGAGAGAAAAGAAAAAAAAAAAAGTCAATGATAGGATGACTATAGCTGCTATAATATAATTGACGACAGGATGTTGCGTGACATTAACAAGCACAAACAGCTACAAAGTGTGAGGTCACTGATTAATGAATTAAAAAAACAAAAAAACAAGCGATTGTTGACTCATTGCTGTTATATAAGAATATGACACTTTGGCCCTGTTTACACTTGGTTTCAAAATGCATCTTGAGCAACCAGGTCACAAGTGGACAGCCAAGACACATCGCCGTTTACATGTGTCCGTTATCCGTCTCCAAGGTGTCCAGCTTTCATTACTGCCTACATCAATTCCGCTAGAAGGTCAAAGGTCCCTGCGCACACTTACATTAAAACATTAAACCTCCAACATTTATTCCAAACCTTTATTACTTAATTGCACTCCAACCATATACAACAGTTCTCCTTTTTTCCCCCTAGCGTGTCGTGCTCTTACCAAAGCAAGCACCTCGTCCAGCAATAATTACATATTTTCCTATTATGTCCATGTTGGGGACACATTGGTACACATTAGCGTTTAAACGACAGAAGGTATGTGGTCAAAAGTGTCCTAAGCCAACCTGGCAAGTGATCCGAGTGAATGCATCTTGGAGATTGTTTACACTTGTATTCAGCGCTGTCCAGTTGTGATCAGATCACCCAAGACACATTTTAACATCAAGTGTAAATTTGATTGAACTCTTTATGAATTGTATACCATGTTTCCCAGACTATTTTAACACATTACTTTTTTTTTTTGCATAATATATGTAAAAACAGAGGAGTGTGCAGAAGGTGAGTACAAAATGTGTCATCTGCAAGGTTCTGTCACTTTGGTGGGCCAGAAGAAGTGCCAGTTAGTATGTAGCCTAATATGCTCAGATAATTGTGTGAATTTGGTTTACCCTGATGTGGCTTGTAGACTTGATTTGAAAAATTTATTTACACTAAAATACAATATGAAGAAAAGCACACACAGACACTCAAGTATCTACAGTGCTGTGTGATGATTTGTCATTCAATGACAATGAGCTGCTTGATTGTCAACTAATACATCTGCTTCCAGGACAGATAATGTCAACTTGGTTGCAGCGAGACTTAAAAATACTAGTAACTCGACCAAAATCAAAAACAATCTCCCCGACATGAACCTCAGTGATTTCTGTAGCTGTTAGCAATTCATTCAGTGTTAGCTTGTTAGCATGAAGAGGTGGGGCTTTTATCCCACATCACAGCATCAGCTTAAACATACACAATGAGCCGTTATTTCACGTCTTTTATCGACAGACTCAACTACCATTACGAATATCACATACAAACCGAGAACCAAACATGCGCGCGTGCAAACAACAAAACCACAAAGCACCAGCTAACAGCCACCGAGCTAGCGACATCTTAACAAGATCAAATTAACTATTACAATCCTCTGCGGAAGGAAATAAACACACAGGCGTAGACACCATAACGTCTTCTCTCAAACTAATAACGAAAGTATGATTTGGGATGAGCTCTCAGGGCGGATGGAAGAGGATTAGCAGGTAAAACAGGCATGATTGAGCACTTACCATCATTTTTGCAGGCTAGAGGAAGACCGGTGCCGGGTGACGCTCCCACAATGCACTTGGAACTCTCTAGAACAACTTCTTCTTCTACCAGTTATGGGAAACTGAAGTGTATATACTGCCACCTGGTGGACAATTTAGTAACGATGATAAAATAGAAATATAAATGAAATCTGTTATTTTCAGCAGCTTTATTTCAACTAACCCTTTCTACAGCTAGAAAAAAATATATATAAATTATGTTTTTTTATATATAGTGCTTATCTGTTTAGGGTCATGGGGAAGCTGGAGCCACATCAGGTGACAGGTGGGTTGCCAAGCTATCGCAGGGCTAACACTGAGAGGCAAACAGCAATTCACATTCACACTCACACCTTTGGGCAATTTAGAGTAGCCAGTTGATCTAATCTTTATGTCTTTTGGCTGTGAAAGGAAACCAGACGAAATCCACACAGGCATGAGGAGAACACTTCACACAGAAAGGCCCATATTATATCACAGGGACAAAACAAAAACAGTCATATGATATCAACCAGACCCTCTAGATTGGCAAAGAACCTTCCAAATGGCTACTCACACACTAAAGAGTAACCTCTGTTAAAGTTGTACAACCCCTAATTACATAGGAACTTCTGTTCTGCAATTGAAAGTCTGTGAATAAGTCATATCTTGGTGAACCACATACTGTATTTCACCACACAAGTCTTGTTTATTCCTGTACATACTGTATTTCGGTATATCCTGCAAATTATGGACAAAGTGAATAAAAAAAATAAATAAAAAAAAACCAAGCACATTTGTTGAATTGCCACCCTGCTGAAAAACCCGTCTTAGTCGGACCAACTACCAGATGAGGCTGACCTGGTCAAACTAGTGGAAAGGAAAGTACTGCTTTATTGTAGATTAAAAAAGAAGAATATAATGCAACTGTGAGTTTATTAGAATATACTGTATGTAGTTCAAAAATGTACTGTTAGTTTAATCAAGTAATAAGAACGTTGTAGAGTACTTTATAATCTGGCAAAGATGGTCTATCACATTGATGGACTTTCACATTTATACAGATGGAATAATATGCGTATAATATCTATATAGGGCACTCAGAATTTGGAGAACTATACCAGTTGACAAAGGTTAGGATTTTCCCCCTTTTATCTAGTGTCCACTTGGTGTCACTATATGACAAGGCCCACAATATCAACATTGCTCAGTTCATGTATTGAGAGTTTGTTTCTTCTCTTCTCAGGCTTCACCCTCATCTGGACCATGTAGGCTGCTTCAGTCACCATGACTAGGATTAGCCCTTACTTTCATTTTTACATCCCTTCATTTATCCTTTACTTTTCCCTACATTGTATTTTTGTAATTTTCATGGCATTCTCCCTTTACTACAATTTTGCTACAGTCAACCTTTATATAAATGAACAAACACCTGACTGCTATTATATGAAGAAATCAATATTGTTTTGCTCTGCTCATGATAATAATGTGAAAAGAGGACTTTCTAGCTCTAACACAGACTCCTAAAAACATAAACCACTTGCTATTCATGTCTGCCTGAATTGGCTGCACACTTCATACTCTTCCGGAAATCTATGCCCAATGTCTAAGCTGAGACAGGTTATTTTCTTCTGTGTAACTACAGTCTTTAGTTTCCGTGGTTAGTTAATGTAGCTTTAGCTGCAGAGGTGGAACACACTTCTCTCTCTCATGTGCCTGCATTCTGTGGTTGAGCTTGCAATGTTCACTGCTTTTAGACACATGTAATTATCAGGCATTTATACACATACGCAGCCTGCCTCGCCCTTTCAGAGGGTAGCCTTTAACGCAGATATTTCTGGATGCAGTGGCAGACGACCCACCTACTGCTGAGTCCGTGCTTACGGTAGCTGTGAAATCTGACCTGCTCCATTCTGTTAGTGAAAGGCAAGCACTAAGTGCAGAGAAATGTCAAGCTGCGTTCAGCGTGTGTCAAGTTGGATGTTGAAAAGATCAAAAGATCTCTATCATGGAATTATTTAAGACATGCACTTGAGGATGAGATTAATCACTTGATATAACTTACGAATTCATTTAAAGTTAACTTGTAATAAGACCTAGCACATTAGGCACACTAGACTAAACTTGTTTCCTGCTTGTTTGAATTTTCAGGCTACAACCCAGCTCTTGAAGGTTCCTCCCAGTAGGACCTCCATGCTTGTTAAGATTACAGAGAAATCTCTATGGCTCTCTCTGTCTTTCTGCCTTAGCCTATATCATTACCTTCCCTCTTTCCATTTCCGTCTCCTCCTGCGTTGCTGAGTCTTTTAATGTGGTAATGCTGTTTCATATCTTCACATGTGGCCCATGTGCAATGGAGTGTATTTAGCTATCACATCCAGCAGTAATGAAAGGGAGGGCGGGTTACTAGATGGGCGTTATTTCACCATCATAAATGCTATGTGTATCTAATGGTATGCTATCTTTAGCCATCTAAATGAAATGTAGTGGTACAAGCTGTCCTGTAAGGCAGGTGGATTTGCATGTAGGCTACACACAGAGTGGTAGGACTTTGTGGGCAGCAAAATCGTGGATCCTTTTGTCTTTCTGACATACTTAGATGACATAAAATGGGGAGGAAGAGCATGGACAGTTTATTGAGCAGTGGATCATTTAACCATAATGGAATGGTGATAGAGATGTGATTATACAGATGGGGTATGAACTTCAGGTTTCCGCACAATGTGACCTGATTTCAATTCATAAAACAATGGTTTGATATTTGATGATACCACTCAATCTGCAAGAAAAGGATTCGATGTAATTGCCTCTGATCGATATGTGACCAACTTTGTTTAGAATCTGGGGTGAGTCTACTGTTAACTTGTGAATGATGATGATGTAGAAAATTACTATTTTAAGTATTGGAGTTATGGGCAAATCACATGCTAATATATGTACACATCAGTTTAAAAATACAAATAATTTTTTACACAACAGCTGTCTCTTGTTTTTTTGATAATCTATTCAGAATAAATAAATTGATTTATGATTGTTGCCTCGAGTTACTTCAATCATTCCCTATTAAATTGATGCATCAATTCAAATTGTCATATCATTACACTCCTCTTATATATTACATAAAGCAAATGTGTATGGATATCAAGACTTTACATCAAACACCAAGCCAATGTTTTTTTTTTTGTGTGTGTGTGTGTGTGTGTGTGTGTGTGTGTGTGTGTGTGTGTGTGTGTGGCTTGGGGGATGCAAAGAGCGTTGAAATGGTAAGAACTGTAATCCATTTATCATTGATTCGTAAGCTATTACCTTAGGTCTAATTGTGTCATACAAGCACCTTCCAGGCTGAACATTATAGGTTTGGCCAGGTCATTAATCCCAGTTTCACACTTCACAATTAATCTTGCCTCTTGACAAACCTAATCAATATTCTCTTAACGAAAACATCTTAACTACTTTTTTGGAATCAGCACAATTTCATCAGCAGAACAGATGTTTCACCAGTTATTATGAAACACAGCACCCAATGGCAGTTAACATATAACTGTATTGGTGCCAGTACTGCGATAGAGCCACATTCTAAACACTAGCTGTTGAGGCAGTTTAATTTTTAAATAATTACAATTCCACAGATGATAATTACATAGTCAGCAACATTTACTGTGCTTCATTCCACTGGTCCAGTATGTCAATATAAAAAAGGGCCAGACGTGAATGCTAAGGACTTCATTTGGATCAGTGTCACTGATCTAATAGCTTTGCCAATATTTGACTGGTTATTCAGTCCACAGGAGCAGCTTGTCACTGATCTAATAGCCCATGAGGTTTGGGCCACTTGTCTGCATTATGTTTCCCAGCTGGATGGAGCCATAAATGCCAACTCAAATCAGAGGGTCAGGAAACATGCCTTACAGAGTCATGCTGCCATGTTTTAGCCTGGATCTGCTGCATTCATTTTGGCTACATCCTAAACCACATACTGGCTGACTAAATAAGATGGCATGTCACCTACAACGCTTACTATTTTAGCCTGTAATTGGGTATGGTTGTATGTAGGTTTTTTTTTAGTGTAAAGCTGTACTAAAAGTGTATGGCTGCAGTATTTATTACATCCCTTATAGGTGATAACAATAGGTCAGTATTATCAATAATCCTCAGCATTCACAAAGCAAACATACAACTTAGGATACTAGTCTGGCTAGCTAGAGCTATTTACTGTATGCCAAATCTATCTCGACACAACACAACTGATGGTCCCAAATGCATTAACAAGAAAGGAAAAATTCCATTAATTTGAATGTTTGACATGGCACACATATTAATTGAAAATCATTCCAGGTAACTAGCTATGAAGCTGGTTAAAAATAATGCTAATAGTGTGCAAAGCTGTCAGGTAAACACTGGCTAGTTGGAAGAATCTAAAATATGAAAAATATTTTGTTAACACTTGTCTGTTTACCACATAATTCTTTATGTGCCATATGTGTTATTTCATAGTTTTGATGTCTTCAGTATTGTTCTACAATGTAGATAAATCATCAAAAAAAGATTAACCTAGGAGTGACAAGGTGTATCCAAACTTTCAACAGGTACTGTACGTATATATACGTATATAGGTATACACAAGTGATGGTTTAAAGCCACTTGTAAAAACCCACATTAACCAGCTATTTAGTTCTTTCTATCTAGCTAGCCAGTCTAGTGTCTGCTTTGCTATTTGTTTTTTAAAAGCAAGTACAGGTTTTTATGTATATAATAGTGAAAAATAAAGGTCTTTAATGGTGTAAATGATGATGTGTTTCCTCCTGGGTTTTTTTTATTTGTTTGTTTTGTTTTTTTGGTTTCCTTCCGTCTTCCAAAACTGATTGTTCTGTTTGCCACTCTATTACCCCTAGATGCAAAAGGTGCGAGTGCATGGTGTCCTGCATCCAATTTGAATTCCCACCTCTAATCCAGTGTTCCCTGTCGAATCTCCAGATTCATCCCAATGCTGAGCAAGATAAAGCAGTTACTCAAGATAAATCAATCAGTTAATTAAATAACCATGATTTTCAATTAAACACCACAGTAAAACCAATGAGGCATCATTGTACAGAGTTTGACGACCACAGCTGTCATATAGCATTATTGTGAAACCCATGAGGAACTACGGGCGTGTATGATAATGAATTAACTTCAGTTTCAATTATTGACATTTTGCTCAAAGTAGTCTAGGTCACAAATTTGCCCAAATTTGTTTTTAACGAAATAAAATAGCTGAAGTGCGCCTTTAGGTCCCTCCCCATCTCCAACACCAGGCAAACCGATGCTGATGGAGCGCACATACTCTCTCTCTCTCTCTCTCTCTCTCTCTCTCTCTCTCTCTCACACACACACACACACACACACACACACACAGTTCCAGGTTCAGTGCCAGCAGCTCCTGCTTCTCTTCTCCTCTGAGCTTGAAGCTCTCCTCCACTAAGGCACAGGTATTTGTATACTAAGTTATTATCGGCTATAAAGGAGCGAGCGGAGCGACAGGTTCACTCAGCTCGGCTGTTGATGAAGCAGACAGGGTGAGAGCATAATTCGGATTGTGAGCGCATCGTAAATTATTCTCAGAGTCTGCGATCGATCCTGCAACGGAGGGGAAATCATTTTGCCCTGCTGCTTACACTGTAGTGTTCAAGAAACTACGTGAAGAGACGGATCACCTCCAGAAAACAGTCATTCCTAACTAATGCCATGGACCCCAGCAGCGTGCCTTTCCTCTAGAGGACCAGCTTGCTGTTAGACGTCAGGAACCGGACCGACAGACAGGTACAGCATCCACCGAGGATCTCTCCCGTGGATTTCCGCTCTATCTCTGACCTGATTCAGTCGGTAGGTCAAACGGATGGGCTGCTAGGCAATAATATTTGCATGTCAGACTACAGCTATCATCCTAGCATTAAGGATATTCAGGGAAAAGAAGTAGTACTGGGAGTCGCATGGGTATAGTGGCATGCTCAGTAAAACTCCCTTTCCATTAACAAAGCAAGTGTTCATAGGCTATATTGAGCACAAAAAACAACAACTTTTTTGTTTGTACTTTCATGAAAAAAATGGTACTGCACCTTTAAAGCTTGATTAAAATGAATGAAAATTATTTATTAAAAGTACAAAGGGTGTACCCTTAAGGGTACCACTGCAGCAAAAATTAAAGTTCAGTTTATTTCTTATTTTTCTGAGAGTACGGACTAAGTGTGTTTTGTGGTGTGTCAATATGAGGGTGGAAATGCGATCAAGGGTCATGTCCATCATGTTACATGACTGCACTTTCAGATGACAGAATAATCTTTAAAGTTATAAGCGCTTATAAAAAAGACAATGACAACAATTCCATGGTTTGGTGCCAAAGAACAAATGTTAAAGAAGGTTATAAAAGATCATGAGTATAATTTAGGAAATATGCATCAATGAGTCATTCGAGACTCAAGTTATCAGGTTATAGGATATCAGATTCCACCAAAGATGGATGAAAATTAGGAGCTCTCATTCTTTTAGGGCCAATAATGGAGCAAATCTGTTAATTTGTGTGTGTTGCAGTGTGTCAGCAGGATAAGAGGAAGCTAACTGCCATGACTGCCTAGCACCAGCTTTCTGTCTCTAAGCTGCAGGAGAGACCACGACGAAGCCAGTACCTTTTTATAGAGGAGCTTTGGTTTCTGTCAGACCAGCAGTGGGTAAGCACTACTGGCTTTACCAGGCACAGGAAAAATAAACTCCTTGCAGTGCAGCAACTAACAGAAACACACATTTACAACTATATATAAATAATATGAATAATATGACTATGAAAAAGGATTACAGTCCTTTTATACAGTTCCTCTCTTTCATGGTAATTGTATTTCATTACCTCAGTTATACACAAGATACTGAATGGTATATAAAAAGGTAACTGCTTATAATTTAAAGCTTACCACTATATATGTGTAAAATGGTGACATGGGCATGTGTAACTGGTAGTAGAGATAACTCACTTATCATTATTAATTATGTGACAGCCGGTAACAGCAGCAGGATGAATTCTGACGTGTGTGTAAATATGCGTATGTCCTGCTTCTTCATAATGGTGTACAGAAAGGCACTACTGAAATCACAAGGCCAATTATACAGTGTACCAGGGACAAAAGGATACAAAACACTGAAAAAAATAGAAAACAGTTGCATTACAGGCCTGGCAGAGCATCAGCATGCAAACCACTCAGAGTCTGGTGATGTCTGACAGTTTAATAACACAGACGTCAGGCAGGCAATGATTGCAAAGGATTCGCAATCAAGTACTCAACATTGACATTTCACTTAATATTAACTACAATTACTTTTGAAATGGGAAGACTTTGTATAAAAGAGCTGTGGCCATCAATTACACAAATCCCAAAGTAAAGCTGACATTCTGCACCTTAACTGGATTCTTTCATTTACAGAGAGCTGGGATACAGATCCCCAAAAAATAAAAGTTATCACGGTCCAACTTTTAATGGACTGCACTGTGTATGTTTCCACTATTCCACTGTCAATGTTTTCACTTTCCAAGAAGGTTCATTTACTTGAACTTTGTGCTGTCATGCATAAAATTAATTTCAAGGTTTATACTGACCACTAGCCATATTTCTTTGCACTAGTAAAATGCCTGGGAGTTGAGGGTGAATATGAATAATTTAGCCGGATGTTCTGGTAATAGCCTACAGTTTGCTTTATGTGAAGGATTTATTTCATGTTTCACACATCTCAATCATGAGGCTCTTAAAATTTGATGACCCAAATCAATTTCAAACAGCAACTATTTCCCCCCCCTGTACCTTTCTGCTTGTCTGTCTAACCTCTGCTTATCACCCTCCGCTGCTTTCCACTCATTCTATCACACATAATCCACAGCGGAATTGAAGTCTGACCTGCATTATGTAATATAGTCAGTACACTACACGGATGACTCTGGTATCAGGAAGACACATGAATCCATCCACGCTGATGTGTGTGTTGGTGCGTGTGTGTGGGCCAGTGGGTTTGTAGTACCTGAAGTAGAGCCACTAATAACTGGATTATAGAGAGATCAGAAAAGATAGAATTCAAAAAGATAGCCTTCATAGAGGACAGTCTGTAAAAATTTCCCTCCCCTTTCTTGGTTTCTTTCTTTCCCTGCCCTTGGTTGTTTCTCCACGTTCGTTCCTTCTTCACGTAGGTTCCAGCCTAGTACTTTGCATATACATAAATGCTTAATTTGTTTATTCATGATCTCATATGTAAATAAATAGGACCACAATTCACCTGTTTGTACAAACTCTGGCAAAACCAATGTGTAAAACGAACACACTACAGAATATAAGTAAGTAAGCTTTTCAATGTATTTTTGTGTGGATTTTTGTATTTTGTATTTTTGTATTTATGTGTGGTAATGACATGCTATTAAATGTAATCTGTAAATGTAATCTAAATAGGAAGTCCTAAGTGCACTTAACTACAGTATAGTTAGCATAATAATCGCTAGCTAGAACTAGATAACTAGATAACAAAGCTGGTTTGTGATCAATCAAAAGGATTGGGAGTGATAACTCATAAAACATACTAGGTGTTTGCTGTAACTATAGCCTAGTGAGAGCAGTATGAAAATTACACTGCACAACGATTTGTTTTTAAAAGTCTTGCTTTCTGAAAAGTTTTTGCTGATTGTGACGGGTACCTACTGGGTATGCACAAATATAGTTTTGGTTTTACTGCATCACGTAGGAACTCTGAGAAA
>JAQQZR010000001.1:7964121-7979925 GCA_030068235.1 Notoglanidium macrostoma
TGTGTGTGTGTGTGTGTGTGTGTGTGTGTGTGTGTGTGTGTGTGTGTGTGTGTGTGTGTGTGTGTGTGAATAAGTGAGAGACAGACTTCCCGCTGCTTGCTCAGTCATGATAGGTGTGCAAAGTAGCATAGAAGCTCTACACACATACATCACTGGACGAATGATACCACAACCGAACAAGCATGATGATTGTCCTGGTGGGATTCATCTCAGGTCTGTAAACCCTGCCTGCTTTACGGGAGGCTTTTAGCCAGTGACGTTTAATGATTGGAAACCATGGCGGGGTCTTAAAAATTGATTTGAAGGGTTGGAGATTTGCAGCCAAGGCTGGCAGCTTTCACTTCACTTTCTTAAAATAAGCTAGACATAACTCAAATTTATGACATGCCGCAGTACAGAAATCATCAATAAAAAATTGTAGACATATTTTTTTCTTTGTTTATAAAATAGATTATGGCAGAAAAGAAGAGATTATAGCTGTTATTGTCCAGTTGCCTCCAAAATACTATCTTTGCATTAGGGCTTTTACACATTTTAATCTGATGTGAAGGTCCTTAATTATGTATCACCAAGGTTTACAGCCACTTAAAGAAATAAAGTCCATTACTTGTTTTAACCTTATCTCAATCCACCATGTCTCTATATGGCCAAAAGTATATTGACCCCTGACTATGACCCCAATGTGTCCCAGTTCAGATTTAGTTCCCTATGATGCTATAATAACCTCCACTCTTCTAGGAAGGCTTTCACTAGATTTTGGAACATGGCTGTACGGATTTGTCCATTTAGCCACTAGAGCATTAGTGAGATCAGGCCTTCAGGCCCTGATGTAGGTTGAGGAGGTCTGGGTTGCAGTCGGTGTTCCAGTTCATCCAAAAACTGTTCAGTGGGGTTGAGGTCAGGGCTCTATGCAGGACACTCACATTCTTCCAGTCCAACGTTTGCAAACCATGCCTTCTCGCATTGTCTATGTCTGTTGTGAGCTCATGTATGTGGAAGAAGGCAGATAGTGCTTTTCAGTGAGTTTTGCAGTTCAAGAGAAGACATGGTTAGCTGGCTATATGTGTCTGGGGGAAAACAATCATGACTCTATATTTCGAAGCCTTCAACAGTTATACTCACAACAAAGGTCATGTAAGTGTTCACGGAATTCAAAAACTGCCATTAGATCTCTATTATATGTTTTCTGTTGTTTACTATTTATAGGGAAACATCAAAATTCCAGCCCATGGTAATTGCACATACAATACAAATGCAGTACCGAGTATTTCTTTAATGATCTCATGTGACACACTATGCTCTGCGGTAATTCTACTCTAATGCTATTTAACCTTAACCAGCCCCACACCATGACCCTTTAATTAATCTTTCAAACTGTGCTAGCAGCATAAACTACATATTTTTTCAAGTGTCTAAATTCTGTTTGCCTAAAACAATCATGTCTGTGCGAAACTGGCGTGAATGTGTGTGTGTATGTGTGCATGTGTGATTGTCAGATGGGAGCTTCTCAGCTTCAAACGCGAGGGTTAGCATGATCAAAGGCAGCGTTTAGCGCTGTGTGTTGCTATCACATCACCGGCAGCTCCACAATCAGGAGCTCCAATTATAGCTTTCAAAGAGGAAGTTGCTTTCTGTGTGTGTGTGTGTGTGTGTCTCTCTCTCTGTTTTTTCCCACTGCAGCCTAGTGTCTGAACACATGGATTATTGCTATGCATAAAAAGAATAGCCCACATCTTTCCTTAATCAAATTTTTATGGTTATTATTTTTATGTGATCCTGCAGCTTTTTGTTTCTCAATTTGCAGAAATTGCCTTGAGAACATGTAGGCTTACACTATGCAGAAGATTGTAGGTTATTTCTTTGGTTACAGTCTGAAGCATTTTGTGTATTAATCAGAAGAATTGTAGGACAGGAAATTACTAATTCTGAAGACTAATAACACCAAAATCTAAGTTGTATTACACTTGATTTAACCCTTTCCTTTGAAGTGATACTATAAGTATCCAACAACGACGTTCTCATGGTTAGTGACAGGGGAACTGAAAGAACCACACACGGTACTTTTTAATTCCTTTGTGTGTTTGTGGTTCTGTTGGTGGTGTGTTTTGTATCTTGTGCCTTTTTTGTCAGAAACTCTTTTTGCCTAAGGCTGTTATCATTACAAATTCAAACATAATTGGAAATAAACAACTATATTCCCTATCTCATTTCAGTGACATACCCAGAAATGTAACCCTATGCTCATTTTAAAAACATTACTCAGTCTGTTGGATTTCAGACACATCCACAAATTTTCGACATATTGTTTAAACGACCATTGTACATTGTGAGATAAAACATAACACTTTATGCTTAATTATATAGACTGTGTAACCGCAAGGTCTCACACCTGTGAATACGTAACAAGTAGCACAAATCAGTTAGTTAGAAATATTCCAGAGGTCAAGGTTATTTCATATGAAATCTAACGACATCCACTTCTGAAAGTTATTCAAAACATGCACATTTGACCCAGTGAGAAGGCTTTGGGGGATTTAAAATGAGTGATTTGATGGGTTCAATATAAATTAGAAAAGCAATGACAGCCAGATGTGCTTCTAGCCTCAGGTTTGGCCTTTTGTACGCTTAAAATGAGTTTTTGAAATGAGATTTTGCAGTATGTAGTTGACTGGTGAATGAAGCTATTTTTGCGGTGTTTTACTATTGGACAGCTAATAGTTTTATTATCTGCAGCACAATGTTACGCCAAGCTTCAGTTGTAAACTAGGATATGGTTGCACATTTTTCAGAGCTAATTCTGAAACTGAAGAGATGTGATTACTGAGCGAATGCCTTGGTGTTAAGCTCTTTTCTGATATGATTACTGAGTGAATGGCTCAGTGATATGCAGTGTTCTGTAGTGGAACAGATTTACTTCTGGAGCCTGGTGAGCCAGTGGTGGTAGTGAGTCATTTCATTTTCAGCAGGATCCAATACTGTGCCCTTTCCCTTTTGGAAAAAAACAACAAAAAAAAACAGAGGGAGAGAGACACAGAATAGCATGTGCATTCACTTGAAGGACAGAAGACAGACGTAACCTTTATGTTTCTGCTTATAAATTAATAAGGGGAAAGTAAAGCTATAAAATGACTGGTGCTTCTTCCACTCATCCTCCTGCCCTTTCACATGATGTCAGTTCTGTTCCTTCATGTCCCTTCTTCACCTACTTTAATATTACTACATGTCTGAGCAAACTTTTCACTTTTCAAGGATGCTGTAAGGGTTATAGACCTGATTAGGGTTAAGTTCCCAGAATTTTAAATAGGAATCCTGTGTTTCATGCTGTGCAGCCTAATCCAGGGAGTCTGGATTATTCAGTACAATCAGTACTGAATTGAATTCAATATTTATTGAAAACAGCAATCTATACTATGTAGGTCAATGTTTGTGGACACCTGATCATCACACCTATGAATGGTTCTTTCCCAAACTATTGCTACAAAGTTGGAAGCACACAACTATATAGGAAGTCTTTAAATGCTGCAGTATTACAATTTCGCTTCACTGGAACTAAGATGCACAAACCTGTTCCAGCTTATCCGTCAGGGTCACGGGGAAGCTGAAGTCAATCCCAGCTGATACACAGGTCGCCAATTTATCACAGGGCTAACAGAGACAGACTGCCGTTCACACTCACATTCACACCTATGGGCAATTTAAAGTAGCCAGTTAACCTAATCTGCATGTCTTTGGACTGTGGGAGGAAACTGGAGTGCCCTGAGGAAACCCACACAGGCACCGGGAGAACATGCAAACTCCACACAGAAAGGCCCCAGCCGGCTTTGAGGTTCAAACCCAGAACCTTCTTGCGGTGAGGCGACAGTGCTAACCACTACATCACCTCTATAATATACACACTTTTGGCTGTATAGTGTATATTATACATTCATATTAGTAGCTGGAGACCCAGAGGAAATATTGTTTCTTTATATTGACATTGACCTCAAACAGTGTGGTGTTCTATAAAATGAGGAGGATATATGTAGAGTATTTATCTGCTGAACTACAGAATTGGGAGAGTTTTTATATAATGACTATTTCTGGTTTATATAGTATGGTCTATATGGGCTTTATAGTTTACAAAATAAATGAATAGTGTAATAATTATACCTAGCTTACAGATTGACATCAACTTTTTCTTTCTCTCTCTCAATCTGTCCATTTCCATCAACTCTACTTCTTTCACAGTTCCACTGTAATAACAATAATATTGTCTACTTCCTCTCATTTACAACGTTGTACTAGCACTTTGTGTAAGAGTAAGGAGCACTTCATAGTGCTGTTGAAACAGCAGTAATCAATACCTACGGTTGCCACATGGTCCGGGCTTGTGTCTGACTCAAGCCTGAACGAAAAGAGTAGACCACTTTATCTTATCAGTGCCACGGGCTTCAGAGAAGATCGCATTTATTGAGATAATCATGCTAAGACTAAACCAACCTTATGACGCTTATACCTACACTATAGATATAAATGAAGAAACATGTACATGATAGCATTGTATTACCTTGTGGTTGACTTTTTGTTTGTTACTGATTTTTGTTACAGGATAATGTAGACTTTTGAACAGATGCTAATTATCTAACATGTTTTGGCAACATACAGAACATCCCAGTCACACATCACACACTGGGTGTGTTATACAGTGACTACAGCATATGCTTAACTGGCTTAGACCCTTATGAGTAGTTATACATATTACTGCTCTCTATGTGACAGTTTGAAATTGCAGTGTCAGGTTGTTGAAACAGTTTTGCACTCTCTCTAGACAAGAAGCCAGAATGTGGTATAATGTTCCTGAGAACTGCACTGACAGTTTGCAATGCTGATGTTCCTGTAGTTTCTAATGATAGCTCATTGCTAAGGCTCCTTCCTATACCTGTTGTCACCAGTAAGAAGGGCACACACACACACACACATTTGTGTAGTTTTTCTCTGTCTCTCTCCTGCTGCGCTGCCACCTGCTTGTTTGTTAGTGCTGGGTCATCCAGGCCATCGCTCTCTTTTCCTGTCCAAACACACTCAGGACCGGCGATTTATGAAGGTCACATTGCCTGTGCTAACTTCAGTGGCTGTTCTCTAATCAGTGGGTGCCCAGATTAATAAGGCTGAGTCATTCCTGCTGAGATTCAGATGCTGACCTGAGGCCTGTTGGAATAAAATTCAAAACTTGAAAGCACTGTAAACAAAGCATAGGTTTAATGCTGATAAATTTCCTTCTATCCTTTTTTCTGATGCTTGAAGGTTATGCATTGTCACTGTTTTTTCCCTGCTTCTTAAAAACCTTTTATATTGCTCATCTGTGTATCACTCTTTTTTTTACTTGACATTGACCCTCCTCTGATTTATCTTTTGGTCCAGCTTATCTTCTCTTTGCCTTTTATTCTGGAGCTCTATCTCTCATTTCTACTCTCATTTGCTGGTAATGGTGTCTGCAGGTAGACTTACCATTACCATTTTCTTCACTTTCATACACTAAAGAGGGAGGCAGATCTGTTGCGCGCACACACACACACACCCACATGGTATAAGGTATAAGGTGTAAGGACCATGATCCATCAATTCACTAATTCCCATTAATCTACAGCTAATGCAGATATATCAATACTGCATTAAACGCTGACAAGTACCTGGTAACTATGCAACTAATTCTAAAGTGTGATTTTCTGTCTTATGTTGCAAGGATGCATGATTAACTAGTCTTAACGTACGTTTTTTAGCTACCATCTTCCCATGTATAGGTAAATGTTATGTTGGAGGTCCAGAAGTGGAATGAGACAAAATGACACCTTGCAAAATTTTTCCATCCTCTTTAGATTAATGTCATTGTGTGACATAATTTAATTTGTTCATTCCTCGCTGACAGAGATGCTGGGATATACTTGGATACTTCCTTGTGTGCATACTTACCCATACTGAGACCTTTCAACAACATCACATAGTGATGTATAATGCAGTATTTGCAATAAATATCACCATCATTCAGCCTGCTTTCCTTGTCTTCTTCTCACCTGTGTACGTGTTGGAATACATGCACATGATATGTCAATGAAGCAACAGGTGACCTGTCCTTCAAAGCTGGGGATAACTTCCACTCATTTTCTTTTACGCTGGTGAGTGTTCTTTCTTGCATCATTTCCCTGCTGAGTTCCCTCTCCTCCAAATGTCCCACAATTCCATCATCTAGCTAATAACTGGGCCCAACATGTTGCTAGCATGGTTGAATGGTTTTCCATTAACATGCCATGTGCTGGGGCTACTAAATTAGCTGGAATTCGGATCATCCATGTTGTTGGGGTTGGAGTGGATTGGGCTTGGAAGGCAAAGCTATGTGCTGACTACCTTGGCACTGAGCTTCTTAAGGACACTGGGTTTGACTTTGACATCCTCTGCGCTGACTGTGTAGTGATGCCTATGTCAGTATATCACGCTTGGCTGGCACATTTAGACACTGGCTCAGAGTCAGATACAGCTGTGATCTGGCCCAAGCCCCACAGCCTAAACAGCTTCCTAGTCTGAAATGTCCACATTCGCTGATGTCCTATAAGCATAGCAAGAAGCCTAGAAAGCCTTTTTAACACAGCCCTCCTTATAGTTCAATAGCTAGCCATATTTCTTGCACCTTATCAAAGGAGCACAGATTCTTTGTCTGCCGTCATGTTTGAGAGATTCTACCAAGCTGGTAATAACTCTACCTGAGCTGCAATATTATACTGGTCTCAGCAGCTTCTAAGGAGCTGTCTGGGTTGGCCCCGGTCAGCCTGCAGGCACCACTGACGGGTTTAAATGTAGCTGAGGCATCCACTCTAAAGGTGGAGTGAATGGTGAAATGTAACCTACAACAGTAAATGAATGCTTTCTCACAACACTTGAAAAGAAAAAGTTACAGCACAGTTCACAATGCAACAGTGCAAGGGTTTTATTGACAGCTTTCAAAAAGGATTTCAAGAGCCAGGCCATGTACCCAAACTCTGTGATGTGTTCTTTCCAATCTAATCAATCATTAGCTGGTCGGGTGTGTCTATGTGACTGCAGCTGATGCCTTTGTCGTGTTGCTGGTGGTCTCATAAGACAAAGTACTATGCCCTTCATCTGTGTGCTGCCCTAGTACTAAGTGCAGACACACTGATGACTCTCTGGCAAAGACTAGGACTCTGACCACCAAGATCAAGTGAGGTGTGAATCAGCTCCATTATGGAGGAATCAATTTTTGGGACTGCTCCAATGCTAGCAGTGAAATAGCTTGTGTTTCCAGTTCATGCCACACCCAGTGTGTTGCTTGATTCCCAAGATGCTGATTTTAGGGATTGGTAGATGGCAGTAAGTCCTCATTAATGCTAAAGGTGTATGTGGCAGCCATTAAAGGTGACATGGTGACTCCACACACCATGATTCCCTAGGAGTTTGCCAAGGGGACCTTCCACATGTTCTGGAGTCCCTTAAAGGCGTTTATGAGCCAGTACAGGATTCCATCCTGAATTAGTTATCTAAGAAATCTGCCTATTTGCTGGTAATCATCATTTCATTGAAAAGAGTGAATGACATGCTCTGGAAATAAGCCAGGCCAGATTCTAGGGTGCCGTTGTTGTTGAATCTGGGATTTCTGCCCAAGCTTATATCACCCACTTTTGTAAACCTGTTGATTGACCTTGTATCCTTCAGTAAGGCTGTGCCTGGAGAATGTTACTTGCTGTGGTACTTGGCCTATAATATTATTTAGACCGGATGCCAGCCATCTGATCCTCAGACCAACTGTTTATCTGCCGTGGAGGAAAACACAGGGAGCGTCCTGTTTTTCATGACATCATTCCTAGTGAGAGGGTTCAAGATGGTGGATGATGGCAATGTTTATTGGTGTCATATGTCACCATTTGATGTTATTAGAAAGTTGCAGCATGGATGTGCACATGCACAAGGATGTATCCAAGAGTTTCGCATGACCCCTGGCTTTTATCTGGGGCTAATAAAACTATTGTTACATGCATAACTAGCTTTATGTGAAAATTCACTATTTATCAGTAATAGAATGTGTAAATACTGTACGTAGTATGGTATATTTTCAGTTGTCATAAAAGGAAAAAGAAAAACTATGTTAAAGTCTGGATGTCCTTTAAAGGTAAACAAACAGGTATCATAACCAGCTGTAACCAGCAAAATATGTCAGGAGTACATATGCGTTTTTTGTTTTTTGTGCTTATATGGAGCTTTCCATTTGAACCCACCATCTCCTGAGCCCTATTGAAAAGGGCGTTTTGTATCTCCGTTCAGAATTAGCATCTTTAATATGAATGTTTTTGTATTGTCATGTGAATATGGATGGATTCTGTCCCCGTCTGCCTCTTTGATGGATACGAGTCCTTGTTAAGTCTCATTGGTTTTGACTTGTGGAGTCAGCAGGAAGATAGACGTAGTCAATAGCTTTGGATGGCATCGTGCATTGTAACGCGTCTGTCATGGATGGCAAATTTTGACTGATGGTATGCCTAGACAGGCTGTAAAACTTTGTTTAGGGTTTGACTCTTTTGTACTTTCTCTCCCTGAATGCTAGCAAAATGGTTATGAATTTAATAACTCTTGGGCATGATAGCTATGTGTTACTTGTCTTGTGAGAATCCATTGCTCCTTGGAGCACCTACACAATGCAAATGTGACTCCCATTTTGTGTTTGTACACAAATGATAATAAAGTATGCAGAAATGCACTTCAGCTGGCACAGCAATACTAAACAAAGATCTCTCTTCCAGCACTCAAGCAACTGTCAGCTTTGGAAAAAAGAACAAACAAAACAAAGATTTCAGTACACCAGCACTAACAATTTTCACACATGAATGTGCACTGCGAGAGTGTTGCTCGCATCTCAAGACATCACACCCAGAATAGCACTGGTGTTGTGTGCTGCCTGAATCTGCCAGAGCTCAGCACAGCAGGTGAGACAAGAATTTAGCTGACAGAAGTTAGGATTCAAGATCAGTGCGTAATACAGATGTGGATTTAGAGGAGATAACAGGCTGACCAGGTGAGGAAAAGCTTGCTTTTTGCTTTAATTTGACAGGAGGCCATAATCTCTCTCTTTCTCCTCTTTTGGACCTGATGGCTTGATGGAAACAATTAACACAAAATTGCCATTAATGAAACAGATAAACCAAAGACGTCAACTACCTGTTTCTTCATTAGTATCTTTGCTTCTGTCTGTTTCCCACCCTGCCCTTCTTAATGCAGTCTGCATTTTCATTCATTATAGCAATGTGCTCCATTCCATTGGAGTAATTAAAATGAAACCCACCCAATCAGTGCACTCTTGATTAAACTGTTCTTACTGAAGAGAAGCAGTGTCTTAGTGCTGATTAGTATGGACGTTTTCATTAATAAGCTTGTTGAGTCTGTCTTTAAATAGCATGCCTCTGCTAAACTGTCTAATTCCTGTAATGTAAAGTACTGTTGCCTTAAGACCATGTTCAGTAATAGTTTGTTGAATGACCTGACAATATATATTGACAGTCATTTCACACTGCACTTTTTTTTCCCAGCCAGATTAATTTCTATATCATGGCTGTGTGTATATATGTACTGTCAGTAACAGTGCATGTGAATATATTCTGGAAGAAAACTTTTCATTACATGAACTCAAACCTTGCTCATACTCTCCATCACTGTGAAGAGGATTTATATTGTGTACTTACTTTTGGATTTTCTCGCTAATTTGGTCATATCCAATTTCCACCCGTCAGTTAGGTCTCCCCGTCACACGACAACTATCAAACATGTAGGGTGAGGCTATCACATGTTTCCTCCGCGGCACATAAAGCCGGCCAACCGCTACTTTTCAAACTGCTATCTGAGCCCTTCAGAGCGCATGAGCTCACAGATGCACGACTGTCCAGTGTCGCTGTGAGTGACTGGGGTGAAAGAGTAAGCCACCCTTCCATGAGAGCACAGGCCAGGTTTGCTCTTTGAGCTCCCGGCCACGAGAGGCTATGGCATCATCAAGATTTTTTTTTTACCTTTCTCTTGCGCAGACTAACCTCATTACGTGCTTTGCCCTGTGGGGCTCTTCCTGTCAACAGAAGGACACCTTTGATTGCCAATTTTCTTTCCAGTTATTTCATTAATGTCGTTACACTGACAAGACCTGATTGCTTGCCTTTAACTTCTGATTATTTCTTGCTTTTTTCCAGCCATGTGTGCTATTATGTGTGACAACTGCAGGGCAGAATAGGAGAACAACACAAATTCTTTGTTGTCCTAACTGGTTGTTTTATCTGGCAGATTGGCTGTGGATGTCTTGTTTTGACCTACTAAGAAAGAGAATAAATAATATCAAGTCTAGTTGGAAGCTATATAAAAAGCATTTTACTATTGCTAATTCTACAAAATGGAAGTTTTGAGGAAGAGGGCCATTCACTCATTTGGTTTAACTCAAGGCATTCTGCTAGTCCCTGAGCTAAAACTGGGGTGAACAGATCTCTCAATCAGGTCATAATGAGCAGTAAGCCCTGTCCATATAACTACCCATGTTCTTAATTATGTGCACCTCCAACTAAGCTCTGGGTCTGCTCAAAGCAAGGCAATATGAAAGAAAGGGTGAGCTTTCTAAGAGCTTTGCTTTGATTCTATTCATCCGCTGTTGACCTGCTACTATGAAGCTACTGATATGTTGTTTGTGATTTCAAGCACAGCAAAATCTTGCCAGACACTATCTGAGTTTGATGCAAGGTCATGAAAGAATCCCTGGAGATCTGGAGATGTGCTTGTTTCCCCTGCATCTTTGTGGAATTAATGTTTATTTAAAGGAAAGAAGTGATCTTTTTATCTGAGCAAAAATCTTAATCTTAATACACATACAAGTTAATACAGTTATGTCTACTTGAGAATTTTCTATATGAATATCATAATTGCCAGAAATGCAGTATATTCTTCTCCTAAGTACTCTTTTAGAAAGAAAAGATTAGACCTAGCACTTTCAAGGTTCTTTGGATTGTCTCATTCAGGAAACGCTACAGAAAGGTTCTATGTCGAATCCCTTTAGGGTGGAATTGTTGTCCATCTGAGCCCTTTTTTGTTGTAAGATTGGATACTTCTCTACAGACCAGAAACCCACAAGCACTAGAGGCTAAACTATCACGATTAGGTGGATATCAACAGGTTCATTTAGGAATATCAATGTAAACTCTATATGGGGAAAGATCATATGATAACATTCTGATGCAAGCCAGCCTGGACAGACTTGATATTAAATATGCTTGTATTAAAACAAGAGGCTATTATTGGATTTTCTATTGGAGTAGCTTAATATACATAGCTAATGAGCTTATAGCTTCTTAAAATAAGCCATTAAATCTAACAAGCTGGCTTGTGCCATACTGAGGGGTTTAAGCATGGTTAAACATAAACAGCAAACTGACCCATTCATATGGATTCGTCTTGCAAGCCTGTTTGAACACAACAACAGACATGGAGGAGATGTTGGATACAGTCTCCAAGGTTGCTTCTTTCGGGATGCCATCAGGGCTGACCACCTAGTTTACCACATTGATGCAAACTAGGCTGAGCCATGATTTAATAATGAAAAATAAACATGATATCCATTACAGCACTCACCACACTCGTCTGGAGCTGCCCTTGCAACTTTCTGGCTAGCTTTGTTATGATATCAGTAATCTGTACACTGCAATGCTGAAAAGCAATTTTTACTTCCATAGTATTTTACTTAAAACAAACTATATGGAGCAGTTCTCACTGTATGACATGTCCATGTCCTAACACTATGTATCATAAATAATTCCACTCAGTAATTCTGAGCTGTATTCAGCTGTATCCAAGCTATGTAGATCAGTCTTTGTGTCCACTCATTAAAACGCAACTCTATCGTGTTGGTGTGGGAATCTTGTGACCCAGCTTTAGTGGTCTTAAAAAATGGCTGTGCAGAGTGTGAGAGTGGCAGCCCTTTGCCATGAGTAGGTTTAGCAGGGAGCCTTCCATCAGCAGGCTGCAAAAAAAGGCCATGTTCTATATTTGGCTATCTGCACATAGCATCCTGTAAGACATTCCTTGTGATGGAGGGAGGGATGGAGGGATGGAGGAAACATATGTCACCACTGATTGTGATTTAACAGCATGTCTGAGCAACTGAAAGATGGTGCATTTTGAAAAGGTTGAAAAGGTTTCCAGAGAGTTAACAACTTATTTGACTTAGAACCCTCCTGACAGAGGGCATAAGACAGAGAATGCATGGGTCTGCCAGCAGCTGTGGGTTTCAGGGTTTGTGTATGTGTGTGTGTGTGTGTGTGTGTGAAGTGCTTTATGAAGGGCACATGCAGGATGAGTGTGAAGTTAATGAAGTGAATTTTGAAAGGGTCTCACCAAAGATAATTAGGGCAGAATAAAGCAACACACACACACACACACACACACACACACACACACACAAATATGACTTTGCAAATGGAAAGCATCTACAGCACACATAATCAACCCGCTCACTACAGATAATCATGACACACACATGGTGTCTCTACAGAGTCCTTGCGAGACAAAGGGATGTGGTCCTGACTCAAATTAATTGAACCAATTAAGGATTTGAATTCTGGTGTGATGAGCAATTTTCATGCGCACACAGAGCAATGCGGGTGAAATGAAAAATAGGGTAGACAAAGGACAAATGTCAAGCACTGTGTGGGAGTGTGTGTCTGTGTGTGTGTGTGTGTGTGTGTGTGTGTGTGTGTGTGTGTGTGTGTGTGTGTGTAAGTGAGAGAAAGAAAAAGACACACATACAGACACCACTCTGACACAATCACAGCCTGCTATGGAGCATCTTGGCCTCAACATCATTGTCTGTTCCATCATTTTTAGCCTTATTCTTTATGTATACATTAACAAAAAACCAGAGGATGTTTTAAAAAAAATTACAAAGCTCTATACATGAGGTAACATTCAGAGTTTACTTTTTCTTAAAGAGACTTAGCCATGTCATAATGCAAGGTTTGTCTGAATGAAAAAAAAGGAGAGCAGAATGTTTTTATGGTATGGATATGATATATGGTTTATGCCAGAGAATCAAATGAGAAGTGGGAAAAGCAACTTTCTAAACCTTTCTCACTAGGTCTCCTCATCTCTTTGTACCACTGTTTTCATCGTATTGTCTCCCTTTTTCACTTTGTGAAGGAGACATTATGGTAAACATTTCTTTTCATTCATTCTTCTTCAGTACCCGCTTTATCCTGGACACGGAGAATCTAGAGCCAATCCCAGAAGCACTAGGTGTGAAGCTGGGATACGCATAGATCAGGATTCAAGTTCCTTACAGGACACAATGAACACATGTTTTAAATCTAAGATTGTTGTATAGAGTTCTGCTTTTAATACAGTTGCTGTTATTTGTCACGGGAAAATAAAGAGGGTGGAAAGCACAGAGAGAGAGAAAATAAATGAATGCTTTTAAGATGTATAAAACAAACAGATTCTCGTCCAGCTGTCAGGATTGTAAAAAAGAATACAGGTCTGTCTTTATGGATAATCCATCAAACACCAGTTATAAGTAAAATGCATAGCTTACATATAGTGCAGCGTGGACTCATACGCACACTTTATTATACGTAAGGCACACAGATAGTGAATTTATTTAATATCAAATGGAGTACAGGGTCAATGTGTAATTAGTAATGTGCTAGACTGCATATACAACAATAAACATATTTTGGGCACTGAAGAGACAAGTCAAGCTAATTTAAACAACAACTTTCACTGACTAAAGTGCTGCACAAAGAGGATGGTAAGATTTTAAAAGCAAAACGGATCAAATACAATCCAATAAAAGAAACATTGCATAAAATAGAAGAGATTAAGAAGAGGGAAAAATTTTTTGAACAGACAGAGTAGAATTATCAGGAGAGAAAATGCCTGAAAAGGAAGAGTAAATGTCAAAAGAGGTTGTGTGGTACTAATTTAAGGTTAAATTAAATATATTTTTTAAGAAAAGAATTATAAAGACATTGTTGCTTTGTTTTAATCATTGCAGGGACACCTGCCCAATTTGCATCCCGCATCTACACCACTTTCTCACATAAGCGTAATTGCACTTGTTCATTAACTTTTTTTTGCAGGCTGTATTAAATACTTGCTGTGACAACAATTGTTTGTCGGTAAAACACTTCGTCTTGATTATGCTCCTGCGTTGTGCATGATAAACACGTGTTGTATTGATGCCTGATTTCACATTTGTTAGGAGTCCAGCACTTGGTTTTTGGTTTCATTCTAGTTTTGGCCATTTGATGCATCACTACACATTTGGTTAGATGGGCAAATTATTCTGTCTGTACTTTATCCAGATGCAATTCTACACATTTACCAATGATGTTAATTGTGCATTTCATACATACAGTATCTGCACTGGAGTGAAACATGTTCTGGTGCAGTCAAGCCGAACATTTCAGCAGCACCCTATGCAATCTTGCTGTATCTTTTTTTCCTCCCTGCCCAGATAGATTACACGGTTCAGTAGAGAACATTATACACTGTGAAGGGAAATGCAATTATACCCATTTTTAGTGAGTCGGATCCATAAACACAATGCAAGGTCGACCCTCGTTTTGCAGTAGACTACTAGCACTTTGGTTCACCGTGGAATTCATTATTTTTAGCAGCAAATGCTTCTGAATCTAACGCTCACCATGCACAGGCATGAATGCGCTTGCTGTGCAGTTGTGTGTGTGTGGTACTGTAGCTAAAACATTGCTTTTACTGATTGAGGAAGACAGGAAGATCAATGCTAGGAGATTTCTGTTGAGAGAAAATGGGACATATTGACTGAGTGTGTGCTGAGTAGAGTGCTTTCCATCATGTGTAGTGAAATTACACACTCATACATAATACATACAGAACACACAAACGCACATGTTCTGCTTTAGATATTCTGTTTGTAGTAGTTTGCATAACTCTTAAAATGGCTTCCCAGCATTCTTTGGATACTTCAAAGCTTTTTATACTGGCAACAGTCTCTGACAGGGAAATACACTGCTGTAGGGTTCCTGCAGATAGACAAACCATAGAATGTTTTAGTTTTCAGGATTTAGCCTCATACTGTTTTAGCCTCTCAATCAAGAGACTCTAAAAAGACAAATTGTCACTCCAAGTTTGTAACTCTTACAGATTTGTACTGACTGCTACATCTTTTGGATAAGCTCTGATTAGAAATTACAGTAGATAAACTGTATGAAATCTGCTATACATCCTCATGCTAACTTAGGATTGGTTTGAGGAACTTATTGGAGCCAACACTATAGCTTTGCTGCTTTATAGTGTCATGAAAAATTAGCATACAATTAAGAAAAACACTGTTGGAATGTTACATGTGGCTCTGTCACTTTAGTATGAATGCAGAGCCAGAAGTGCTGATAAACCTCTATCCATCCTATGTGTGTGTGTGTGTGTGTGTGTGTGTGTGTGTGTGTGTGTGTGTGTGTGTGTGTGTGTGTCTGTGTGTGTTCCATGACAACACACCAGGATTCTGTGTGCATCTCTGTTTCTTTGCTACAAGCTACTTGCTGCATTGCGAATCAGTAAAACTGTTTAATTATTTACTCACTCACACACACACACACAAATATATATACATACACATACACACACAATGGGACTTTCTAATTTAGCCTGGGTATAATTTCAACCTTAAAACGTTTATATACATAATATTATTCAATTCAATTCAATTTTATTTGTATAGCGCTTTTAACAACAGACATTGTCACAAAGCAGCTTCACAAAAGTATA
>JAQQZR010000001.1:7989907-8002183 GCA_030068235.1 Notoglanidium macrostoma
TGTGTGTGTGTGTGTGTGTGTGTGTGTGTGTGTGTGTGTGTGTGTGTGTGTGTGTGTGTGTGTGTGTGTGTATTGAGCATGTATTTGTGTTTATTGTAGTCATAGATTAAAAAGGCTTTCTGACCCAAATATAATTTGCAACTACAAGAATAGACACATAAATGTTACAGGCTAGTACATCATCTGGAAAAAAAAAGGTTACTGCAAATGAAAGCAATTTATTTAGGAAAAAAAATCCTTGCGTGTGCTAACCTTTTGCTTGTCATTCCCTTGATCTTGGTCATACTCCCTCACTACCACTATGTATTTTCTCCCTCCCTTTAGCCCTCCAGCAATAGTCATTAAAATCAACAATTTTCATTATGCCCTTTTTCCCACTAGTATAAATGTAAACCTACAGTATATCATTATACACATATGTGTACATGTATATGTACACACCCTATGCAGAGCTCTAATTACAGAGCAGGGATGTAGGGACATAGAGGCCATGCGCTGCCGGTTACTCACATGATTAGAGCCCTCATGATGGACTTGCTGTCTTCACTCTGCCCTCTCTGGTGCCGGACAGCAGTCTCTAAGAGCATACACGCAGACTGGTCATTAGCCCACCACATTAAGAGAGTAAACTCTACATATGGCATCCACTAATTGTCAAGTGAAGTCAAGTCACTTTTGAACTCCTCCATGATCATATACTGTGTATAGAAGAGTATGGAGAAATATCTTTCCTCTAGGACTACACAAAACAGGGATTTGGACTAAATAAAGCACAAATAATGTGACAAGAAAAAAAACCAAGATGCTCTATAGTGGACTGCACGTGATGTTAATATAGATATATATTAATATATGTAAAAGAGTATAATATATTATAACATAAGGCTCACATGTTACCAGAACTGGTATCTAAAATAACTTTCCCTAGACCAAGTTTCACGCTGAACAAAGATTTTACTTTAGTTGTATGAGTAAATGTTGAGTATGAGTGAAAGTGGCAATGTTGAGTTTTGAACATAAAAAAATGGAGAAATTATGCTAATCAATATTCCTATTAACATTAACTTTTGTAAAAATTTGTCAAAATATCATTGGCACTCCTAGTGTAAGCGCATGTGAGCCTTTTATTGAATTTGAAAGTCAGATAGTAACAGAAAACTTTTGTAAAACAAACAATATTGCAGCCCTCCAGCGTTTATTCTGCTTGGCTTAGGAAATAATTCAATAAAAATGTAAAGAATTTCCAGGACAATTTTTATGAAATCTGTTTAACTATTCCATGGAATAAATCAAACTGCCTAGACAGTTACTATTTGCACTAACACCCCCAGCCCTCTCCTTCTCTATCATGAGTCCTGAATTTTGGCACAGCATGTCTACAGCTGATTCCACTTGTCCTGCTGATTTTCACAAGAGTGCAAGTTCAATTTCAAATCTTCCTGCTTTCAGTATTAAGCTATATCAAATTGCTACATAAATTAATTAATGAGCTTCAACCTTTAAGTAGCCTGCTTCCCCACAACATAACATTAATCAAGTAATTCCAAAGATTCTTGTTGCATTGGTAGCTAGTTAGCCTGCTTTGCATAGCCAGGTATATTTATCACCTGTGAGCTTGTAGCCAAATGAAATATATCATATACAGTAAGCGCATTTTAAATCCATAGATTTTAAATGGAGCCATCAGAACTTAGGACCACCTTTACCACCCATGAAAGAAACTCTTGCCCTTTTTAAAATCTGAATTTAAACCCTCAATCACTTTCATAAAATATATCCCAGAATTTACACTATATGTAGTTCGCGAAGAAACTCTTAACTACAAATTGGTGTTCTGGCTAATGATAGTTAGCTAAAGCTAGCAAAGTTAGCTAGATGGATCAAGTGTTGGTAAGGTAACGTTAATGTTAATTAGCATTAGGGGAAAAATTGTTCATGAATATAATTCTGTGATGTGGGAAAATTACGTAAAGCTGTTTTAGTGGAGTTTCATGCACAAGTTTTCTCTTACTCAAAATGTATTAGCCTAGCCTTTAGCTTCACGTTGTTGCTCTGTCTGGCCAAAGCTCAATGCTGCTTCCCAGACTTGTCTGAGTGCTTTTTCAATGGCCATTTGGGTTTTAGACTGACGTTGTGCTTAAATATGATTTATAGTCCAGTTATGGGAAATCTGATTAGGCAACCATAGAACTGAAGCCCTAAAGAAAGTGAGTGATTGGAGTTGGCTATTAGAGTGGCTTTGAGAGGATGTGATGTATTATAAAGAGAACAAGGTTTGAAACACGGCTCTCTCGCATGACGGAAGGTTACTGTACGCCAGCATGTGTTGCCCTAGCAATGAGTCCAGTGGTACTTTGCTAAGTGAATGCGATAGTGATTGGTTTTGCTGTACCGAAAGCATAGAGACAGAAAATGATGCAAAGAGTTAATAGGTCACACACTCAGAGTTTATGTGAAGCAGCAGGATATGAGTGTGCTCTCCTTCTTCCTTTGTTTCTTTCTTATTATCTTGCTTCGTTTGTGACGGCGCAATGGGGAAGTGTGTGATTAAGAGTCTTATCTCCTTGTAAGACAAGTGAAATGTGTTATAATTAATTACGCTCCTCATCTTATTCTTATTATATCTTGTTATATCTTATTATATCTCGTTCTCTCGCTTCCTTTCTATTTCTCCCTCATTTTTGCTCTCTTTGTCTTTAATTAGGAGTAGAGTCAGGTCCTGGGCTGATCCCTCGAGCTCTACAATGCTCTCAGTTCTCTATGGTACAGTGCTGAGAAGCTCATCATCACTGCTCTCTCTATTCGTTTTCTATGTTCACCTTAACCTGTAGATATCTGTGAAGTAATTGTATTTGGAGAGTGCTTTTTGTAATAGATATTGTCACAAAGCCACTTTTTTTCTGGACTACAGGCTCATTGTGCAAGCCAGCAGCTGCAGAAGGAAGGAAAAGGTCTGTGAATTAAAATAAGGAAGAGACCCTGAAAAGAACCAATACTCAAAAGGGGAACTTGCTCACTTGGGGCTAAGAATCAAATTTAGATTGATACATTGGTGATATATGCTATGAATTTGTCTTAAAAACAACTGGTTATTAAACTGCAGTATATCTAGTCATATAGTGTATATATGTACATAGTATGTAGTATATAGTATATATAGCTAGTTTTCTCTTTAAGCAAGGCAAATCGAGTCAAGTTAAGTGTTTTTTTTTATATTCATTCCACCATATAATCTGTATAAATTGGAACAAAATGTTGTTTTCCCAGGACCATTCAAAACAATACAGTTGCATAATACACAGGACTACATAAAGTGCAAATACACAACAATGTTAGACAAGTACAAACAGTACAATAAATACACAGGACAGTGAAAGCCAACTACACAGGACAAGAGACACAGTGTTGAGTGGGAAAAAAATAGTGCAAAGAATTACCTGTAAACTACTGACTATTGACTGTGATAGTAGCAATTGATTGTAATAGCAGCAATTAGAGTTATAATAGTAAAGTGTCCAATTATAAAGTGCAGTTTGTCAGTGATGGATGTACAGGTGAGTATTGACAGGCAGCGGTATATTGAGTATTCTGACTGCCTCAGGAAAGAAACTGTTGCATAGTCAGTGGGATAGATGCTCTGGTACCTTCTGCCAGGTGGCAGATAAGTGAAAGGTCCATGAGAGGGGTCATCCCCAATATTGGTGGCATTAATACTACTCTATTAGCAACTCATTTTCATACTTAACATTTTATACGCAGTATGATCAGTGGGTGGGGCTGGCAGATTGATAGGAGGAGGAAATTGACATGGCACTGCCTCAGCCAGTCACATCCTCACCTTCAGCTACAACGTCATAATTCATAGTAGTAGGGATTTGTTATAACCAAGCAGGAGCAAACTTGTTACAGCTGACTGATTGGGATTGAAAGGTTGGGATGAGATCAGTAATGCAGATAACTATGTTCATGATTTTAGCTTGATGGAATGCTATATGAATGTCATATATAGCTCAGGGGTCTGTTTGTGAAGCAGGTGAACCAGAGGTGCAGCTAAATGTTACCGCTGTAACTTATGAGCACGCAAGACGGATAGCCACAGCCATTGTGCCCTTGAGCTAGGCCTGTAACTCCCATGGGACTGTCACTGTACTCAGCTGAATGATGACACTTGTGTGTAAATGACACAATCAGGTAAGTGCCACCGTGTCGGGGAGCAGTGGGCGGGCAGGGAGTAAGTTTGGGGGTTTGAAATGCTGTCATCGAAGTGAAGGCTGCTTCTAGCAGGTACCTTGTCATCCCTTAGACTGACAGGAAGTGTTTGAAGTGCACGGCGAGTTCTGCTGGGCTTCTGGTACTTAGGCAGAATCGTGCACCATTGCAACAGAAAACCTGACTTCTCTGGAGGATGACCCCATAATGCCAAACAGGAAAATACATGATGTGTGGATAGTCACCAGGAACATGCTGCCCTACCATGCTAAAATACAGTACCTGCCAGCTTTACTATCCATCAGCCAACCTTTTAATTATCTAGCTACTACATGATTGTGGCTGACATTGAAGCTATTTTTCTGTTTCACTCTACGAGTAGTTGGTACCTGCAGCCTTAGTGGGGAACCATAGTGGTTTGAATATAACATTCAGTCTGTGCCTAAGGGTGTGTCTGTAGAGCTGTATTTTTGCCTTTATAATACACGTTATACTTAAGCCTTATAGCTGCGTTTTACTTTTTTAAAGCATCCAAACTCCTTCAATCATGAACTGAACTGAAGGTAGCCTAATTAACACGACAGATAAGTGTTGATGAGGCAGTGTTTTAAAATGTTTTTAAATGGCAGACCTTTTTCACGGATGTGTGAGCAAGTGTGTAGAGGTGTATTGGGGTGAGCTGCATTTAACCAGACAGTGGATGCTGGCGGAAGCAAGAATAAAGGAGAGCGTGACGCTGTAGATTAGGAGAGTGACAGAAATAGAGCAAGGACGTGCATTTCAAGAGCCGTGTATTAGGATCTTAATGGCGTTATGTGATTTAGTTCAGACATTTTTGCGTTATTCTTCAATACCCATGAAATCCATTTTGTGTTTTTATTCTTAAAATCATGTCTATGTATAGCTTGATAGAAATGGAATAAACACCCTTTCAAAATGTTTCCATTTTGCTGTATCAAATGGGACTTGTTTATCCTGATCCAACCCACACAGCATACCTGTGGTGTGATTTCATTTTATTTTGGAAAGAAATAGGACATTTAATTGACAGAACGGAAAGTCCTTATTTAAAAAAGTATACAAATATGTATGATTTTCCAACCCAATTTCAGACAGATTGCAGATTTCATCAGGTATTACCCAGAATCTCCCTGTAGTTGGCTTCATCCATTCTTTAGGATGGTGTTTTGGTGATGGCCATGTTGGCATTCATGCCAAAAAGTTCAACTTTGATTTTATCTGACCACAAAACCTTCTGCCAGTTTATCGCAAGATTCTTTGTGCAAACTTAAAATGGGTCTCCAGATGGGCCTTTTAGGAGAAAGGCCTTCTTTTTGCAACCCTCCCGTATAGGCCAGATGTATGCAATGTCTTTGATATTGTTGTGTGGGCATGTTTTCCAGTTTTCCACAGACCAAGTGTCTGACCAAGTGTCTTCTTTTCTGAAACTGTAGAATATCGGTCTCTCCGTATCACAGGCTTTTTAAAAATGTATAAATAGAGTTCATCAAATAAGCACTAAGCATTACATCTTGATCATATTCAGATAGCATAGTTGTAGAGATGGGATTGATTAAATTAGGTTGGTGCAGAATATGGCATACAGTGCATTTGAATGAATCTTTGAGATGTTGATACGCACCATATGCTTGTGACAGAATGCTGATATTCATTTTGTAAAAGGTGCTGAAAATAAGTTGCATATGAATATTTTTATTCCTCTGAGAACGAGTTGGGAATGAAACATGACAAAGCGTGTTGTTATAGGAGAGCACTCAACAATGGGATAGAGTGATGTGTACTGATATGAAGTGGCATTACTGAAGTTTTATTAATTAAAAAACAAGGCATTGTACTTTTTAAATCAGTTTATAATTTATAAATGAATTACCCTTTAAATTATCTTTATAAATCAGTTACAATTAGTCATACTTATCACTTACATTATAGCAGCTATAAACAATCATTCCCTCACCAGCCTCTCTTTTTTGCTCTCCTGATGTTAATAAGAAAATGAAAATTCAGCTTGTCATGTTTCAGAGTAACTGGAAAGTCCTCTGTCCTCAAAACTCTCTAGTTTTGGAAAACGTAATACTGAATATTACAAAATGCTGACACTGGAGACAATATAAATAAATGAGTCCTTACAGAAAGCTTCAGTATATGTTTTCTTTGTTAAATAACAATATATTTATTAGTCCCTTTATTGTTGGTCTTAAATGTATTGACAAATCCGGACCAGCGAGCTTTGTGATGTTGTATAGTATTCATTAACTGCTCCGTGCAGTTGCGAAATATGGTGCCTACACTCAAAATGATCTTGTGTACCTGAGTCTGGTGCAGAAAAAGAGAAACAATTTTACTTTACTGTCAGACCTGCGAGAGTCTCAAATTGGAAGCTTGTAACATAACGATCACTGACACTGCTTAATTAGCTAAAAGCATGCTCAACAAAGGGGGTGTATGTTTCACATTAATACAAGCAGGCATCTTTGAAATCAGTGTTTAGTAGTCACACTAGACATTTTTGTGTAAAAAAGAGCTTCCTGGAGGAGTGTAACTTCAGCCAAAATACATACGGTGGTGTGTCAGCTTTGTGTAAAGCTGCCAAGTCTTCAAAATATCTTTTTGTTTGTGCTGATGTGAAACAGAAGAGGCTCACGCAGCATGCCCACTGATAGCATAGCAACACTGTTACCATAAGGTCTGCATCGTATCTGATTATTATCTAGCTATCTATAAGTGGGTCTGCTATTATTAGTAATAAATATTAAAATTCTTTCTTGATCTGCAGTTATATACGTACACTAGCTATGGCAGGGAGGAGGTTTAGCTTTAGGTTTGGCCTTAGAGGCAGAAAATAAGAGCAGGAAAAGCTTTTGAAACTGGACAGCATTTACTGTAAGCTACTGCAGTTAATGTAGGAAAAGCACATCTGATACCAATGACCCAAATTAATGAAGTATTTACAATGAAATGTTGTAATACTGGCAGAATATAAAGCTACTCATCAACAAGATCATCCCACTTGCATTTTCCACTTCATTTTTTTTCACTTGAGCTATGACCTGATTAGTTCGATGGGAAAAAAAGCACTTGAGATCATTCAGCACTTCTGAAAACATTTTAAAGGTGTTCCGCTCTGAGGAAATATGTGAGAGCAGCAGCAGTCACATCCTAATCACGTTATTTCTGCTTTCTATTGGGCTACGTGCAAAATGTGCTGGTGGAGGAAAAAAAAGCCTAGTGTGTGAGAACAGCCTAACTTCATGTTGTGCGCACCCAAGAAGAAGGACATGTCATTTTGATTTTGTTGTGACTTTGCTGGCGAGCGTTAGCTATGTTTAACTTCCCTTAAATTGTTCTTGCTTGTGTGGTATGCTAATTTCAGCCAGGGGATGTTCACAATGAGTATTTAAATATATTTCTCTTGTGACAGTCTGTGGTTCTAAATGCTGTGTAGAAATAGGAGTTTATTTCACCGCGTCGAGTGAAGAAAAACCACCTGGTACAGACTTCACATTTTCTTAATATTTCAGAAATGAACTAATCTTAAAAAGCATGGAAATGACACGATCGATTGGGTTTTTTCGATTGGTTCTTGCTGTTGTGTGCTAAATCAATAAAGTTGACAGAAACTCAACAAGGGAGGGAGTCTTAGAGGTGGATGTGTTTGTGTGTATGGGTGTACATGTGTTTATACGTGTGACAGAGCCAGTAGTGTAGGTAAGCAGCAGTACGGGAGGCGTGGTGTGATTCGAATTGATAAAGATACAGAGATAAAGATACAGAGATACTGTTGGCATGGTGAGGAAAATGGCCGGTGGACGCAGCTGACAGCTTGGCATTTTGCGAGACACTGCCACGAGTATGACCTCAGTCAATCACACGTTCACCTTCAGCTCCTGACGAGATTTCTCTATGAAATACGTGTAGTGTGAGAGCTGTGGGTCGGACTGCCAGCCCTGCAAAATATTTTTCAGCTCATAAAACATTTATAAGCAAGAAGGGATGAATAGGTAATGAGAGAGAAAAAAAGTTAAAGGGCAAGAGAGAGAGAGGGAACGAGAGAGTGATGTGGTTGTTTAAACATACATGAAGACACAAGAAAGAATTGGGTATATTATAGATGGCAAGTGAGGAAGAGCAAACTAGTTTCTAGCATAGAACGAAAGGAAGATGGATAAACCAGTATGAATGTTTAATGGAACAGAAAAAAATATAAAATTTGACATTTTACCCAATGAGTTAAATATTTTTTGTAAAGATAAAAAATGTCTTATCATATCTTTGGATTTTTTACAATATAAATGACCCTGATGCTGACCTATAGATATCTTTCTGACAACCTTGTCTCATGCTTGCAAATGTGTAGCAATTTGCAGGATTCAACGAATAATGAAAGGTTTGAAAGGTTGTAATTTGTATATTTGAATGGAATTCAGCCGTGTCACCCATGTTTGTTAGAATTTTATTATATACAAGAGAAGCCATAAATCCACCATGAGAACCATAGAAAGGCTTGATGCCGGAATCAGACTAGATTTTGTCATGGCTGACCGATTTCCAGCATCGGGCCCAAATGTGAATGTTGGAATGATGAACAGCCAGAGAGAAACTATTAAAGCAAAACCTCTAACCATTAACTGTTCAGCTGTATGGTTTATGAACAGTTTGGGATGCTATGTGACATCCTCGTGGTGTTGAATGTTTATTCGCTAAAAATAAAAATGAAATTGATGACTGTTGAAAACTCTGATCCCTAAGTTCATATTAAATATTAGGACTTGCTTTTCAGGGACTGCTGAAAAAAAAAGTGTTCTCCCAGAGAGCCAATTTGGCCAATTCTGCTCCTTTGGCTCACAGCCATAGATGACTGTGGCATTGTCGGGATTCAAAATTGCGATCCCCACCGGTGACACAGCTATCCATGGCCTGGAGCCAAGGGAGCAAAATTGGCCATGCTCTCATGGTGGGATGGCTGTCATACTCTCTCTCCTCTGTCAATCACTCAGACTCTAGCCAATTGCTGGTGTCTCTGAGCTCATGTATGCAGAAGAGGTCAGATAGCACTTTTCTACAAGTGTGTTACACTGTGCTGTGACAGCCTGAGACGCGGTTTGAAAAGATGCAATTGGCTGGCATCATGCGTCTCGGAGGAAGCATGCGTTAGCTCACTCTCCCCGGTTAGTAGCTGTATTATAGGAGAGAGCTGGCTGGTGAGCGGGAATTGGCAGGTGACAAAACTGGGAAGCAAAAATGTGGGGGGAAAACCTTGTTATTTAGACTCAGTTTTGAATTTTGGCAGTTAACAAACACAAATATGTTCTTTAAGGCGTTGGTTCATGTTGGTCGTTGCGGCCTTGATTTCAGCTTTTGATAGTGTGAGTGTTTATGCAGGTATTGATTATTTGACTTATTGTGGTTTAATTAATTTGGAAAAAGAAAACATCAATTAATACAAAAAAAGTTCATGTGTTAATTTTTCTGCACTTATGCTGTATTAACGCTAATGTTCAGGGTTTGTTCATGTTAACGTGATAATGTCAGTTAAGGAAACCTTCATATAGTGTTACTGATTTGTCAAATCTCATTCTAATAAATGACATGAATGCTTGTTTCAATTCTGATGTCAAGCTCTCATAACACATTAAGTGAGTATGTTAAGTGACAGATATTATATAAGCAAAGTTGTGTAATGACACTTACATTAGAATGTTATGACAACTGACTTCGTGGCTCTTTGCACTTGTATCATATTCCAGTACTTATATTACAATTACGCTCACTTGGAAAGTCATGTCGCTTCATTACCTCGTTCAGTGAGCTATAAGTCAGTTGTGATGACAGTAAATCAGTTTAGACAGTGTTATAACTCACTCTGCAGCCAGTAATCTATTACACCTCACTAAACTTTTATTTCAACATGACATGAAAATAAAACAAAAGATGTCTTTGACAGCAGGCTCCTGATGGAATAAGCCTTCCGAAATGTTTATGAAGGTTTTTTGTTGTTGTCAAGTATAGCTTTGGTACGTAGGTCATATCAACTTATAAACGTTTTATTGTAATTTAAGAAATAAGCATATGCGTGAACTGTCTGTGAACTACCCAGGCAGCTGAAATGACCGACACAGAGTTTATCAGCCAAACTTACTGCAACTTTCTCATTTATCACTGGTGTTTCAGGAAGTTTCTCGTTTCCTGTTGGTTTTTTTCTCAGCTCCATTTCATCAGCAACCATGATCTCAAATCTATAACTTAGCTACTTTTCAAGTTGTATTAAGATCACAACAGATTGATCAATTCCATGGACACACTGTTCTATGGGGTCCTAAGCAACTGCTTATGCTGGTATGTTGCATTGCATATGAGCATCTTCCAAATGAATATGTAAAATAGAGGGGGGAGAGTCCTTGGAATGGGGAAGAAAAATTTGAGACAACTGCATTGCATATAAATCTAATCCTGCTGCACTGCTTTAGGCGTTCACTAAGCATCTTAAACTCCACAGGACTGTGTGCTTGGCATTTACACATTACTGTATCATTTTTTATATGTTTCAGTTCTTCTTTATTTGGTTTTGCTTGTTTTTTTCTTGCTCTCTCTCTCTCTCTCGCTCTATCTCCCCACTTATTATAATGTAGTAAAGCATTGACTGCATTAGTGTGGGGTACTTGGGATGCTAAGCTTTACAATCCCAATATGTACAAAATGAGTTTCAGACCCTGTGAAAAATGTCCGAGTTCCACTCCTGTTGTAGTTTTCATGTACAGGATATTAAGGCCCATACAAGAATAGAGATATATCCAGTATGGAGCAGGGCTAGAGGTTATGGCTGCATTATTTGCAGTTGATGTTCTTTTGGCACCATGTGGAGTGCGTCTCTGTTGTGCATCTCACCCGTTCACTACTAAATATTTTGCGCTGGGGATGAAAATCAGCACCAAGGCCAAGGATCTCTCCCAGAGAAGAGCTGGATGCTCTCTTGAGGTGAAGAGAGAGACCTTGCCCCTGGTGTAAGAGTTTAAGTATCTTGGGATCTTATTTACAAGTAATGGAAAAAGAGAGTGTGAGCTCGACACATAGATCAGGTCAGTGGCAGCAGGCTAACACTCGCTGTACCTGTCTGTAGTGGTGAAGCAGAAGCTCTGGTCAATCTATGATCCTATTCTCACCTATGGTCACAAGCTGCGGCTAGCGATTGAAAGAAAACAGACTGTGAGTAATGAGGTGCCTTGGCAGAGTTGCTGGACTCTCCATTATAAGGTGAGGAGCTTGGAGGAGAGTCAGTGCTCCTGCAAAATGAGAGGACCTGTTGAGGTGGTCCAGGCTTCCTACCTGGTTGGCTCTACTGAACAAAGACCCTGAGGCCCCTGGACAAACCCAGGACCTGATGGCAAATGATACGTAGATGAGTTAGGAACATTTGTGGATATGCCACTAGAAGTTTAAAACTTTAGCCAGGGATAGACATGTCTGGGGTGACCTTCTCAGCGCATCACTACCACAACCCCCACAGGAAAAGCAGAAGGAAATGAGTGAATGATGCATCAAATTGAATTTACAGCCCAAACAACAGGAATGATAAAACATGGTGGCACAGTGGCTCTCTGAGACACCACATTCCTCTGCGTTTTGGCAACGTGTGGTACATCAGAGACGTGTCACAGTGAGGCAGCCTAAAACCTAATAAACATGCACTTCTACCCTCACCATGCCCCACCACGAACAGCGATAGTGTCTGTGTTTTATTTGCTGCCTTAAGGAGCTCAGACTGTGTGTGTGTGTGTATGTGTGCAGGCGGGAGCAGGTGGTGAATTTTGGAAAACATGAGCTGCTCATAAATGATGGATTTCTCAGACCATTTGCTGGGATGCAGTCTAATGTTACTTTTATTTTTTCAATCTCTCTGTCCACATACATTCACCGAAAGACGCAAAACAAATTCACAGTTTTATCTGAACAGTCAGATAATCTGCAATCTGTTCACACACACACACACACACACACACACACACACACACACTCTCTCTCACACACACACACACACACACACACACACAC
>JAQQZR010000001.1:8005738-8017773 GCA_030068235.1 Notoglanidium macrostoma
ACACACACACACACACACACACACACACACACACACACACACACACACACACACACACACACACACACACAGATGATGTGTCTTCCTCAATTTGTGGTTATTAGTGGAGCATGGAGAATAAGAAGATTTACATTTGCATGATTATATATACATTTGCATGATTAGATGATTAATGTTGTTTAGTCTAAGTACTTCTAGAAATGATTATGCTAAGCTGTTTTCTGTGTATGTGTGTTTGTGTGTGTGTTTCACAATGATAAGACTAAATCTGCTGTTGTAAAGCAAACAACTTACAAACTTTATAGAGGCTTTAGGGCTGAGTGTATGCGTGTGCGAGAAAGAGAGAGCTATGTCTCTAAATACTCCAGCCTCTATTAGCTTTTCTGTGGCGTTATCAGACAAGCCAGTTCTGAGATAAGACTGTTTAAAGTTAACTTTTGAGTCTGTGTGTAGTGTGTGTGTTTGCGTACACATTGCAAGCTGGCCGTTTGTGTGCGCTGTCAGTAGGCTTTCACTCTCCCTCTGTCTCCAGCAGTGGCATCGATTCTACATTGGCACCCTTAAGCGAGAGCTTGTTACCCCTGCTACTTTAAGGGCCTTTGGTTTGATTTAATGCCACTCTAAGTGGATGACTTTTGAAAATGGCTTTCGTTTGATGCAAAACACTCAGAGAAATGAGGAACGTTTGTCACTGGTGCTTTAAGAGATGCACAAACGGCACTCTGACCAGCAGGAGCTGTTAGAATTCAGGTGGCTGTGCATAGCAATAAATCACAAGCCATATGCTCTTTATAGCCACCACGCCCTATGATGAAATCTCTGCTGCCTTCTGTCTGTGTGTGTGTGTGTAGAAGTGTGTGTTTCAGACAGAGGGGAAGAAGGATAAAGACAGAACAGACAAGATCTTAATTGTGCAGCTGGATTGTTTTCAAGAAGGCGAGCAGGAAAATCAAATAAAAGACAAGCGAAGAGGAGTGAGCGAGTGGGGGATGGACAGAGAGGAGTGAGAAATGATGAAAGAGAGAAACCAAGAGGAATAATAGTGGAAGGAAAGAAACCATGTGAGTGATAGGAGGAAAACACGTTTTCAAATGTAGCACGTAAATAACAAGTCCGTCTCCCTGACTGTCTGTAAAAGGACCGGAAGAAAAGCAGCACATATACTGCATGTTATTTGAAAAATGAGACCGCATACCAGGACAGAGGAAGAAAATTAAGTAGAACAAAAGCAAGAAAATGAATAACATTTGTCAGGAGTGTTATATTATTGCTTCAGAAAAAAAAAGGCTTATAAAGGAGCAGCATGGTTTATGACTGTGTTTCAGTACTCCTTTTAACATAACCTCATCGACCTGCTCTCTCCGTTTCACTTTCTGATGCCATATCCATTACTCTATTACTTCACGTGACATTTGTTAGGTGACCCCTTGGAGTAGTGAGGGAATGAGTCAAAGAGTCAACATGGTTAAGAACTTACTCAGAAATAGAAATGATGGATGAAAATTCAGTTCAACGAAAGAAAATGGCTGACAAAACTGTGAACAAGTGTAAGCCTGAGTAATAAAATACTCCAATGAATAAAAAATAAATAAATAAAATGAATCGGATATTCAAATGAATAAAGTCATTTTCTTTGCTGCTTTCAAACACGGCGTTAATAAATTATCTGTTCAACGTGTAACTTTGCTAGTATGCGTGTGCTTGTGTAGCAAATGAATGTTTTTCTCATTTTCTCATATATTCAGGGTGACAGTCACAGGTTTAGACTTTATTTTAACACGGGCTAACAAATCCAAAATGTGGAGTAGAATCAGAGTCAATAAACAGGCAGAAGTCAGGCGATATACAAACAGCATTACGTAGTCAAATGACAAAGACATAAACCAGGAACCAGAAATATCGTCATAACCGTAAGCACAATCACAAGAGAACATAAGAACATATATTCTTTACAATGCGTTGTAGTGAAATGAGTCCTTAAATACAGTGGCTGTGATATGGATTCAGGTGTGTGCGAGTAGAATGAAGGTGAATGTGAACGTGAGAGAGTTCCTGATGGCTGTTGGGTGCTGTAGTCCTCCTTGGCCAGGTTTGTAGGCCACGCTGTGTTACCATGGGAAGACGTGACATAAGGTCAGATGAGCATACAATCTGAAGCCTTTCTCTAGCTTGCTAAAAGGAGCTCTGCAAGCGTTCTGACATATATGATGAATGTCACTGACGTCCAGGTTATTGTTATTGACGTTCAATTTTTAATCTTCTCTGTTTTTCACTGTTAAAAATATAGCAAATAAAAGGTTATTTTAACATAAAAGCTCGGTAGCCGCAGAACAGAAATCTCTCTGAGCAGAAAAAGAAATCATTTTTTCTTTCTACAAGGAAGAACTCTTTTCTTTTTCTCCCTTGCGTGTTCCCTCGTTGTAGAGAAAGCGTCTCTAATTTAGTTTTCTAACTAGATATTAATTGAATATGGATTAATGACAAGGTATCACAGTGATGGCAGCATTGCAATCGAATAAGCAAAGATTTCACTGTGTGGAAATTTGGCTCTGCAGAAAGACAGCTGCTTTATTGCTGTTTTTCCTGTCAAGATTCCGTGTGTGCGTGTGTGCGTAAATTGTAGTTTAGTTTCTACAGCTGACTTTTTTATGTTGTTCTTGTTCTCTCTTACTCTGTGTGTGACAAGAGGCAAAGCATTATATGCTCAAGTTTATATAGTTGACTTTCACACCTTTGTCCTTGTTATTCTGTGCGCGTGTGTGCGCGTGTGCGTGCGTGTGCGCGCGTGTGCGTGCGTGTCTGTGTCTGTTATACCCCCATATCAGTCCAGTCACTCACACTCGTCCTCAATTATTTTGTTTCTCTCTCGCTCTTTTACTCATTTAATCTGTTTCCTCTTCCTCTTTATCACTAGTGGATCTTGAACACTGAGCTGCACACTTCTCCCCTTGAGCCTGTTTCTCTCTTACACTCAGTCATTATCTCTTCTTCACTCTCCTAAAGTAGCTCTCAATCTGTTGACTGCTTCCTGGAGCAGATGTGCTGCTGAGACTTTTTCTTACTCTGTGTTGGTGTGTGTGTGTGTGTGTGTGTGTGATGCGCAAGTGTAAATCTTTGATGCTCTATTATGAACAAAATGGTGGGGTGAGTACTGTATGAATACATTGTACGATTGATGGATGGAGTGTATTGTTATTATCAACTCAGCTTTTTTGTATAACTGAGACAGACACACCCAAAATATGATCTCTGTTCTGTTTGTTTACAGGAAGATTATTGAAGTGAAGATCATTGATGATGAAGAGTATGAGAAAAACAAATCCTTCACTATTGAATTGGGCGAGCCTGTTCTCTTGGAGATTGGACAGAAACATGGTAAAATGTGTGTGTGTGTCGGTGCGTGTGTCGTTGTATGTACTTTAGCACTAGGGGTGTGTGATAAAGAAGTAAAACATGAGATGACACCCCAAAGTTGATTACTTTTCTATAACAGCTCACCCCTGAGTGTTTTATTGCTCTTACACCGCAGCACTGCTCTTGCACTGCAGCAACTAATTAAATAAGGACATAAGGTCATACATATTCTCCATTTATAGTTATACTTAATCACTTACTTTGAAACTCTTTTCAACAAAGGATAAATATACAAAAAATTGCATGCATTTTGTGCAGCGTCCACATACATTCTTTTGTAAGTCATACTTTAGAAAAGATAATGCATTAACCTGTGACTTGTCTCGCAGCAGGAACCACTTTTAGAACTGTGGCGTTATAGAGAATTTATCCCTTCTGATAAGTCAGAATTGAGAATCCATCACCTCCGTGGTATAAACTAAAATATCGCTTCATAGTAATCACAGTGGGATTGGTCACTAATATGGAAGTACATTTACTCCCCAACTTACAATAGTTCGAGTTACGATATTTTGATCTTACTATATGGCCGATCTGAAAATTTGAAAAAAATGACTGTACTATAATGCAATTTCAAGGTTTATTAACCCTTTGGCCATGCATGGCATCAATTAATGCCTTATTTTGAATGGGAAAAATGGCATCAATTGATGCCATACGTGGCCGAAAGGTCAATTAACTCTACAGTAGTTTATAGTACAAATACTCTATAATACAGTACAGTATTTACTGTATTTCAATTTACTGGGTATGGGGTTTGTTAAATTTAACACAAAACTATAGAATACATCACGCTACAACATTATACATTACAGTATATTATATAACATACATTACACTGTCTTCGTCTATACCCTATGCAAAATGCTTTCCGACTAAGACGATATTTTCGTCTACGATGCGATTCTGGGTACGTAACCCCATCGTAAATTGGGGACTACCTGTACTGGCAATACGCACAGTACTTTCAGAAAAGTATCTATACAATGATGTATTTTATCACAATATCAATATATCATGCCTCCCAGCTCTACTCAGTACACAATTCCTAGGCCTAATAACTCATACTCATGTTCACTTTTATTGTAGAAGCCATAAAGCTCCATAACATTGAAATTGTCTTATATAATCACCACCATTAAAGACTATCAGATCTCAGCCACACACTAGAGCCTTAGCACATGCACTGTAGAGACCCTTACTAATAAGACGACACTCATTAGCTAACATCTACCACATGAAGTATCACAAGGATCGATGTCACCATCCTGTCCATACTGTGCGTGCAAAGTGTTATTGCATACATTCACAGGAAACCCCAGTCATTAGGCCTTACATGCAGTTTAACACAAGCTGCACAGGCAAGATTTCTAAAGAGAGAGAGAGAGAGAAAGAGAGAGAAAGAGAGAGAAAGAGAGCTGAAAAAATCAAATGAAGAGAGTGGTTTTTGCAGAAGGAAATGACATTCCCGATTTAGCTTAGTTCACTTTTTTTGCATAAAGTCAACTTCAGAGCAGATGTTTATGGTGTAACATTAGGTGCAAATACCGAGATGCAGGGAAATTTGTTACCTCAGGAAAATAATTGGCTGCCACAGGATTAGCTAGAGCAAATGTAGTGACTGCAGGCTACCACCTAGCCTTAGTGTTAATTACATAGCCTGTCCTAGCATGGCCTCTTCATTCCCACACCTTATTCTGCTATTCTATTAACACCCTGATTCTCCTGAGATTTATTTAACTCCTGCGTTTCAGGAGCTAAAAGAAGACATGTAGCTCTCTGTTACCTTTCTGTTAGCTCATTTCTTTCTTATCAGTCACTGTTTGTCTATCTGTCTCTCTCTCTCGCTCGCTCTCTCTCTCTCTCTCTCTCTCTCTCTCTCTCTCTCTCTCTCTCTCTCTCTCGGTCTCTCTCTCTCTCTCTCTCTCTCTCTTTAGGGGACTCCAATGAGAACAAGCCTGCAGTGGGGGCTGAGGAAGAAGAGGTAGCTAAGATGGGATGTCCCAGTCTCGGAGACCACACCAGGATGGAAGTGGTGATTGAGGAGTCCTATGAGTTTAAGGTAACAATAACAAATATTAAGGAAATTCCAGTATATGTCAGTAGCGTTCAGTATTCAGTCACATAGCATTGCATTTCTCCACTTTATGGTTTTGGCAGAATGATTGATTTCGTATCATTTTTGCATTTATATCCATCAATGTCCAGTCACCTATGACCCCAACAAGCCATACAGTCATCCTCACAGAGAGAATTATTAGAGATATAGCTTTAGCCAGAAAGACCTTCTAGCCTACCTCCACTATGGTCATGAGGAATGGGTTTTCCCAGCATTCCAACATGGCTCTATAGGCTTCACACCACCACTCTTACAATTAGACAAACTCACATGTGCATCAGCTGTTACACTTTTATAACACATATATAATAAATTAGTTTTCCAAAGTTGAAGAAGAATCATCTGCAACCAACCGAAAATAATGAACTAAATATGAGAGGACAAAATGCTCCACTGCATGCAACATTGCACAAAATATTCTAGTGCCACATTTAAAAGATTCGGTGTGAACCAGCTTTTTACAGATTTTTTATGTTTATCCCATATGATAATTATAAGTCCAGCCTGCATCAACATAGCTTCCATGTCCACTTTTTTCTGCCATCTGTAAATATTACATTTACGTCCTAGATATTAGTCTAAAGGCCCATCATATTTTTACGTAATTAGATGTCATGTTATTGATTTGCAATGTTAATGTTCAATATGGTGTGTGTGTGTGTGTGTGTGTAGAGTACAGTAGATAAGCTCATTAAGAAGACCAATCTGGCTCTGGTTGTTGGAAGCAGCAGCTGGAGGGAGCAGTTTGTCAGCGCGGTTACTGTGAGTGCAGGTAGGCTGCGCCACTTGTCACTTCCAGCCAGAGACTAGATCTGAGTGCTTATCTTGAGATTATGAAAATACACCTTGCCGATTTGTGCTATCAAAATTGATAATTAAAAGAATCTAATGACTAAATGACACAGGGTTAATCCAGTCCGACCTCACGTCAGTCCCGAATGGTTTGATTGATGACTTGATCTATATTTATTCTGCACTGCCCTTTCTCAGCTGTTATGCAACATGAAATATTCATAGTCTATCTGCTCTTCATAGTCTAAACTTTGCCCTTCGGCCCTTTAGGTGACGATGATGAGGAAGAGAGTGGCGAAGAGCGTCTTCCTTCCTGCTTCGACTACATCATGCACTTCCTTACCGTCTTCTGGAAAGTTCTGTTCGCCTTCGTGCCGCCAACTGAGTACTGGAACGGCTGGGCGTGTTTCATCGTATCAATCTCTTTGATCGGCATCTTAACAGCAGTGACGGGTGATCTGGCCTCCCACTTCGGCTGCACCGTCGGCCTGAAGGACTCCGTTACGGCTGTGGTGTTTGTAGCGCTGGGCACCTCAGTACCAGGTCTATAAATGAGTGAATGAGTCACAATGAAGAAACATATGTGTAATTAATGCCAATGTATTATATGTAGGTATATAATATAACAGCTATTCATCTTTATACTGGTTTGTACGAAAAAAAAATGGTACACACATAAAAGCAGTTTTACATAAATTAAGTGCTAATTTCTTATCACAATTTACATTAACAGCTCCAAACCAAGGCTTAATTGAGATTGAATTAAATCAGCAAATGCTTAGGTCATTTTAAACTGTTTTCACGTGTCAGACAAATCTGCAGCAGCAATCAGGGCTGAAATACCGATGTCTTTCTACAGGAAAGAGACAAGAGACAATAAATAGTGACAAATAGTATTCATTGTGAGATGTGTGGCGTGGCCTGGGAAAACCTTCACATGGTGACATCTACTATATACAGTTCTGAAGACCACAGGCTGTTAACACCGCATGATTTCTGCAGGAAAAAACAACAACGTTTTTTATTTATTTTATTTTGATCAAATATATTTCAGGTTAAAGTGATCAAATTATGTTATAAACCCAATTCTGGCCACAACCAGATATTTCATCATGTTTTGTCCGAATTCAGCTTCAGTAACATCCGGCATGTTTTCCCAGATTGCAACACATATGATATATTTTCCTTTCTTATACAGAGCACTGGGCTATAATTCAGTTTTTTAAGTTTCAACATGCTCAGTCACAGTCAGTTCATTTTTTTTAATTTGTATTACATTTATCTATCTATAGTAAGCACTTTATCCTCAACAGCCAAGGTTGTAATGAATCACAAGAAAACAGGGCAGAAATATACCCTGAATGTATAGCAGGAGAAGTGATGCATGGTTTAATTACTTCAGCCTGCTTGGCTTGTTTACCAGCTTTCTGTTTAACATGTGCGGAAGCTTCATTTCTGTAACCATGCTTTCTCTACCTGTTGCTCCTATTTGTCTTCCTTTTATTCATATCTTCCGTTCTCGGCTTTCTCTTTCTGTTTTGGGTTCTTTTTTGTCTATTGGTCTTTTATAATTTTAGTATACTTCCAGCCATCATACATTGTAGCTTGTTAGCAGGATAAATAGATTTATTTAAAGGTTCGATCAAACCATATTCCTTTCTTTTTTTCCCTCTTCTCCAACAGACACCTTTGCCAGTAAGGTAGCTGCTATTCAGGACCAGTATGCTGACGCATCTATTGGGAATGTGACAGGCAGCAACGCGGTGAACGTGTTCCTGGGCATCGGTGTGGCGTGGACCATCGCCGCCGTGTACTGGCAAAGCAAGGGCAAAGCCTTCTACGTGGACCCAGGCTCTCTGGCGTTCTCTGTCACACTGTTCACCGCGCTGTGTGTGGTGAGTGTGAGCGTGCTGCTGTATCGCCGCCGCCCCTCGGTGGCCGGAGGAGAACTGGGTGGCCCACGGACTTGCAAACTGCTGACGTCGTTATTTTTCTTCGGTCTTTGGCTTATTTACATTTTACTGGCCTCACTGGAAGCATACTGCCACATTCCGGGATTCTGAGTCAGAAATAAAGCATGTGAAGAGACTTTCAGTTCACTTCTCACACTAGATAAGCAGCTTCATTAAGGTTTTAGTATTTAAATGAACTGTGAGTGTCATGTTCCATAATTTTCCCCCCCTACGCTAAAGAAGTACCTTATTGTGGAATCTTTTGTCCCTTTGCCTTACTCTAAGAACTTTCAAATCGTCTATTCCAGTAACCAATGAGCCTTTTTCTTCCCCTCTTTCCTGTTTGAGCCAATTCAAAGCCCCTGTTTCAGATAGGAGGACACCCGATTATGTTTTTCTACTCTTTTTGAATGGCGTCAAGTGTCAGTATTGTTATCGTGTACTTGTCGTTATGGTATTTTAAAAGACATCCAGATCAGGACAGACTGTCAGCGACTAAGTGGATGAAGCGAAGGCTTTGCTATTCATGTTCACATGTAAGAGCATGCTCCAAAATGGCCGAAGATCGTAAGGAAAATGCCGAGGACATGGACAGATCAGTCTGGACTCACACAAGCAACATAAAAGGCAGTGAGACAGGTTTGAGAATGATTTGGATGGGACTGAAGACTACACACTATTTAAAACTGCATGAGCTGGATTTATGGAAGCCTGCTAACACCCGGCCGTACACTAAAGAGGATTTCCAGTGAAGAGTTCCCACTGACACAATAAGCTAATTTAGTCCAAGGACGCGTATTTTCGGAATGGTTAAAGGCATGCCACGAAGAAGAAAGAGTTGAGCTACGCTGTGGTGATCTATATGGGCAGTAGGAGGTGGCATTTACAACATGGCCACTACCCCCAACACGCCAAGGGGAGAAGTGTTACTATGGAAATACTGAACAGTAACAGGAAATGACCTTTGCCATGTGTGTTCAGTGCATGTACACACGCTCTGTCCCTGCTTATGTGTCTGCAGGAACTCAAACACTAGATGTGTTCCAAGATACAAGTATTATTATAATTATTATTATTATTATTATTATTGTTATTCTAATTTTATATTGATCACTTCGTTGTTGCTGTCTAAGTCCAATGGTACTGTACGTTATCCGTCGTCACTGTTTGTCCGTGGTCACGGTCAGTGTTTGTTACAGCTGGCTTTAATCTGTGCTGTGAAGATAAAGTGTCTGTGACTATGTGTATAGTGATTGAATAGGAGAGAGAGAAAGATAAAGGGAAAGTTATGACTACTTCATCCTTCTCCTCCACCTCCTCCTCCTATCTCAGTCCTCTGTATTTCTGTGCTCAGAATAGTCATCCACCACAAAGAGGAAACGGAGACGGAGAGGGAAAAAAGCAATGAGTGTGACAGATTTAGTACTTGTGCAGATCTTTAGCTATTCTAAGTAGCTACTGATGCTTGATCCATTGTTTTGAGTGATAGAATGCGTGCGTGGGGTATTTTTAGCTATTCCTGTTGCTAGGCGACCATCGCAGAGTCATTGTCTCGTGTGTGTGTGTGTGTGTGTGTGTGTGTGTGTGTTAAGCGCTTTAGGAGGTAGCTACTTTTCTTTCTGGCTGTCTGGTTGCTCTTAATAAATTGGAGTGCCAACCCAAAGCATCCCAGTGCGGAAATAAGTGTTATAATTGCATTCCATATCCAGATAGCCAGAGTGTGTGTGTGTGTGTGTGTGTGTGAGAGAAAGGTTTAATCCTGAGTCGCTTGTGAGTTAATATTTAGAGAACTGAGTGAGCAGTTATGTACTTAGTATATATATATTTATGTGTGTGTGTGTGTGTTGTTGTTGTTGTTGTTGGCTTCTCTCGTCCCTCACTTTCTGAGTGACACAAACACACCTCTCACAGTGAAATATCTCATCATTTTGAAATATATTTGACACACAGTCACACATTTCTCAGTATCTCTGCCTTTGTGTACTTGAGTGCGGACACACACACACACACACACACACACACACACACACACAGATATAGACCGAGTAATAGACAGTAAAATAAGTTAGACCACTCAGACAATCCTATAAATACAAGAGCAGTGCATTTCCTTTGTGTGTGTGTGTGTGTGTGTGGTGTTTTTGTACTTTGATTCTACCAATATTTGTTTTTAAGCAGTAATTAATTAGATTTATTCGTGTGTGAGTGGGCGTCTCTGTGAGGTGTATTATGTATTTAGATTTAATGATGTGGAGCATGTCCAAAAAAAGCAAAAATAGCAAATGCCCCAGGGAGCTGTCACACAATGTGTGTGTGTGTGTGTGTGTGTGTGTGTTATCCATGAATTGACCATGCCTGTGTATGTGTTCATGTTCATTTCCTCACCCAGTCCTGTGTCTTTTAACATGACCTGCTCCCTCCGTCCGCTTATAAGCCCTTGAGTATTTAATTCATCTCTCGTCACTTCTATTCACAACGTGTTCTCTTCCAAGAGTCACCAAGTGCTTTCCATCTATGTAAATCTCATTAAGATTTTATCCGTTAATTTTCTGCTTCTTGTTTGCCTGTTTAATTTGAGTTACTGAGTTCTTACTCCTGAGATCCAGGTTTGTGCAGGAGTCAGTGTGTGTGTGTGTGTGTGTGTGTGTGTGTGTGTGTCTCAGGATGTGTGTAGGTCGTTTAGAGACCTCGTGTGCTCGCAGCATTTGCATGTTTCATCATCTTTGACCTTGTTCATCCTCGAGTGTGCTTTTAGAAAATGTCATCTCCAGATATTTTTAAACATAAGCGAGTTATGAAAGTTGTTTACAAAGACATCATACTTTGAAATCAGAATTAAACTTGAAAACCATCCTGATGCCGGTGATTTGTAATTTGTGGACGCGCTTCTGTTCAAACACTCCATGGTTTTAACAGCTTAGAGTCTATGTACCACATCTGTAGTGTATGTGTGATTACCAACACGTCTTCCTGTACGGCGGAGATAACAGGAAAGAACAGAAACTCACACATACGTATGCTACAGATTTGGTAGATGCACGTTACTTCACAAAACGCTGGAGCGGTCCTTTAAGCTCTTGCTTCTTTCAAAAAGGTTTTGTCAGAGACTTTATGACGAGAGAAATAGAGAGAGTGTTTGTCTCTACACGGAGGTTCCTCCTGTCACTCAGTCATACATCCAGTCACTGGAAAAGAAACAAGAAAATGGAACACACAGTCCCTCTGGAAGGTGAGCTGTGTGTCTAAAATATGAATGAAGGCCTGAGTGATCGAAACAAAAAAAATATCAGTGTAGAGATTGCGCAACAAAACAAATAAAAACAGAGCTGGAATTGTTCAGGCAGTCTTAGCGTAATATGGAATCAATGAACACAGCTGGATTAACACAAAATCAATAAGACAGAATCTATGACTGCTGCAGGCTGTAATACATTTGTGTCCTTCACTACCTGATCAAATCTCTGTGTTTCAGTGATCACCTAAGCTTAGCTTAGCAAACGTGCACCAAACTGGAGAAAATCTTCTTTTTGGGCGGAGGCACAGATCAGCAGCTTGTCTAGAAATGGCACAAATGTGAAATAATGTTGCCATCACATGACTTCCGAGCACTCTTCTACAACCGAGAGGCAAGTTAAGTTCTGTGTGAGGGTCACGGCCTTCACAATGATGACTACAATGTGTACTCCATCCATCCATCCATTATCTATAGCGCTTTATCCGTCTGGGTCGCGGGGAAGCTGGAGCCAATCCCAGCATCT
>JAQQZR010000001.1:8051324-8062993 GCA_030068235.1 Notoglanidium macrostoma
CACACACACACACACACACACACACACACACACACACACACACACACACACACACACACACACACACACACTTCAGGCTATAAAACTGTTAATGCAAAAACACTCTCTTACATACACAGTACCTTTGGTATCTTGGTAAACTTCCCTGTTCTGGTGTCTCTGATGTGGCTGATGTCTACAATCTCGGTCTCCTGAGGAGAAATGGAGATAGAACGTTATAAACAATTGCATGAGCGTTCTTTCAAACCATCTGCGGCTCTGAACTCTGGCGTTTACACAAGTAAACGCTGTGATTCGCGAGAGACGGGGAATAACGAAGCTCTTTAAGTCCAGTTTGTGTTAAAGCAAGTAAGCCTTGTTCAAATATGAACTTGCAAAGTTCTATACTGAAAGTGGAGATGAGATTTTGTCACAGGATCTAATGAGGACTTGTAGCAAGGGAAAAGGACAAGAAGTTAATTTTGGATGAAATCTCAAATGTGACATGACAAAAAGGTATGACATATTAACGAGCGATGAATGACCAGATACCAGCCCTGATTTACCAGACCTGGAGAGACTGAGCAGTGCAATCTGTCACAGACCTTTGAGAATGGTTTTCCACACGTGATTTCAATAACAGCGCCCTCGTGACGAGGTCATTATGCATGGCACAAGAGCCCAGACGTTTAGCTCTCCGCAGTCCCACGCTGGAATGAGATCGCATCCGGACGTCACTGCAGGATGTTCAGAGGCTCGCCGAACGCTGACCAATAATTACAAACGCACTACACCATGCCCTCCGAGACAAAAGGCTATTCCACGGGTTGCTCACTAAACCAGATTCCAGCCCGAAGCCAGGCTGCGCAGGAGGAAACTGCGGTGGTAAAACAAAACAAAAGAGCACCAGAATGGCTGAGCTCGGGCGCTCTGTACACAAAGCAGCTCATAAACGGGCACGGTAAACAAAGCAGAACAGGACTGTAAATATTCTCTCTCTCCCTCTCTCCTGCTCTGGTTTACAAGTCTCCCTCTTTTTCTCTTTCATCCTTTCTTCCTTTGTCTCTTGACCTCTTCATCTTTTAAATGGAATGCTCTTCTCTTTGTGTGGCCACTGCTTTATCCTGTGCACTTTTCTCTTATTTGGCAACGCGGTCTCTTGCTCCCTGTAATGATTAAGTTGTTGAGTTGAACGATCCCTCGGGCGCGTGTGACGGGTTAGAGGTTACTGGTAGGAGTCCTCTAGGGAAGGGTTCACATTGGGACGTCGACACGCACTCGTGCGTACTCACGTTTCTGCTTCGGATCGGTATTAGGGCGAGATACGCGACGCGTTTGCGGACGACCTGAAACAAACGACGCGCCAGAAAAAAAATCAGACGCTCGGTATAAACTGATATTGCAAAGTGTACACAAATAAAGTGTTTAACAAGGAACAGAATGACATATCAGATAACAGAACAAGTGAACATCTGCTACAGTTTTATTTGACATAGTACACACAGTATGGTTGCTAACATGCACTCTAAAATTGGCGTAAATGTTTTATATATATATAAAATCTGGAGCTAGTCAATAGTTGTTGTTATTGCTCAAAACGCACATCTGCGGTCTTCGCTTGTGCACGCATGTGGGGTTCGTGAGGGTTTTGAACTTCCTGTATACACCCTTAGCATTGAAGCAGACTCAGCAGTGGTCTCTTGCATAAAACACACGATGTATTGGCGGAAAACGCCGAAGTGGAAAAGACGTTTAAATGAAATGAGAGTCCTACCATATCTCATTATTAATTTAATTGTCATAGCCATTAATCAGCATACCTTGCATAAACAAAAAACAAGGAAATACGTCTAAATATGATCCGAGATTACCCGAAGAACGCAATAGTTTTGCGCCGCATCATTTTATATGACCCTACCGTGTGCAGTCATTTCTCCTTGTGCAATTCGTTCATGCTTTCTCTGGTAACTGCGTAATTATTTCCCACTTAGAGCTTGAAGAAACAAATCAGCGCAAGTGCTCGAGTCAGCAATGAGTGTGTATCTCCAAACAGCCATCATGGAAACACTACACTGGACCCAACACTCAGCAATCCGGAATGTGATTTCATCTCGAAGACTTCTCCTAAACATTCACTGTTGTGTCCATAAACACCTCACGATCTTCCCCAAAGAGCGCACTTGGAGGAGGAGCGCGGAACCATTTGGAACATGGCCTATTTTTACATGCGCAGAGGTTTTCTGTGTCCGATCTTAAATGAATTCCTTCTGCCTGCTGATTCTGAATGAACTGCCGTCTACTGAATATCTGCTTACATGTGCATTTACGCATGTGACGAACAAAACATGTGTGTCCAGGCAGTGTCGGGATCAAATTTTTAACTGTAAAATGTAAAAACGTCTTAAGCTATCAAACTTAAATTGCCTTTATATTATACTGTACTGTCTGTCGACACTGTTTAAACTACGGAATTAAATCCTGACCTTATACTCCTGATGAAGTTAACTGTGGAAGCCGTGGACGTTTTTCTTAACGTGAGGTTACTCTTGTCGAGTCACACATAAAAAATAAATAATTCCAACAATCAGCTTTGGCACAAAAAAAAAAAAAAAAAAAAAAAAAGGGAATCCTGTCAGGGCAGCTAACAAAAGCTCAGGGTTTTCAGAGTATTCGACTGCTGTGTCTGTGATTTAAACCTTAAATCATATCAAGTTTGAGCGGAAAGTGAGACCAATTCACGCTGCTTGTCATTCTGCTTTGAAAAATTTTTTCATGAGCTAAATGAAAAAAAAAACATAACGTTTGCAAAGTGTAATCAGATTTCAACGCGTACAAGTCTTTCATTTCATTTGGATCAGCCTGAAGTATTTTCCTGGATTTGGATTAAGGATGTTTAAAGGATGTTCTAATTGAACAGAATCGAGATTATGAACAGGCTGCAGGTGAACTGCGAATAATAAGAATAACCCACAGACACTCGGAAAAGCACTTAACATATTCACGTGTCGGCAAACTACCGATTTATTTTCATCCGTTACGCCTCTCTAGTGACGTCATACACGTCTTACTGTCCCTTACCCACCAGGACCGGCCAATCAGGGCGGTCCTGTACCCATCCCGGCTCTGCGCACCAGCATATTTTCAGCACTGACACAAACAAACTGCGCAGAGGGAAAACAAAACAAATGTAAGAATAGAAACCAAGCCAGGCGGTTGAACGGATGCCACTTAAACAGTACAGACACGGCTATACGACAAGCTAAGTTTTGCTTTGACGAGTCTGGACTTGTCACATATCTTCCTGTGTCTTTCTGTAAGCTGAGCAGTTCTGCACGTGTGTGCATGTTCAAGCGTGCGTCTACATGTTCTATTCTCCCAAAGCTGCGCAGGTCTCTGTAGCGCATGAAGGCACAAGTACTGATTAAACACACACACACACACACACACACACACACACACACACACACACAGGTGTTTTTCTTTCCTCTTTTTCCCATGGCATGTTTCTTCTCAGAGCTCAGTGCCATTTCCTGTGCATGGAGTGACGGCACGAGGGCACGGGCTCCACTACGCGCACACACACTGTGTATTCTTCTATCACTAACACTGCCTTGACGTTAAGTCAAACAATCTGGTCGGCGATTTATCACGCAGAGTTCTCAAACGCTGAGGACCAACTGGAAGAACCCGAGACTGTAAATTGTCTTTCCAGCATAAAGTTAACAAACATGCGTCGTTTTTCACAGCGATTGATTTAAGAACCGTGAAAACCTCCAGCAGGAACCTAACCTGCTGCGCTTGTCCACGAAACGGGTGCTTTCGTAAGATATTAGCTTGATTCTCGAGATGTCTGCACACGCTCGGTCGCTCCTGAAGTCGGACTGGTTTTCTGAGTCCTGTTTTTGGCCCGGGGGGGGGGCGCGGACACGGAGGAACAGGAACGGCGAGAGGTTCATGAAACAGGAGTACGGGAAAGTCCGACATGCCGCAACAAAAACAAGCAGTTCAACCTGCATTCTGTGTGTGGGATAAAATCTAAGGCTGGTGCGTCTGTAGGGACATACGATCAAAAGAAGCGAGCAACAAAGAAACGGTGTGTTAAACAGTGTTGTGTAATGCTGTAAGTAACCTGGATGACTGATGCGACGTCCTCCATCCCGAGGCCCGAGGCTCATCTCTGACCTCTGACCTCTAACTCTGACTAGACCTTTTGTCCAGGGCTCACTGAAAGAACCGCATCCAGAACACCGCTGCTGCGAATTGCGCTGCTCCAATTTTCATAACATTTACATACTCGTAGCCACAATTCAACGAGTTCGCCATCGTAACACGGTTATGATAAAGGAAATGAAGGATGAACAGATCCATCACGCACGGCCTAGTTCCCCGTCACGTTTTAGAATTCTGTATCAATACTCCACTTAATTACAAAAACAAGCAGTCGACGTGTCCTAAATGTGAGATCAGTAGTTAATCCTTTCCCACAGGCTCTTGTTGGAGTCGCACGTTTCTATGGCTTAATCTGAAATGGAGTTCATCCTGAGGGATCTATGAAGCCTTGATGTCATCCCCTACATAGCCAGCATTTATACGAACAGGAAGCCGTCTTGCTTGATATAACAATGACGCAGAGTCAAATTAAAACATCAGTGTCGAAGACTATATGGGTATAAAAAAAATGTCAAATAATTTAAGTTTGCAAAAAAAAAAAAAAAATAAAAAAAAATAAAAAAGAGTTTGTCTCCTATTAGTCAGGTTTCATAATGTTAGTCATTTTTAAAACAATGAAAGAATTTCTGAATGTAATTTTAAAGAATCTGTGATTTATGCTACGCGGACCAAATGTTTTTTTCCCTCGCTCGCTCTCTCTCTCTCTCTCTCACACACACACACACACGCACACACACACAGCTGTCTAAGAATCATATTCATAGTGGGACACAACTCTTGTAACCGGTGGCAATAGTCTCTTCCTGTTTGGTCTTGAGCCAAGTAGTTGTTTTTTTTGTCCGAGAGAAAGAGAGAAATTGAGCTATTTACTGGCTGGAACATCCAATCTGTGTGTGTGGCGGCATCGTGGACACGTTATACTCCTGAGAGCCGGGAAATGTCCTCCATCACGTCCTCTCTCTCATACCTGCTCTTTGTCACTCACAGTGCGTACGGTTAGTTACACTGAGCAGAAAAAGATGAAATGACGGACTGAAACTGTTCTACAGTCATCTCTCTCAAGACAACCTGTACACTCAACGTGAAATCATTAATCCCTTTAATTACTTAAAGCTCACACTCAACCGCTTTGTGTTCGAATGCTTAATAAAACACAAGAAGGAAACTGGCCATAAATAAGAACCATTAAAAATAAAGCTTTAATCGTATGACACTGCTCGGCTCCCGGCTCCCTGCTTCTATCCTAGATAGGTTTCTAATGTTCTCAGTGCGTTTGTGTGGGTTTCTTCCACCTCCCAGGAACATGCCAGGAGGATGACTGGCTACACTAAATAGCCCCACGTGTGAGTGAGTGTGTGCACAGTGCCGTATGATGAACGTCCTATCCAGGGCGTAATCTCGGGATAAAGTACTCGCGGAAGATGAATGAATGGATATTCACAATGTATTGCAACCTGTTGGATCCTGACAATCAGCTGGGAAGACGGTTTTATTCCATTTAACAGGAAAAAGAACAAGTTGGAGAGAGGAAAAAAAGGACAGAGTAACAGAGGAAGAGGGATTTAATTGCGAGAAGGTGAGAGATTTATCCACTGGAGCAGAGAGAACAGTGGAGAGGTACACGTGTGTGTGTGTGTGTGTGTGTGTGTGTGTGTGTGTGTCAGAGAGAGAGAGAATTAGAGATGATGATTTAGTTTGCAGATGAGCAGGAGGAGATGATGGGAAGTGTGTGGCTAATCAGTGAAGATGAAGCATAATAACATAAGCAAAAAAAGCGTGACAGAATAAGAGGCTGCAGGAAGGAAAAACGCAATGTGACTTTGTGCGCGTCGTTCCTCCTTCATTCCTCATCTTTCTGTCTTTCTAGCCTTCTCCGCTGCGTATGGTGTATTAAACCTGTTCCGCTCACCTTCTCACACACATGCCTGTCTTTCTGGACCATACATGTATGCACTCCTGCCAAAGACTAGTTTGAGGAAGAAAAATTCAAATACTCATCATTCATTTGCCACAAAAGGGAGGAAAACCTCCATCCGGACCAGGCGGCCGAGCGCGCGCTTCATAAAGACGCATGGATGCCGTTTACACGAATGTACGGACCCAAAGACAACCAAGTCAAACTACTAAATTTCTTCTAATAAGCCAGACCTACATGCATGTATTTGTGTGTACGCGCATGTCTTCACATGCCTTTAAAAAAAAAGAAAAAAAAGAGGAATCCAACATCCGGGATGAAAGTCCACTTCTGGGGAAGCGAGAAAAAGTGGGAGACAGACCAGAGAGGAAATGCTCACATTATCAAGCCAAAAAACACACTTCCTGTATTTGCGCATGCGCCGGTCGCTTTCAGTCGGTGAATTCACTGGCACGTTGCATAATATTAAATATGAATTGTCTGCTTGATCTCTTTAACCTAAAGAAAGGGAAACTAACCAGGAGTCACACACTGGGCTTTACACACACAAAAAGCAGCGCATTAGCCTTAACAAGCACATGCTAGTAAGAACAATAATTCACCGTTATCACGGTCTGCAGATTTATCAGTGCCTAGTTACAGAAAGCAAACTGAATGAGAAAAAGACTTCGAGGATGCGTGTGCTAGCCCTCAGCCTCTCTGCCTGATTGCTGTTGTGCGATACTGGAGAACTAGCTAGAGGGGTTTCAACTGTCCAGTTTCAGCCAAGCCTCAGATTCCTGTTCTTGGCTGACAGATGTGAAACCCAGTGTGACTTAGGCTGCTGTAGTCCATCCACCTCAAGCGTGTCGTGCGTCCTGAGATCCTTTTTTACTCTCCGCTTGTTACTGTAGACTGTCAATCTGATCCTCCTCTGACCACCCTCATCGACTAGGCATTTCCACTGCTGTTTACTGGAGGATTTAATTTTTCAGTTCTGTGTAAACCCCCAGGAGGTCAGCGGTTTCTGGCACCAACGAGCAAAGTCACTAGACTCACATTATTTCCCCCGTTCCAATGTTTGATGTGAAGATTAACTGAAGCTCGTATCTAGATGATTTTATGCCTTGTGCTGATCAGATATCTGCAGGTGTTCCTAATAAAGTGAGCAATGAGGGTACATTTACACTGTACTTCTTGCACTCGAAGTGCTGCTTGTACTGAAGAGTAGGATGATACGGGGAAAATAATATCATCATTTCCTATGACGGAGGATACGCATTACAGTAGTTACGTTGCAGCGAAGCAGCACTTTCACATTCAATACAAGTATTTTATACCGTGTAACTCTGTTATAGCTGCGCCGACTACACGACACAGTCTCGACCTATTCATCATTTCCATCTCTTTAAAACATCTCAAACATGGTTTAGGAACAGCACCGCTTTCACTTCCTTTCAAGGTTCACACACATGGCCTTGCTTCCTTAAAGGCTTTCATTCAGAGCCTTCATCCAAACGGCCTGACTGATTCCGGTCCTCAACGTGATGTTTCCGAGGTCTCTTTCGGTTCGCTTTCCCGTGATTTAATGTCCTCTCTCACACTGCAGAGTCCCCATTTAAAAAAGACATCCTGTCAAAATGTCATCCACACATTTTCAAATGCTCCTTCTCGCTGTCGGTCACTTTTACCCTCAGACTTCCTGCCAGTCTTCTAAACAAAGGAAGAGGAAGAATACAGAAGCGAGAGATTGAGAAATGGAGAGAGAGAGAGAGAGAGCGAGAGATGTAGACATTTGCTCGGAATTATCTGGTCTTTCTCAAATAATTTTATCTGGTGCGGGAGAGATGAAATGCACTATGAAGAACAGGGTGGGTGGATCTATGGGGTAGTTATGGGTTAAGAGGGCACAGGACAAGTTGTGCTGCATAGCTACCCAACCATTTCCTGCAAGTTTTCCCACGCTTGCTGATAGAGAGAGAGCGAGATGGATAGGAAAAAAAAAAAAAAAAAAGACGCCATCGCTCCATTTATACAAAATGGACAACATTGTTGCCTTTCTGTTCTGCACTGATGACCACCAGCTGGCCAAGATGGAGCGAAGCATCAAATGGAAACGAAAGAAAAAATGGTGTGAACCAGTGGCGCAGAGCGAGAAGTGAGTCGGGGAGGAGCAATCGGGCACTTGAGGAAAAAGTTGACCGAAATGAATGTAAAACAAAGACATAAAACACAGGCAGGAAAGAACATCGAACAAAAGTCCATGCATATAAAGAGAGAGAAGGAAAGAGAATAGAGGGAGGGTTTTGTGTATCTAAATAAAGGTTCAAATAAACCACAGCTGAGTGGCATAGCCTGCTGTACCACCTGCACCAGGAACCATTAGTCTAGCACCACAAGCTCCCAAACCCCACTTTACTGCACGGCTAATTGAAAAAAGACAAGAGCAACAGGACACCACTATCCATGAAGGCACACTGACCAGCCTTCCATTAGGACTACAGACCTACAGCCACATCCTCACGCTAACCACGAAGACGCTAAAACAGAAACCAAAGGAGCTTACAAGTGCTAATCCATTATGGAGGAGTCATAACAGCACAAGTAAATAAAAGCACTTCATACTTCCTTTGAAAGGACTCGAAGGAAACGGTGACTACAAGGTGTTTCCATATTTCAGACAGAAGACGACAAATTCAGCGTCACGGGCCGGAGTTATGTCTTTTAGACCAAAATGCAAACAAGACCTAGAATAAGTTTATGGGAATAGATGTGTCTATATAAAACTATTGGCTTGTTCCACACACACACTTTTTTCATCCACACTCCAAGTGAGCATCAAGTCGAGGAGTTTAAGCCGATGTGGAGGAAGAGCAGATACTCGCAGTAAGCTTTCTCTCTTCCTGTTGAATGACTTGGCACGGAAGATGATTAAACAATGTGGCTCACACCTCAAGTCTCCAGGTCCTCCAATTTGTCTTTAACAATGGGTCTTGTACAAAAGCACACCGAATGACTCGAAAAACATATATATACACTGACAGATAATAACAATACGTTAGAAATAAAACATGACGGAGCATGCTGTTATAGGAAGACGATCAACAACAGAATGTGGCACATTTTATGAAGCATTGCATGAAGCATGAACATGCCAAAGCTAACCTTATTTCACATACTCTTTACTTTTATGCATTGGTGGTAAATGTTCATATTATGCCATGTCATGTTGTTATCTCTTACAAGAGTTGCTCTCTCATAGCTCTTTTTTTCTTTCATCAATTTACCAAAAAAAACAGCAAAGCCGTCTGTCCTGAAGACGTTCCTGTGTCAAAAAAAAAAACCTACAGCCACTTTTACTTCTTGACTGTTCCACTGCAGACTCCTCCATAAATGCTAAATAAACATCTCCGAGAACCTCACAATACCAACAATTAGATATGGGTTTTGTTTCATCTGTCTGTGTGACTCCTCTACCATACAAGAACCCGTGTTGACTGTTACTATAGAAACAAAACAGACAATAATAAGCGCATTGATCTAAAACATACAACTGCTCTACAAAATGGATTCTGACCAATCGGACCAATCGTTCAACGGTGCTGCTGTACAGTATAATGAGCGTGAACTATTATGCAGATTATCAGGATAATTAACAGGAAACACTGTGTCCACATCCTCACCCTACCACACAAGAGAATACACTTTGTGACTCCAAGGGGTTATTAATCATACACTTCAGGGATTTTTATAATGATAGCCGTGATTACTTCAAACGATAACTTTGCATGTTCCTCCGCACCGAGCTAAAAAACCAGAAGTGCTCCAAACTCACTTATAATGGAAGTCGTATGGAATCTGTAAATGGCTTTTGTAATCTGTGTAAGTCATCCTTCATCAGAAACACACCTTCAGATGCAAACAACGAGTAATGAAGAAAGGAATCACGTCAAGGTGAGTCAGGCTACAGCCGTGAATTCACGCCCACGTTTCACTGTATTGCCGTTTTAAACGCGATTTTTATTCCAAACGTGTTGGGAAATCCGGATTTCTCTCAGTTCAGGTGATCAAGAATACTATCTAGGATTTGTGACTGCTGAAAAGAGTTAGCACATTTTAGCCGGGCTCCTGAGCGGTTCAACGGGAATGTATACGCGCTATAGTCTGGAGATTGCGAGTTCAAATCGTGACGATGCCGCGGCTATCTGAGGCTGGGAGCCGAGCAAGACGGACTGGCTGCGCTCTCGTATTGGGACGAACGGAATAATCACTCTCCTGTCAATCACAGTGACATGAGCCAACCGTGGGCCTTTGTGAGCTCATGTATGAGGAAGCGGGTGGATAGCTCTTTCTTTAGAGCATGTTATTTAGCCTCGTGATGCAGCCTGAGCAGCAGAAAATATATGAAATAACTCCGGCTTTGCGTGTTTCGGAGGAAGCATGTTTTAGCCTTCACTCTTGGTTGGTAGATGTTGTGTGACACGGCCTGGCGGGTGGGAATTGGTAGGCAACCAAAATGAGTAGAAAGTGGAAAGAAAAACAAACTTGGTTTTTTTATGCTCATTTTGAATCTGCATAGAACCTGAATTTCTTAAAAGGTCAAATCAAAAGGGTAACTAAATATATGCATGAACAAACCTATTTGTGGAAAATAAATGACAGATGCAAAAAGAGCTACGCGCAAAAGCACCAGTCTCTACTGGAGCAGTATACAGCATGCGACGAGGGTCATAATCCTGTAATAAAAGTCATAAATGAAACAAGGTTGTAGAGTTTTATTACAGTGTATACATTTAGGTGAAGAACACTCTGGCTTTAAAGGAGAGCATGTCAGGCTTAAAATATTTCCATCGGTACTAAAAAAAACAACTGTGACAGACACTTACATGCAACTCTTGCCTGGACAGAGAGGAATATTACTTTCCGAAGCTTTACTGCTGTACAAGGCCACCCATGCTTCGTTCTGTTCAACAGCCAGCAGGCAATCACACTGAATCAGGGCTTTATTTTAGACAAGGGCAAACTCCAGTACTGCCAAAATGAATAGCGTTTATCATCGTAGTCTATCTTTTGTTGTGGTGTTTTATTCTTAAAACACATGTACCACGTATGAGTGCAGGGTGCCGTAGCCACTTAACAGAGTCCCGAGCCAAAACATCCAGCTGTTTCCAAGTATTTCCCAGTTGTTGTCTTTCCTGCTACAGTGAATAGCAAGAATTATATATATATACACATACATACACACGACCAGTCAAAAGTTTGGACACACCTGGACACACAGTCTGGGTAATTATACAGAGCCACAGGGAAAATCTGCATAACCATTATATGAAATACACGACCAGTCAAAAGTTTGGACACACCTACTCTTTTTCATAGGTTTTTCCTTATTTTGTTTGCTTTCTTCGTTGTAAAACATTACTGAATACATCAAAACTATGAAGCAACACGTACGGCATATACTTAATTATGTGGTAAACAGAAAAGTGTAAAAAAACAAAACAAAATATGTTTCATATTTCAGATTCTTCAAAGTAGCCACCATTTAGCGTGATGATGCAATCGGCATTATCTTAACCAGTTTCATGAAGTCGTCACCTGGAACGCTTTTCAGTGAACACGTGTG
>JAQQZR010000001.1:8068898-8084798 GCA_030068235.1 Notoglanidium macrostoma
ACATGCAAACTCCACACAGAAAGGCACCCTGGGTGACCCGGGGCTCGAACCCAGGACCTTCTTGCTGTGAGGCGACACCACCGTCTAATTATGAAAATGATCAATGAAAATCGTTCTATAGGGCACTTAATTTACTTAACCAAAAACAGTAATGTGTTACAGTAAGAGCAGACAGGCCTCAGGTCCTTATTTGTTATTTAAATGGTTATTGTTATTGTAACAGGAACTAATTTAGATTAGCAGTGGAGGAGAAAGTGAGAAGGGTAACAAGAAGGTAAACATCCCGTTGTTCTTCAAAGGCTCGTTTTAGATTACATTTGACATGAAATTATATTTTACGTTACATTTAAAAGCCACAGTTAAGCTGAATGTTGATTAATTAACATGAGCGTGAATACATTTTTTTCATCCCTAATTTACTTACAGCCCTGAACACCACAGGGTGCCATTATTATTATTTTTGCTAATGCAATGAGAGCTGACTTCAAAAGTACTGAAGACGCCTTTAATACCAAACGTTTAATAATGCGTGTTCGGGTTATCCACGTGATTCGAGTCCTACTGCTGGGATTTCCTGCTCCGTCTACCATATAAAGAGTTCTCTCAGGTCTCGGCTACATTTCAAGCTTGATTTCCAAAAAGTGATGCCATTATACCATGATAAGGACACAGTCTAGTGTGTCTATATAACGTGCTAATGACGTCGCAAAGTACGGAAAATACGCTTCCCTTTTGTAAGAAAACAAACATTCCAGACAAAAATGTATTTATACATTGCTGAATGCTAAAAGCAACCCTCTTAATAATTAATCAGGTTGTAATTAATAATCTAAGAGATTAATCAAATAATGTCGAGCTGAATCCTGGAGGGCTTGAGTCCTGCACAGTTCGGTGACTTTTATGAACAGTGAGTGAGTGTTAGCAACTGAAAGTAAATTCAGAAGGGGGTAGCGCTTACCATGTTCGACCCACTGGACCAGTAGAGGAAGAATCCTTCAGGGTCCACTTTCAGGGTGACCAGGGTGGGCTGGCCGCTGTTGGGCTCCTAAACACAAACACACACACGATGACACGTTAAGTCGCAAGCACAGTGACACGGACTGAAGCATACTATGAAATAAAGTCTCAATTGAGGAGCTGTCTAGTCAAAATTCTTTCCAACAATAGTACTCAGCTCCAACAGCAAACAGGCATCACTGAACACCAAGGAGTACAATACAACAACAAGAAATCAATCAGGGGAAAAACAAAAAAAAAACCCAGCCTGGCAAAGACTTTTGTTATTGATGAGTCGGGTCACCACAAGGCCAGCTCCTAATGTACAGAGCACTTTACAACCTCTCCTACGACATTTCTATAGATCAGAGCCAAGGTGATGACGCATAACCAAGCAAAGCTATCTCTGCAGGTATCTTGTCGGGTGATACAACAGATGAAAGACAATTCAGACAGACAGGCCACGGCTCAAAATATGAACAGGGCAGCATGTAATGCTTAACATGGAGCCTGGGTTATGCAAGCTGTTCGTGAAAAGGCCTGGTCTGACGCGCTCTTACACTGGCAGGTATTAATACGGTGTGCTTTGTGATCAGTAAACACACATGTAGGAGCTGGAGCGACCTAAACAAATGCTTTTCATGTTACAGGAGCCAGCACTTTCTTTGTACCATTTTAACAGACGTTTCAAATCGGGGTTTGAAACGGCATCGTGCTTGCCCATTTCCGGTCTTTCCTCATTTGAGCTTGGACTGAAAATAACTGTCTGGGACCAATGCCAAGTTACATGCAGAATGGACAGACTTTACTATAAGGACTTGGATTTAAAGCAGCCAATAATGCAGTCTGATTAGATTTCAAGTTGTTTGCGTGTGATATTTCGAGGAGGTGCTATTCGGTAGGATACAATGCACAGCTTCGTGTTTAATCGAAGAGAAAGTGCCGGCGTCACTGGGACTGAAACACAATCACACCACGCCTCCTTGATTGGGACTGATGGGCACTAAAGCCATGCACTCTTCATGAGGATATTAAATTGGCCTTATCACACTCAAATGAGATTTCAAAACAATGTAAACGGTACATCATTTCTTCTTTTAACTCATTCGATATGGACACTATCAATCAGACTTTACGCAGACATCGTTTCCTGAGCTATTTGTAAGCACTGTAAAGGCTATTTCCTGCCCTGCTGAGAAATGCCATGTGTACACCATGTGCTCCATGTGACTGCTGAATTAATGAACTGTGCTCTGCAGTTCTTTCCACTGAATGACAGTCTGACAAAGACATTTCCTGTGGACCTCCTGCCACAGACCCCACATCTCCCATCATTAGGGTCTTGTAGGTTGTCTTCTGCAGAGAGCGGAGCATTCACCGCAGCCCTAGAAGGTGGTTCCTCTTGAGCCGAGCGCTAGGGGCCAACTCCTGATGAACAGATGAAAAACGGCAAGAGGAAGGCGATACGCCTGGGATCAGTGGATGGCTTTCAGAGAAAGACAGAAAATTCAAGGCCCCTTAGGGACCGTTCGATTTAGAGTTGAGTCTAATGGCTGAAAGGTGAAGCGCCGGCACCAAAGCCACAAGAGCCACACGGTAACCCCATACCTTCATCTTAATGTGCATTGTCAGAGAAAGAGAGAGAGCTACAGAGAGATAATCGAATAATACAGAGAGAGTGGTGGAACATGCGAGAGTTGAAATGTGTTTCATAAATCAGACAACCGTTTAAGGAGGAAATTTTCCTGGCATTAATCAATGTCAGTTCATCCTCCAACAAGACAGGCACGATATTTTTTCGTTCTGTCTGCTTTCACATCCTTCTCCTGTTCTTCTCTATTAAATAAAAGCCCGATCAGATCCCGTCTTATTCACCGCGATTCGGCTTGTTCATTCCATTTCTTTTTCCATTACGCATCTTTCCCCTCGCTCGCCGTCTCTTTTGCAAAATCTCAAATGATGTACAATAAATAAACAGAACACCACAAGCGCAGAGCGAATTGAGGGTGTTGTCTCATTTGACGATCAACCGCCAGGCACTGATTACATTTATGGCTTCTTGGGAAAAACGTTCGCCGATTGCCAAGATATGCGGGGATATTTTTTTCCCCTTTCTTCCTGTCAACATAAAACACTACACACACACCACACCAATGTATGCTGCTTGTCTGTATTTGCATAAACACAAATATATTACCGTTGTATTGTGGGTCCTGAATGACCTTCATTCAAAGCAGTGTTTGCTAAACAAAGCATCTCAGCATAGGACCCATCAAAACACCTTCAGGTGGGCGGGAAGGAAGCGGGAAGAGGGAGAGACGAGAGAAGGAGTGCGTTATGGTTACGCAGTGCCTTCTTTTTGATCTTCTTGCAGTTTAGCTCGAGCATTTTATATCCCCTGCATCTGTAGTGTGTGCTAGCGGGTGCACCAGCTTTAACCTTTAGCCTTATAGTACACACTCATTAGGGACTGTAAAATACACTGCAGTGTAATGATCTCTTCCAATATCTTCTCACCCCCTGCAGCTACTGATCCTTAATGATCCTTCTCACTATCTGTATTTTACTCTCACACACACACACACACACACACACACACACACACACACACCTGTTGGTTTTACTATCTTTGTGAGGACCGTCCATTGACATAATGATTAATTCAGCTAATTAATGCTACACCTGCACCTAAACCTAACCCTAACCTCAGTAATGAAAGGGAAACCTTTTTAACTTTTTCTTATTATTGTTTACAAAACCCTTAAAACCACTGGGAGAACATCCAAAACTGTCCTCACAAGGGAAGTAAAATCTCACATTAGGTCCTCATAAGGGTACAAAAACCCATATATACATGCATACACACACATACACACACACACACACAGTGATTACAGAAAGCAATGATCGTGGACATTCTACAACATGAAATGTGGAATTGTTGACAAACAGCTCTGATATAAGCAGAATAAACCACCTCATGACAAGCTGTTTTAGGAAAATAATAAAAGAAGCAGACTCACGTGGGAGACACAATATATAACTGCATGAATATAAAGATGCTCCTAATAAAGTTGATGGTGAATGCACGTTTCAATAAAGTCAATACATTCAAATTAAAGTTCAGTACAAAAGTTTAACACCAAATCTACTCATTTTAATCGGAGTGTATATTTCTGTGAAGATGAGTGAGATGCAGTTTATTAGAGACACCTGTACACCTACAAACTCATGCAGTTATCTAATCAGTTAATCATGTGGCAGCAGTGCAATGCATAAAATCATGCAGATTCAGGTTGTGTTCACATCAAAACGCAATCTCAGCGACCGTGGCATGATCGTTTGTATAAGATGGACTGGTTTGAGAATTTCTATAACTGCTGGTCTCCTGGGATTTTCACTCAGAATGGTGCAATCAAGACAAACACTTCCGTGAACAGGAAGTGATGCAGATGGAAATACCTTGTTGATGAGAGAGGTCAACGGAGAATGGACAGACTGGTTCGACCACACAGGCAAGCCACCGTAACTCAGATAACTGCTCTGTACAACTGTGGTGAGCAGAAAAGCATCTCAGAACGCACACACAATCACTCGGACGCTGAGGCGGATCGGCTACAACACCAAAAGACCCTGTTGGGTTCCACTTCTGTCAGCCAAGAACAGAAAGCTGAGGCCGCAGGGGCACAGACTCACCAAAACTGGATAGTGGAAGACTGGAAAAACGCAGCCTGGTCTGATGAATCTCGATTTCTGCTCAGGCACACAGAAGGTGGCGCCAGGATTTGGCGCCAACAGCATGAATCCATAGCCCCATCCTGTCTTATGTCAACAGTGCTGGCTGGTGGAGGTGGTGTGATGTTGTGGGGAATATTTTCTTGGGCCATTAATGGCAATCATCACTTGAATGCCCACAGCCTGTTTGAGTGTTGTTGCTGATCGTGTGAATCCCTTCATGTCACGAAGCAAAAGGAGTCACATACTGGTTTCATGAACATGACCATGAGTTCTTCAGCAGCCTTCCCAGTCACTGGATCTGAATCCAATAGAACACCTTTGGGATGTGGTAGAACAGGAGATTCAAAAGCATGAGAGTGCTCCTGAAAAATCTGCAGGCATCGTGCGATGCAATCATGTCAACATGGACCGGAATCTCAAAGGAATGTTTCCAACATCTTGAGGAATCCATCCCATGAAGACTTGAGGCTGTTCTGACAGCAAAAGGAAGCTCGACCCAGAATTACTAAAGTGGTCCTAATCAGTGCTCTGTGAGTGCAATTTATCACAATATCGATATTATATGCCCATATTTCCCAGCCCTACACTGGGCCCCATCACAACACTCCATCATTGATTCTTTTCCGTTTTTCTTTATTCCTTACAGATTACCCACCCTACACGCGCAGGTATTAAATGAGAGTTAACATTACACACGGTACACAAGTATAAACAAGCATCTCTCCAGCTGTATCTTGCTTGTCCTCTTAAGCACTTCATACCAAAACACAGTGCATTTTTATTTTTCCAGGAATACACACCAATTCCATGATGCATGGACTTATGTGAGAACTTGAGACTGTGTGTTGGATCGTTGAGCACTAAAAGTCCCTCAGGAGACTGTAAGGAGGCTATTAAAGCAGTCCTTTAAGTAATCTATTAAATAAAAGGACTGGACCAGCAGGAGGCCTGGCTAAGCCAAGAGACCACAATAGGGGTGTGTTTTTGTTCATTTCTGAAACACGCTCCCTCACACAGACATACACACACATACAAACATGCATACACACAGAGTAATGCAGAAACTATGTCAGCTATGTCAGTGGGTGAGCTTGTAGGCCTCCTGGCTCTGCTTGCATTTGGCTTGCAATATTAACATGCTTATAAATCCTTAAAGCTAGATTGTGCAATCGTTTAAACACTCGAGTTAAACTCCCTTTACATTTACCATGCAGTAAAGTTGCTCAGAGAATAATAATAATAATAATCATAATCATCATAATAATAATAATATCACCTCGGTGTCTGACTGGGGATTTGTTATCCAGGAGGAAAAATCTAACTGTTAATGAATGGTATCTTTGCTCACAGGGGCATCCCTGCAAACATTTTACACCTCCATAGACCATTTCAACATTATCCATTAAACTTTATTCCTTTACTACATTCAGACGCGCGCAGTCAATTTTGTACTTGCACATAATAAGAGAAACGTCCTTAATCAGAATTAACTGCAAAACGTCCGTTTTATGCAAGTGCTGTGTCTGAGAAGGTAAGATCCTAACATATTGCAATTAAGGGCAGCCGACAATTCAGTAAGTGACCACACATCCTCGTTCTTAAGCTCCAACTGAAATGCTTTTGCAATACTGCGTCAAACTGCTAACATTTTCACTGCCATCAAAGCATGCTACTTAATCAGCTGCTGAAGGATGGGCTTTGAGTGGTTGTGGTCTTGGGAGGAAGTGCTGAAATGGGTTTCAAATTTGGATGGAAGATGGTAGGTGTGGCTAGCAGGACTAAGGCTAGCAGCTAGCAGGACTAAGTCCCACTCCTGTCTTTCAACAACAAAAAACATCAATACAAGGTTCCATTTTTTTGGCTGGTAACAAATGCCTTGAGGTGGATTTGTGGACTTGAAGAATGTAGTTGTGATCGCTTCAACAAAGGTATGAAGAAGCGAGCTTGATTACTTTCTAGCCCAGAATGCAGGGCTATTCAGCAGGTTCCCTGAGTCCGAGATCTTTCATCCTGCCTCACTGATCCATCCATAACATGTCCTTGTGACAGGAACTGAGAAGCGCGTGAAACAGTCGGGATGGAATGAATAATCCGGGTGGTTATTTACTCATTTACATTTGAAGCATTTAGCAGACACTTCAGAGGGCCTCCCGGATGAGCTCTGCCAGAGAGCCTTATCCAGAGCAACTTCCACTTATCTCATTTCTAGAACTGTGCAGTTGAAGGTTAAGGGCCTCGCTCAAGGGCCCGGCGGTCGCAGTGCTGGGATTTGAACTCATGACCTTCCGATCAGTAGGCCAAAAGCTTAAGCACCGAGCTACCACTGCCCAACATACTTAATCATCTTTTCCTCCCAGAATGCCTCTGGGGGAGAAAAAAAATAAACAAACTAAGCACACACTGTCCGATTAAAATACAAATTACCCAAAAGAACAGATAACATCAAGATGACTTCACTGGTTTTTTGGTGGAATATAAGGGACTTGAAACTTAGAAATAATGAATGCAGCTGGATATCAACCATTAAACACATTTGTTAGGTGACAGGTGATAGATTTTAGCTCTTTTCTCTAATATCACGACCAGCCATGACTGGTAGGTGCATGTTTTCTGGTAATGGGTGAAATTTGATACTGGTGTTGTAACTCTAGCCAACTAGTCACCAAGATTTCAGCTTGAAGGCGTTTCTGCTTCAGCCCGAAGCGATTTCTGGCCATCTGGAAGAGCCTGTGGTTGTCACACACACTGATATTAGTGCCTCTCTCTTTCCAAACTTTTCCAAAGCGATTGACAGGCTGAGAGTAGAAGATGACAGGCCTGTTAAAGCGCCAGAAAATCCGATGATAAATATTTCCATAAAGAAGAAAGAGTCATTTATCTTTTTGTTCGGTCCGACTTCCTCGTAAACACGCCTCCGCATTTCCATCACAGTGCGGAGTGGCAGCAAAATATGCAACTGCAGACAGGACTGACAAGGCATTGCAATTTGAGCAAAGGTGCAGCACAACAATAAGGAAGTGCAACTCGCAAATGCATTACTTCTACAAAACACTGGCTTTTCCTTTGTAAACTCAGCACCCACTGTACATTGTACACATCTTACACATGAATCAATTTCCCAAAATATCCACAATCACAGAGAAGAAATGCAATTGCAAATACATCAGTCAGCATTATAAGTTGTGTAGACAGTTTAATAGTGAAGTGTAACATTATTTAATGAGCTACTTAACTATATATTTCGCATAATACTTTCCTTCTTCTTTAACTGATCTTCATCTCTTCCAGGTTTTTGTAGGTGTTCATTCTTCACTGTAGCTAGTTGTGGATGCATGCATGATGGCTGCCCTGTGTGTCTTGAGGTCAGAGTGCTGGCTGTACACATCCTCAAGAATTATTGCTACATATGTGCAATACCAACAAACAGGAGAGGCAGTACCAAACCACCGCGATGGTGGACAACTTGAAAGAGAGGCTAAAAGAGTTTGTTCACGATTACCTACAATAAATATTTGACATGAGATGCACTGCATGTTATGCTGAACAAGAACATATAGGGCCATAGCCCTGGAGACAGGAGCGGACTTGCTAGATTCATGGTGTACAATTCCAGGGCATGTTGAAACAAAGAGGAAGGTAAACATGCCATTTGTTAATATGTGTTTAGGTTTCCGCAATGCTGAGGTTTGTCTATTGACCATGTGTAATAGCCTACTGCTATGACTATGTAAGTCATTTTTTCTTTAGCAGGAGACAGATGGAGATACGGAGACCTTCGTGCAGCCACGAAATGATCCCAATGATTTACTGCAGCCGCCCTGCACGTTCCAGCAGTGTAAAACAAACACACACCCATTCACAAACAGTGCCAGGTCTCCCTCAGGAACAACCCAACAATCCTAATCGAGGGAGAGAGGAAAGCCTGGAGGCAGGGTGCAAAGGTCAAACACACCCACATGTGAATTATGGGAAACTGAGATTGACAAAGTGGCATTCTGTCTTAACGCCGCCCTTCGATTCCTTGCTCTCTCACCTCAGTGTCAAGTATCCGCTAGCATGTTTGTCTGTGTGGTGAGATATTCATTAACACACAAGCAAGAGTCGAGATTGGCCATAGCACTGTTTCTAGGAGTCTCTTGGACAGAGTGCATCATAAAGTGCTATTTCTGAGGGCTCCGAGGAACAAACTGCTTCATCTGAGGGCCTATCTGATGAGCCAGCTGGCCACAAAGCACTGTATCAGAGAGTCATAAAGATGTGCCACAGATGTGTATGACTGAATGGCAAAATGTTCAACCAAGTCAACATGAATTATAGCACTACTTCGGTGAGCTTCATAAACGAGCTGCACCAGAGAACCACAAATCACTGCTTCAGAGGGCCTCAAACATGATTTGCACCAGAGAACTGCAATGTAGTGCTTCAGATGGCCTCAAGGATGAGCTGCACCACAGAGCCACAATGTACTGTTATAGAGGGTCTAATGGATGAGCTGTGCCAGAGAACTACTTTAGAACACCTCAGAGTAGAATTGTGCCAGAAAACCACCAAGTACTGTTTCAGAGGGCCTCATGGATGAGCTGCACCAGGGAACCACAAAGTACTGCTTCAAAGACCTCAGAAATGAGCTGGGCCTGAGAGTTACAAAGTACTGTTGCAGAGGGTCTCATAACTGAGCTGCACCAGACAGCCACGATGTACTGTTTCAGAGTCTCACAAATGAGCAGAGGGACAAAGTGCAGTGTCTCATCTGTGAGGTACTGTGGTCAAAGTACTGCTTCAGACTGCCTCAAAGGGGAGTTGCACCAAAGAGCCACGAAGTTCTGCTTCACAGGTCCTCAAGGATAAACTGCACTGGACAGCCATAACATACTGCCTCACAGGGCCTCAAAGACAAACTGTGCCAGAGAGCATGTACAAGATGTACAACAAGCAAGTCATCTACTGTAACGTACAGCAATATTTCAGAGGTCCCCACAGATGAGCTGCACCAGAGAGCTACAAAAAAGAGGCCAAGTGCATGTTTTAATTGCCCAGAAAGACAAACAAGCATGTCTGAGTGGATATTACATATTTATATCAAAATATTTGCTTAACCTTTTATCAGTGGAAAATAAATCAGCAAATTTCAGACACCCTTAAATGCCACCAGATGTATTTCCAACAACAACAAAAGAAAAAGGTTCCTCAATTTGGAATTCCTATACGGAAAGACGAGAAGTTCCTTCAACCCCAGGTTCAGCAAATGATGTTAAATTACTGTGTCTATTTACACACCGGTAAAGTAGCATTCCCTCATTTGAAATGAGATATAGTAGAATAGTACTATCTGCTATTAGATCAGTCAACATACAGGCACATCAGTTGGTTAAATCTAGAACATTAACCTTACAGTTTTGAGAAGGTAAATACACCATGCATATGATCATACATGGTAGCAGATTTGCTTGTTGCAACTAAAAGACAAGCTAAAAGGCAGAGATGCCCATGGTATTCCACATTTTAGAGGTAAAAGCTGCAGAGGTCAAAAGACACACAATTCCATGCAAGTTCCCATTTCTGAGTTCAGTTGGACGCAGTGTCCGTCATGGGGATCACTGAAAGCGAGTCTTAGCATTTGGAAGAACGGATTTTCAAAGCCATGACACGGAAGCCCCTTGTAAGACGTGCCAAGCCATGAGAGGCCATGTTTACGTGCACCAGACATAACACGTTCATGCTTGTTTCTTGGTACAGCCTGGGGAGAGCTATACCACATAAAGTACCACATCTTTGGGACATATGTGAGTATTGTGTAATACGAGTTATGTAGTGTGTACGTCTGTCCCCAACATAAACAGGATGTGTGTGGGGGACGAGGTAAACACTTGAGGAAGGGGGGGGGAATGGGACTGGGTGAGTGGGGAACACCATGAGAGTGATATGTGAGTGAAGAGGAAGAGATGAGAGAAAAAAAAAAGCTCCATCAATGCAGGTAACTGTTATTAAGCTTGTTTGTTCTTCAGCGCTCGGACCAGTGAGGCCGTGTCCAGTCAGGCAGCCTGACATCAGAGCATCAACAGAGCATTTGCTGGGAAAAACAAATTCAGCACTTTCCACCAGTCAAACATCTGTACCAGTGTTGGGGAATAACCAGCTGCAAGCAGTGCTGCTACTAGCTTAACTTTTTTACATTTTTTGTAGTATGGCAGCAGCTGAGCTATCTATATCTATCTGGACGTTTAATACTACTAACTAGAGTAGAACAAGCATTAGTATGTGCACCAAGCTCCCTTGGAGTAACAGGATTGCACTATAGAAGTTCTTCCAGTGACAACAAGACTAAGGCCAAGACTGTTTCTGTGTGTGAAAGAGTCATATATTAATGTATACGTGTTTAATTGTAACCCATGCAAACCAGAAATGAGAACAATGCCTCCGTCCAAAAGCAACAAAGAAGGCCAGTGATGGTCAGGTGTCCAAAAACTTTTAGCCGTATATTATATGTACCATTTTTTGGACTTCACGTATTAACTCTAAGCGCTAGAATCAGCCATTATTAAACAAGAACAATGAAGGATGATACGTTTTATTATTCATATTACTCAGATTTTTTTCCTTTTTCTTTTATCAAGCTTACAAGTTCCAGTTGTAAAGAGGCTTCCATGACACCGGTCTGTAACTGGCACGCTTGTCTATGCAGTCAGGTCGCATGCCAGGAGCCACAAAGATAAGATGACCACCTGGCCCACATTTCGCAGGACAGAACTGAAAAGTAAAAAGCGGCTCCTACAGTCAGCAAAAACTATGTTAATTACGTTTAAAATAGGCTTTTTCTAAACCTGCCTAATATCCTACATATTTAATGACATACGCCATTCCTATACGCTTTGATCCAATAACCATATTCCAGCAGAAAGTGGCTTTCTGAACATCAGAAAATGAGCTATTTCTCTGCTCGTTCTTCAAAGCGGATTCCAGTCAATTATAATAATTAACACTGCTTTTCTGGAGAAAAGCAAATCAAGCCACAGCCATAACTGTTGGTGGAGTCGAATCAGAAGCGGTGATGGGGAGGAAAAGCGATTGCCGTTACTCAAGCTTTGAGAGCCATTGGCTAAAATGACTGGCTAAAGAGCCATAAAGTGCAGCATGGTTTACAATCAGCTGATCAGAGGTCTCGAAATATCGAACATGAAGCAGGTGTTCACTAAGAGCTAGTTTACAACCTATCACTTCTTTTCTCAAGCGCTATTAGTCTTTTCTAATTAGCCTACGTTTTATTCACGTTGCTGCTGATTTACAGCACGTTAAACACACTGCTGTCTTTTAAATCAAGGCTATTAAAAGAGATTTATTTGATTGGCCCGCTGAGACGTTTCTGAGTGTCCTGCATCGTCCTGGAAATGCAGCTCGGACTTCGCCTGGACGGTTGTCCGATGTAAAGAGGCTGCCTCCGTACTGCATTTAAAACTTCCGAAAAGGAATCCGCTACTGGGTACATCCATCCCAGCACACACTTCTTTTAGTCAGTCCCTTTAGACAATCCCACACACACACACACACACACACACACACACGATCAGCAGAGCAGGTAGCTACACATGTTAAGAAGGCAGGAGTGTCTTATCTCATTGTTATTTCAAAAATGCATAAACTAGAGCTTTTTAAGATGTAAAAGGTAGTCGTCTGCTACACTCCAGAAACAGAAAGCTGCTACAGGCGATTAGAAATGTGATGGAGCGCTAAATACTCCCCAGAATTTCCCATTTCCGTGCATGGACCATACAAGTGTAGCCTGTGGACAACATAACCCAGACCTTCTTTTTTTTCTTTTTTTTTAAACCAGTATGAGAAACAGTACAGCCATATTTTAGTTTATCACTAGGAGTATCATATTATCAAAAATGCAGCAAAATAATCTCTCTATAATAAACTACATAGACACATTCTTAGATAAGACTAGTAAGAAACTGGCCACCGCCATGACCTTTACATACACGAGCGCTGAATTCAGCTACAATTTATCTAATATCAACCAAAAAAGCCAGAGAGGGAGAAGGAAGAAAATAAATACTCTGCATGGGTGAGAGAGAGCAAGAGATAGAATGAGACACAGGGAGATAAAAACAGATTTGAGGAATGGGAGGGAGAAAAAAAAAAGAGAGAGAGAGATACGGGGAGAGTGAGACATGGGGTAAGAGTGAGATAAAGGGAGAAAGAGAAATGAGGATACAAGAAGAGAGAGACATGAGAGAGAAACACAGGGAGAGAGAGATACAGAGACAGACACAGGCGAGAGAAAGTGATAGAGGGGGAGTGAGACAGGATAGAGAAGAGAAGAAACATGAGAGAAACATCGGAAGAGGAAGAGATACAGAGAGAGAGACACGCAAGGAGAGAAAGAGAGTAAGAGAGACGCAATGAGCAGTTTCAATGAGGAGTCAAAGAGAAAGGAGACGAGACGTGGGGAGATACAGAGATGCTGAGAGTGATGGACACAGGGAGATAGAGACACAGGAAGCGAGAGGGACAGAGAGAAACATCTTGGCTCTGGATGTAATCTAGATCAGGAAATTATTTGGAGAGAAATGTACACACAGTCACATGCACATCCAAACAAGACATGCTCATACGAACACGGAGAAGTTCTCTGTAAAGAGCTGCCAACTGCACGCCGAGACTGGAGTACAGTAACGTGCTACGTGTCCAGCCCTGCCCCATGAACACTAGGGTTCAAGAGTCAAAGTCAGATTTCGCTTCCTTTCTCGCTACGGGGAAGTGGCTCAACATTCTAGTCCACCGTAATCACATTTGCGCTACGCACGATTATAAATATTTATAACTTCCTGCGATATGAAAACTACCGACGCAGGGTCAGGGTCACATTTTCTGGAACACTTTCTTTCAGGCACTCTCTTCGGTTTCTTCAGTCATGTCTCTTTGGTATGAAATGTCGCTTTTTCACACACTCAAACCTCTTACATCAGTCCCTCTTTCTCCCTCACACCCCCCTTCTGACTCACGGTCACTCGGCTCCAGGGAGAAAAAGCCTCATGTTGTCTCTGGCAATTCACACAGTTAAGCACAACCCTAAATACTTCCTGCGAAGGCCCTCCGAGAGCGCGAGCGAGAGAGTGCGATGCGCGAAGATTGTGGAGTCAGGGCCATTTTTCATCACGCCACTACAGATGGTTTAGATACGGACAAATCAATGAGAACAGTGAACTTTACTACACACTGGAGACTATGGGGGGGCTACAAAAACATTAACGTGTAACATGGAAAACAGTTCTTTCATTCATCTTCAGTAACCGCCTTAATACTGAGCAGGGTGCGGTGGGTCCGGAGTCTAAAAGCCGGGGAATTCTTCACAGGGCACGCTGATCAGTTGCCTGGTATACCACGACACCGTGCTCGTGCTTGGTATTGCCATCATGGCCTTGGATTACAATCCGCTAGAATGAATGTTGTCCTTTTCAATATAAAGTTTGAGGAAAGCAGTTTTTCAGGCTAATGGTCTTTTGGCCAAATTCAATACATCATGTCAAGTGTCCTACCTGAAGGCAATCCCACTATCCTGCTCATCCGACAAGAATTCCGTGGCAGGATAGTCCGTATTAAGTGCTCTGAACCAAATCGTTCATGTGTTACCTAGCAAAGACCTTATCTGAAAACATAAAAAAAACACAGAAGCATAAAACGCGCAAATCATCCATGTGGTGCTTAGTGTACATGCAGTGTCTGTCGGATGTCCGGTGCACTATGGGTAATAATTTATCCAGTGGGAATGCGGAACACAACAAAATGGCAGTACACAGCGTGGTACACTGTGCTGAGAATTGCAAAGAACTCAGTCATATTTAACTGCCTCGGTAACTGCTAGCCAATTAGCTTTATTTATTTGTCACATGTAGACACGAGTGGGATCAGAATCAGTGTAATAAATCCAGGTCCTTCCATTCCTGTTTCTGTTTGTACTCTATATATATATAATGCACTGCCGATAATATCGGTCATATTTTAGAATAACTCTGTTTACCGAAATTTAAACAGATCATTAGAGATGGCATTAGGATTGCTCTCGGAACGACACCAGCTAGATCAAATAATGGAGCCAAAAAACCCTTAAGCTCTGATCCTGTAACAGGTACAGCGTGAAACTTGTTTCATGAAGCAGTAACAGCAGCAGCCGCGTGACCTAACGTGAACATATTTGTGTTAAGATTGGGAAAAATGCGAAATGTGGATACACATTAACACCCTTTTTTTTTTTTTTTGGCTATAACATCCACTTGAATCAGTTAAGACTTCAAGTGCTGGTTTGTAGCTGACGCTGTCCCATCTTCCTGTCCTTCCCACGGTCAGTGTGCTAACATACGCCAACCTGACAGGCAGACTTGGCTGATTAGTTATGCTAGTACATCTGCTCTTCAAGACAAGACAATACACACACTACATAGTAACCTAACCTTATTGTGTTGTGCGTTTGTCTAAAAAATGAAGCTATTCAATTGTGAAAGATTGCAACATGCGCAGTGAAATGATGATCTATGCTGACACCCAGCATCCTCAAAATTCAAACCAGACACAAGTGATCATGCAATTATTGTTTTAAAACAACATCTTGATGATACTGTATCCTATGATGGAAAATTAGGCAATTACTGTGATATGAAAAATTGAATTTGACCACATGCCCATTACACCCAAACGTTCACCATAACGGGGGTAATTCAAGACGTGTACACCCATTAGCTTGTGAATCCATAAGCCTGTCCATTCCATTATATGTTCCAACAGCTGGATGTAAGAGTTTGCATGTGAGTGTTCTCGATTTAGAGGGTGTCCCATTCTGCAGTCTCCAATATTCCCATTAAACCTTTATCCAAGCTATACATATCAAAATATTGTGCTGAATTTAATGTGTGTTTGAGCCATGTCATAACCAAGTACCTATACTGAATTTTCATGCCGGGTATCAAAAGTACTGATTTGGGAAATATGGGTGGGGCTAGAAATAATAAAGTTCAGACACTGAATCATCGCTCATACCATTTTAGAAAAAGAAAATTAGGGCTATGTTCCAAATCACATCACATCATCCATCATCTATACCGTTTTATCCGTCTGGGTCGCGGGGAAGCTGGAGCCAATCCCAGCATCTTGGGGCGAGAGGCGGGGTAC
>JAQQZR010000001.1:8112028-8144791 GCA_030068235.1 Notoglanidium macrostoma
ACAGTCCAAAGACATGCAGATTAGGTCAACTGGCTACTCTAAATTGCCCATAGGTGTTAATGCGAGCGTGTGTGGCTGTTTGGTGGACTGGTGACCTGCCCAGGGTGTACCCCGCCTCTCGCCCGAAGATGCTGGCATTGGCTCCAGCTTCCCCGCGACCCAGACGTATAAAGCGCTATAGATGATGGATGGAATTATTTATTTAATGAATAAAAATGGATCTGTGGAAATGTAACATTTATAATGTACAATGTACAATTAATAGAGTAAAATACATTTTGTTTCATGAAGAATATATAAAAGAGCACTATGTCATGTTTTCATGTTCACAATATGGCCAGAAGTATGTGGACACCTGGTCATCACACCACTATGTGGATCTTCCCCAAGCTGCTGCCACAAAGTTCGTAGCACCCAGTTGTCTAGAATGGTTTTGTATGCTGAAGCGTCACAGTTTCTCTTCACTGGAGCTAAGAGGCCCAAACATGTTCAGCGTGACAATGATCCTGCGCACAAAGCGAGCACCATGAAGACATGGCTTGTCGAACAAAAAGCCCCCTAAAGCTCTTATAACTGAATGTACACAAAATCCCCACAGCTACACTGCACAATCTAGTGGAAAGCCTTCAAAAAAGGCTGGAGGATATTATAACAGCAAAGAGGAAATCAATCCGGAACGTGACGTTCAGCAAGCACGCGAGTGTTACGGTCAAAACGTTTGACCACGTGGTGTATTACATTTCACATGTAAAAAAAAAAAAAAAAAAAAAAAAGCAGGCTACACTGTTGTTTGCTGTACTCGATCACCTTCATAATAGAGACCTCTTGTGGTGAGTAGGTGCTACTACACTGTATTTGTAGCAAAGATGATTTCATTCTCCATGGGATTTCATCATTTGAGTCTGTCATTTCTAGCTTGGCTTAACTTTTGGGATGAAATTTTTTCTGTACAGTGCGAGGTTATATCATCCCCACAGAAACATGAAACTGTCAATCACAAGTCCAGAACTCTTACTGTGCCCCTTTTCTTTTGTGTGCGCGCCACAGGAGGAGGCGATTCCTGAACTGGAGATAGACGTGGATGAGTTATTGGACATGCAGAACGACGAGGATCGCGCTGCACGTGTTAAGGTTCTGCGACTCACGTCCTCTACCGATACAATTTTAGTATTTTACAGTACTTTCAGGAAGGATTGTTTTTTTTTATCTGAATGTTTCTTCTGTTCTTTCACAGGACCTGCTGGTGGACTGTTACAAACCTACTGAAGTAAGCAGCTTTTTCACCAACACGATGAAAAACATGGACTGATGATAAGCTGCACCCACATTAATAGACTAAATTTCACATTAATTAACCTAAAGAAATCTCCATTTACTGTGACAGGGAGAGTGGGTGCTGCATTAGCACATCTCGTAAGCGGAGCCTGCGCAACCGTCAGTCATTTTTGATTGACATGCTCATCTGGTGTTTTTATTAGGAAGACAGCTCTGTTGGCATATTTTTGTGTCCCACTGTTAAAATACACTGTTAAGCTCCGGCACAAAATGTATAAAGGTTGGCAGGTCTGAAACTATCATTCAGATCTTTAACTTTTGGTATTTTCCGTCTCAGCCGCACCTGCCCATGTAGCACATCATGTGTGATGTGTGTAGTGCAGCGAACGTGTATCATCATCTTAATACTGCAATATTTGTATTGTTTGCCACATTCCGCAGGCATGATAATGTAATGTTTCCCATATTATCCCAGCATAATATACAAACCCAGCGGCTGTATATGAGTCCCAAGTCTTTTCAGAATCGACTAGTCTTTCATTCCTCGTTCTTCCTGTTCTCCTGCAGGACTTTGTAGTCGAGTTGCTTGACAAAATCCGTGGCATGCAGAAGCTCAGCACACCTCAGAAGAAATGATGCACCTACAGCCTCGGCTCCTCCTCCTGACCCTCCCCCAGCCAACCCCGGCTTCTTCCTCTGCTTCACCAGGTGCTCAAGCCATCACGTGAATTGGAGAGGGAAGTGTGGTGACTGGGGAATCGAACCAATCCGATTCTCATAAGCAGGGCTTATTTTTGTGTTCTTCGTTGTGTTAACTTTATGGTATATTATTATTATTTTTTTTTCTAAAAGGGGAAAAGATTTCCTTGTGTTTTGAAGCATTTGTAGAAATCCTAGCAATATATTTCTACACGTACATTTTTAGATGTTAGGTAACTGTGTGAAACTTTGCTCTGATGCAATACGTGTCCCCAGTGGACAACACTCGCTATAAACGTGCTGTTTGTAGTTCTTTGGAAATTTTATGACCCTTACTGCGATATGGTAAGTTTGGAAGAGATGTGATCTACGCGGCCTTGCATTTTTTATTTTTATTTTTTTTTAAAATGTATTCCTTCATTTTATCTTTTTTATATATAGTGTGAAAGAGCTTGCTGATATGGGTGAGGATGAGGCGGATGGTGGTGGAAAACTTGAGCTTTTTTGAGACACACATAGAAACGCGTGTTCACACACACACACACACATGCAGACAGACGGGCGTCACCCCCCTCAGGGATCAGTGGGAACATGTACCACACACCACAGCTGTGGTTATTAGGCCCCGCACTCACGCACAGATGTGTGCGATGGCATGTGGAGCACAGCGGGAGATGACAGCGTGCTGGAGGGTCTCACGGCTTGCCACCAGCTCTGCCAGCTTTTAAGATCCCAATTAATATGTTCATTTGATTCTTCTAAATCATCTTTCCTAGAAAGCCATCTGCTTCATTTCTCATAGCTGATCAAACACAACAATAATAGGGCTAATCGCATACTCCATGTCTGTACATGGACTGAGTGCTTGACTTTCAATCCCTCATTTTTCACATTCATTCAATGTACACAAACGAGCACACAGCCTCTTAAAGGGTATGACATGTTATCTTGTAATGACTGTTAATTAGTAACTCCACATGATCAGGAGTCAAATACGAGAGAGAGAGAGAGAGAGAGAGAGAGAGAGAGAGAGAGAGAGAGTGAGTCCTTCTAACCATAGTTCCTACTACTTTTGTGTCCTCTATCCATCCAGCCCTCATCTTTTCCTGGTAAGAATACCCTTTTCTATATCAGATGTTGCCTTAGAACATACACTATCTTAGACAAACCAAATAAATGGAGGCATTCATTTGAGAAATATATATATGTGTAAAAGAGCAATTTGAAAACTTTTCAGGCTATAGGGTTCAAAACCTCATTATTGTACTTTCCTTAATTCTGTTTTTGGGAAACAAATAAGTTGAATACAAATTGAAAACAGTAATTTTTTAGATATGCATAACATAAAATGAACTGGTCCATTTTATTATTGCGTATACTGTATCAGATAAAGCTGTTGACTTTTTTTTTTATATACACCAGCACACAAAATGTGCTAAAATCATTAATTAAATTTAATAAGACAAATCATGTATTTGATAAAATGCAGGCATCTGACATTATTCTGTGATTGAAGGTCATATTTGGTAGGGTGGGGGCATTATAAGAAAATGTAGCAATAAATTAGTTTTGTTAGTTTCCTGGGTTTGTTAAACTTTATGCAACTTTAATAAAAAAAATATTGTAAAATACCGCTTTCTGCCTTACAGTGTGTGACGATTCATTTGTGATAAACATATTTGCATGTCAGTTACAAAACAAAGACTTGACAGTCGTTTACCCACCCACAGGTGTGTGTATGACACACTGCATCTTCACTTGTTCACTTGTACACGGGCTATGTAACTTCGGGATGTAACCATTTAAACATGAAAACCCACTGTGCTTGCAGAATACCTTCTCTGGAAGATCAGACATAGGAATTTGGATAATTATGCACATTTGATGAAAGTGGGTTGTTGGGAATGTGAATGTTGTCCATCAGTTTATAAAAGGGTTTTCATACATCCATAGCCATATGGTCCTAGGTTCAGATTTATACAATATACATGGGATAAAGGAAAACTGTATATTTGTTTGTACTGTGTATGTATGGTCATTATCCTAAATGAGAATAGGTACTCAAATATTTCACAGTCCCTTATTAAGAGAAAAAGGAAAAAAAAAAAAACATTGATCCCTTCAGTACAGATTTATTTTACGAACTAAAACTACACGGCCAAAAGTACATGGACTTTCACATTGCTGGAATTGTGTAGCATGTCACTGTATGCTGTAGTACAATTTCACTTCACTGAACAGGCACAAACGTGTTCCAGCACGATAATGCCACTGATGGAGATTCGCCGAAGTCGGTGTGGAAAAACTCATGTGGCGTGCACGGAGCCCTGACCTCAACCCCACTCAACCCCTCGGGGATGATATTAGATATTGCTGACTGTGCTCCAGTCCTCCTCACACCACATCAGTGCCTGACCTCACTAATGCTCTTATAATGAGCACAAATGTCTACAGCCACGCGCCAAAATCCAGAAAGCCTTTCCAGAAGTCTGGAGGATATTATAACAGCAAAGCGGGACTAAAGCTGGAATAGGATATTCAGCAAGAACGTAAGGATGTCATCGGTCAGGTGTCCACAAACCTTTGGCTATAGAGTGTGTGTGAATCGGCCACTTTGTGCTGTGGCTCCACTGCAACGCTGACCAGGATAAAGTGGTTACTGAAGATGAATGAATGAATGAACTTTGATAATAGTCTGTAATAAAATCAGATAATTTCAGCCCCTCGGGTGCTTCAGAGATCTATTTGACTCCCTGATCCCAGCTCTGAGAGCAATGTGTCTGAGGAACTAGCCTTTTCATTCAGAGTTTTTGAGACAGCTCTTGTGAACAGAACACCCTTAAGTGAATATAAATGAACAATTACACGTTAATAAACTGAATTATGTGACACAATGACACAGTGGCGCGTTTTAGGAATGAAACAAATTCCTCATATCATGTAAGCTACTATTAAGTCGGTCTCTTGGCGGAAGTTCCCGTTCCAAGAAATTCCGCTCCTGTTAGAGATCCGTTTAGCTTCCCCCCCCCCATCTACGTCCCTATTGGACGATTCTAGATTGCACTTTTCATCGATGAGTCAGCGATGTAGCGTTTTCATGATCCTATTGGACTGCGTGCATCGTGACCTGCTCTCTGATTGGCCAACGCGCAAACGACGAAAGCGAGCGAGCAGTGCAAATCCTGAGAGGAAGTCGAAGTTGTCCTAGTTGATAGAAACATTCAGGCGCAAATATTCCCGCTGCTGGGCGACTTGCACTCAAACTAAGGCTGAGGTAAGACTTTTGGATGCTGTTAATGATGCCGTTATTCGAGTCAAGCGCTTTCTGAGTTGTGAACACGGCGCTAGAGCCTCCAGGGGCTCGGTTTACACGGCGAGTTTAGGTGAATGATACAAACACACACACTGCTACACGTCTGCTGCCTCTAAACACGGACAGATGGAGTGAATTTAACCAGCAGCATGTTGTTACGCTTTTAATGGCCTTCTTTTAATGCCTTCTTCTCTGAGGTCCTGTCATGCAGAGCGGGGAGGCCGTAGGGTTCAAAACACAGCACACACAAACAATTAGGGCATTGAGGATTTTCAAAGGGTTGCCATTACTGAGGGCAAAACCCGCATTAGTGGAGGCCATGAGGTCAGTGAGACAAAGCTGTGTACACTGAGGAAGAAATAAGGAAAAGTTTAGTGTTTATTACTTGTTATCGAAATGTTAACCTTTGTAGAAGGCTATAATGAGCACATTAGCTTTCTAATACACCAGCTATCTAGTAATGGCCAATTAATTCTATTTAAATGGTTTTAAATTTTTTTTATTACTCCTGGGATTCAGATGATCCAGCAAAGATTCAGTCAAAACAATGCAGGTTGAGTAAAAACAAGTGCATGACATTTGTCTCTTAGCCAGGTCTCAAAATCTGTCAAAATGGGGCAGACTTGTTCATTTTAGCAATTTCCTGCGGGATCAATAAAGTTTTCTGATTCTGATAAGTGCACACATAAATGGGGCATGTCACAACAAAAATGAGTCCTGTTGATCAAAACATGGAAGAGCCAAATGTTTTATCGGCTATTCTAAATTGACAGATAATCCTCTTTAAAATAAGGTGTGATTTTTGAACATTTGCTGCAGCCAATCCAGAGAAAGTCGTAAAAAAAACAAAAAAAAACAAAATGTTTACGGTCTCATCATTTTAGCAGAGCAAAAGTTTGGAGAAAATCAGCTGTGAGCTTTGATGTGTGAATTGAAATGAAAGCAGAGCTACTAGTTATTTGTCATATTCAGAAATACCTCTAGGCTGTTTTACATTAGAATATTTTGGTGATGGATACGTTATAGATTAAGGAATGTATTTGTGGCGAAATTAGAAAAATGATATACAGGTCACCCGTGTTTCAAATCACTGTACCTTTTTGTCGTGACATGACCCGAATATTAAGGACGCACCTGTACCACATTTATCAGGATGCCAGTATCAGTCTGGCTGAAAAATATTTACACATACACTTATTTTCATCCATTATGAAAAACGCTATGTGCTTTGTTTATTCCTCATCATATACACTTATTAGGATCAGTACAACATTGATGTGCTTTATGTAAACATGTTATGTTGACTCATAGGTCAGGTTTTACACAAGCAGTTAGGACTTACTCTTACAACTCCATTAACAGTCTTGCTGAAAAGTCCTTAGGTCTGTGTCGGTCATATCAGTCAGTGTTTACACAAAATACTGCACCATGTTGAATTAGTCAAAACCTGATCTAATGCTGATCCTAATAAGCATCTATGACGAGAACTATGTTAAGTAAATATATGTAAGGAATAACACACAAAAGGAGAGTCACTGTTAGTGCCCTGAAGTAGAGGTTTCTACAACAGCATGTGCTGTAATGTTTTATAGCTCTTCTAACATAGGAGTTTGCCAAGAATATTTGCTAAAGAACATCACATTATAATTATTATTTGTTGATGGTTGCATTTAATGATTTGGAACGTCCACAAAAAAGTTATCACTCAGGTTATACCTGCTGTATTACAGTTTGTTCTCCAACCTCTCTTTTCTCTTGTGACGTTAACAAGGCAAAAAAAAAAAAAAATGCTTCCTGTCATGTGACCGAGAGAGAACAAGACGTCCGTCCTGAAAACCCGTCTGTTTCGGAAAAGGCTACAGCTTTACCTACGACTCTTAGCAAGTGGAGACTTTTTCCCGGACTCAGAGAAAACGTCACGATGTTAACAATTACGTTGTTTTTAACGATCATGTGTAGTGTCCATCTTCCCTGTGTAAGCTGTTCGTAATGAAATGGCAGTGTATTAGATCGAGCACATTAATATAAACAATGCAGCTGGAATGATTGTCCAAGCCATGCTGGTATAGAAAATGAAAAACGCCTTCCGACCAATCAGAATTGAGCATTTGACAGCGCCGTGGTATAATATATAGACAAGCACAGTGGGGAAAAAAATGTGAAAAGATCGTACAGAAATGCTTGTCTATACCGTGTGATCCTAATGTAAATTAAGAATACGAGTTTTTATACATGCACGTTACTTAACTCCGGCTTGGTCTACCTCACTGGATCGTAAAAACGTGTCTCTGCGTTGGTTCCACATTCAAATGTGAGTTTAACGTTATACGCTGTAATTTTGGCAGTGATGTTGCTGAGGATTTTGCCTTCATCCTAATAATATCCTGTTTGTTCCTCTTTCGATACGCAGTACGTCGAGGGCGTGTGCAGCGGCGATGCCAGCCCAGCCTGCTCCGCGTGAAGCAGAGGAGGAGATGGAGACGGAGCCTGACTCTGAGGTGCCTCACGCTAACGGCGAGACCGAGGAGGAGAGGGAGCGGGAGGGAGGAGAGGCAGAGGAGACGATGGAGGAGAGTGGAGAGGAGCGAGAGAGTGACCTGGAGGAGAGCGACGCAGAAGAAGAGGAGGAGGAAGAAGAGGAGAGTTCCGGTGAGTTTGTTAAACACATTCCATGAGCATTTATGATGCGCCGCGTGTAGACGCTGTAGAGGGTCTTAAACTCGCGCCACGCGTGTTTAAGCTGATTGAGAATCTAATCGCAGACTAAAGTGTAAAAGGAGAGGCTTTAATGATGTAATGTTATGTCACACGCATTATCCCAGCTGATGAGCGTTTCTGTGTTCTTCTGTCAGAGATTGATGATGAAGATTGTGAAAGGAGAAGAATGGAGTGTCTGGATGAGATGTCTGATCTGGAGAAGCAGTTCCTGGAACTCAAAGAAAAGTAAGACTGTCCTTTGATTGAGAAAGCAGGACCATGAGACACTGTTTGAAGATTCGAATGTATGATCTTGTGGTGATCTAGTAATACAGAGTGCAATATAGGATTGGTGTGGAAGCCAGTGTGAGCGCCGTCACTGATTCCATCTTTGTTGGTCTTTTAAGAGTTAATGAATGAACCTGAATGCAGCGATGCCGAAGGTATCCTCGAGAGACTTTATTTAATGAAACATGTCTGGAATGAACAGTTTATGGCGCGTTTATTGGCAAAAATAGATTAAAGAAAAGACTTCTCCTCCTTTATCTTACTGGTCAGTGAGGCCTCTCCAGGGCCATGTTCCCACTATCGCCGTCTGGCATGCTGTAATGAAGAGGACTCTGGAGAGTTGTGAGAATCCATGTGAAAGAGGTTTAATAACAAATCCATAATCCACAAATCCGTGACAAAGCAGACTGGTGTCACACACGGATATTCACTAGAAGTCCAAACAAACAAAAGGAAAAGCAGTGGTTAAACAAAGTATTATGGATCACTGGATCAGTAAGTCAAACAGGAATGTTGGCAAGATTGCTGGTTTGCACCAGACAGGAAGTAATGATGAATGAAGAAGACGTGGTTAATATTCAGGGGTGTCTGGATCTCTGCAGTGAACCGTCCCAGGCGGATGTGACGCATGCAAACCGACACACTCGGCGCATGACCCCGGCATGTTCTCTCTTCTGTCTTTATTTATTCCGTTGTCCGCACTCAATTTTCAAAAAAGAGCAACTTCTATACATATTTAGGACCAAACTATATCATTATTATACACGTCATACATAGTTAAAATTTTGTGTATATGATCGATGTCACGGTAACCATTTTAGCCCCTGTTTAGGTGGCTGCAGGGTGTTCGGTCGACCCGACATAACTCCAGCATGTCTAACAATACAAGTTAAGAACAGACAGTCATAACCGGAGTGCGTATAGAAGATGCCTACATAAACTCTGTTTCAGAGCAAAGCCTGAAGGAGCAGAATATACACTTGATCAGAATAATAATTGTACAGATGTATGAAGCACACTAGTGGGAAAGAGTCATGGCTGGAATGTCCCACTTTTCGAGGAGATTTTCTGGGAGCCGCTGGAAATATCTACATCTCTGCATAAATATGATGTAAAACAACTTCAGATTTACACACGAGTCATAAAAGAAAACCTAATTACAGAAATGAGACAAAAATATTATACTTGGTGATTTATTTATCGAGGCATACATATCTGTGAGTGGCAAAAGTATGTGAACCCCTGCTTTCAGACCATCATGTGCAGCAATAGCTGCAACTGGACCTTTCCTGTAACTGTTGATCGGCTTGGAGGCATTTTAGCCTGTTCCTCTGTACAGATCATCTTCAGCTCTGATGATGTTTTGGATCATATTTATGCAGAAATGTAGAAAATTCTAAAGGGTTCACAACCTTTCAAGAACCACTGTGTGTGTTTGTTAGTTACAGGTGAAAGTAGTATTAAAACACTAGGACCTGCTATTTACAAGAGCCTGTATTAGGCTTTTACAAAATACTGTATTTATCAAGGAACGGTACAGAAAATCGTATCATGGGATCCTAATAGGAGCCAGTGACTTTTAACTGATATTTAACTGTTGAAATCTGTCAGTGTGACACTTCTGGTTTTGACAGCAGGCTCTCATGCTTGCTTCAACATCTACCCTAAGTGGTGTCCTTTTCTTTCTATGAAACAATTTTTCAGTGATCTAGACACACAGGCATTGATCCATCCAGCGTAAGCATGCAGTAATGTAATTTCTCACAATAATGTGCACATACGGCCATGGCCACCATTACACCGCCCTCTCTGCCCCTGGTTACTCACTTGGCATGTGTGTAGGTTATTTCGCGAGAGGCTGGACCAGGTGAAAGTGAAGCTGGACGAGGTGCTGACGGGAAAAGCGGGAGAGTACAGAGAGCCACTGGCCACACTTCAGAAAAACATGCAGCTGCGCACTCAGGTAGCAGGTAATAATAAATCAGCAACTACTGTGTAAAAAAAGGCATGATCTGCAAAGAAATGTGCTAACTGGCTCAGTTGTAAATAGGATTAAGCGTCAAAGCCTACATACAGGCAGACGGAATAAGACACGATGAGGTTCACTGGTGCATTTTTGCCAACGAAAGCGAAATTGTGATTTCTCCACCTGAACAAATGCTTACTTTTACTCAATGATTTGTACGGCACGATATCACCACCAGCATACAGATATTGAATGATGATTTGTGGTGCTGATTTGACAGAGGTGTTTAGTGCATTCATAACGCAGGAGTATACAAATCGTAAATTCATTAGTTAGCCCTCCTGGCAAGTAAATACTCCAGTGTGCTGCTTAGTCCCATGTTTTATTTGCCTGGATGGATACATTATATTACAATATATTAATTATTCTAACAGAGTGATATCTTATGTAGATACATATGTTGATATAAAATAACGGAAGACGAATGAGTGTATGATCATATAGCACACTGATGTGACATCATGTTTCCTCTGTCAAAAATAGTCAACAAATAATTTCAGCTATGAGATGTGGTGTAAATATTATTACACCTCATATTTCACCCTGTAGTAAGCAGGACAGGTGACGTCATGCTGCACTTAATTTTGCTCGGTGTTGGTGTTTCCACACACTTGCCTGTTCCTGATTCTTAAAACGTTGTGTCATCCACGTACACTAATTGATTCCCTTTTTTAAAGCCATTCTACTGTCAGGCTGCACTTTTGTCAATGTGTGTAGCGCAGCAGGAGGTAGGTTTAAGTAGCATTTGTTCAGCATTGAAGTCCCTTGCTCAAAAAGAAAACTTGTGTCTTCTATACACTGTATGGCCAAACCTTTTCGGACATTTGTCTACAAGTGCTTGTTGAACATCCCATTCCAGATTTAGTCCCTTTGCTGTTATAGTAACCTCCGCTCTTGAGCGAAGGCTTTCCGCACTAGATATTGGAGAGCGGCTGTAGGGATTTGTGCTTATTCAGCTACAAAAGCATTAGTGAGCTCAGACACTGATGTTGAACAAAAATGCCTGGTGCACAGTCACCGTTCCAGTTAATGCCGGAGGTGTTCAGTGGGGTTGAGCTCAGGGCTCTGTACAGGCCACTCGAAATCTTCCACCTCAAACTTGGCAAACCAGGTCTTCATGGACTTCATTCTGTGCACAGGAGCATTGTCATGCAGGAACAGGTTTGGGCCACTTAGTTCCAGTGAAGGAAAACTGTAAAGCTACAACATACAAAGACATCCTAAGAAACTGTGTTCTTCCAAGTTTGTGGTAACAGTTTGGAGAACACCGAAATATGGGTGCTTGTCCCAGGTACATGAGCTACTCATTTGTTCACCCTTTCCAAAGTTGTTTTCAATTCATCATATATTTATTAGCCATGGCGTGAAATTCATCTTGGTGTGGATTATCTTTTGCTTTGACAGCTTATTGTCGGCTAAATTCAAAAAGCCTTTGTCTTTGAGCTTTTTGTCAGAAATTATGTTGCAGCTAATATAAGCGGATTAACCAAATACCTGTTCAGACAATGGATTAGAGTTAATCCAAGCACTTCCTCCATGTTGAACGTAATAGTGTTTCTGCCGCGCCGTAATGATAATTCAGCTACTGTGACCGTTCCTCACGTTTCTCAATTACCGCCAATTCCCATACGGGTTTAGACTCAGATTAGCTGGTCTTGGAGCAGAATTGAATGTACTCACTGTGTGTTGCTTACTGTAGGTGTTTACAGAGAGCTGTGCCTTCAGGTGATCAAGCACAAGCACGAGTGTGAGATACAGGGGGCAAAACAACATCTGGAGGTAATATGATTCAGAAAGCAAAGGACATGCACATGTGCATACACACACTACACTATCAGCCTGAGAGCCAGTATAGAGTGGTGGTGTTGTGGAAAGTGTCACTCTAAATAGTGTCTGGATGCTCACAGAGTGAGAGGGTCCTGCTGTTCGACACCATGAAGACAGAGCTGCTGGAAAAGATCCGCAGGCTGGAGGAGGACAAGCAAAGTGTGGACATCACCTCAGGTGGGCACGTGCACACACAGATACACCAGTGAAAGCAATATCAAATGCAAGAAAAAAACCCAAATAGATATGCCCTTTATAAATGAACATCTCTCTTCCTTTTCTCTCAGAGTGGTGGAGTGATGAAGTGCGGATGAAGAAGTGTAAGAAGAAAAGTCAGCTAAGCCAGCTGGAGAGGAAGAAGAAACCAGCAGTTGTGTCAGGTAACACTTCCATCAAGCCATCCTTCTGTAGCGGTGAACGATATGACATCATCGATACAGATATTGCAGTATAATGATAGTTTTCTGAATAGCATCCGGTATCAATGCTTTTTACAAGCATGAATACTGAGTATTGTAAAAATGTCATGTATCGTGAATATGATGTGCGTGTGTGCCTTATCGCCCACCCCTGTACTCGTGTACAAACCCATCCCTTTTTCATTACCTCATCCATCCTTATCATACTCTACATGGCTCTCTCTCTGTCTCTCTCTGTCTCTCTCTGTCTCTCTCTGTCTCTCTCTGTCTCTCTCTGTCTCTCTCTGTCTCTCTTTCTCAGGACCCTACATAGTGTACATGCTGAGGGACATTGACATACTGGAAGACTGGACAGCCATCAAGAAGGTAGTCAACATTCATGTCCAATCATTCATAATAAATCACTTACTGATTATTTCAGTGTATGGAGATGTAAAATTGGATTTTGATCACTGTGTCTTTGCCATATTATCTCCAGGCTAAAGCAGCACTAATCCCCTTGAAGAAGAAGTCAGACAGTAAGTCTCAGTGTGTCGCTTGACAGTTAATCGATGCGTGCGTCTGTGTGACGTGTATACATGCACATCACCCTGTGCTGTCTAACCTTCTAATCCCTGGAGCTCTCTCTCTCTCTCTCTCTCTCTCTCTCTCTCTCTCGATGAGGTGTATCAGTCAGCTGTCTGTTACTCAGTCAGAGGTCACTCAAGAGAGACGCCTGTAAAAACCCTAATAAACTGCCTCATCACTAACGAGCTGTGAACTGCATCACGCCTCCACCAGCCTCTAATTCATTACTTGCGGATTAACTCGATCCCTATCAAAGCCCTCGCTACGAGCCAAGAAGCTTTCAGCCGTAATTTGCTTCTCCAGAAAGTCTCAATGTACTGTATATCATGGCTCAAATTAAGACTCTTTTCTCCTTCCCTCTGTGCTTGTTTCTCTGCTCTGCTTGCCTTACTGTAATACCTTCATCTGCGCAGAGAATCTATAAAAACGTTTAATTCAAATCATTCATTAAGGTTATTATTATAGCTCAATTACCTCCGAGGATAGATTGCGAGCATGTGCATGCATTACAGGATTTGTCCTCCAAAGTAAATAAACTGGTGTGCTTGCAGCTGGTACATGAGTTTATATATTATAATATCGTCTCTATCTTGCTTGGAGCAATGTAGCGTAAGTGAGAGTTTTAGTGGAATGAGTGAAGAGCTGTACAGCAGCATCACCACAAGAACATCTGCACTCTCTCCAGCACCCTATTACACTGAGCATGCAGACAACAGTAAGCAACTGGGGCAGGTGGGATTATTGGTTGGTTGTTCTTCCTTTCATTTGTTTTCTTCCTTTTATTTGTTCTCTTCTTTTGACTTGTTTCTTCCATTTGCTGGGTTTTCCTTCTTTCCTTATGTTTTTCTGTCACTTGGTCTTTCTTCCTTAATTTCATATTTTTGCTCATTCCTTGTTTTCTTCTTTTGTTCCTTTTCTTTTCATTTGGTCTTACTTTTCTCTTTCGTTTCTTCCTTTTCGTTGTTTTTGCTCCTTTCTTCTTTTGTTCTTTCTTCTTTCATTTCTTTTTTTTTTCTTTTTTCATTTGTTTTTTTCCCCCTGCGTTCATTCCTTCTTTTGTTTGTTCTTTTTCTGTTCATTCTTTTTTTTTTTTCTTTCATCCATTCCTTCTTTTCTGCTCCTTCTTTCTTTTATTTTTTTCCATTCTATTTTTCTTCTTAATTTTTGTTGTTTTTTCTGTTTGTTCTTTTCTTGTTATTGTTCTGTTCATTCTTTTGTTCTTATGTCCTTCTGCTTGTTTTTTCTTCCTATTCATTTTTTTTTATCACATTTCTCTCGCTCTCTCTGTTCTTTGGGAAAGTTGGCTGAAAAAGGCTCGTGCTGTGTTTGATGGTACCACGTTATAATTAACACTGGCTGCATTTTGGCAAAATACTCAAATACTTTTCAGCTCATTTTAGTTCAAACTGGCAGTTTTAGTTTAACCAAAGTTTCTTTTTCTTTTTAGTTTTTCAGACACTAGCTAGCATTGTGAGGTAGCTTGATGGATATATAGACATTATAGACAGTCTGTACATTTTTATATGTTTATTATTTAAAACAAAAAGAATTGTTAGAATAATAAAATATTTTTAAATTGGCCACAGTCTGCCAGCACATTTTCAGCATTGCACAGGGTTATGCCTGGACCACGGGCAGCAAGTTGAACAAATCTGCTGTAGACTTTTAGTAGTTTGCTTTGACCTCACTAACACAACACGTCAAGGTGTCACTCTTGCATCAGAGCTGTAAAAATGAACAGTGCACACACATGCACGCCAATGCTAATTTTAAAAAGCTCAAGGTGTCAGAAATGAAGGTGTTCATATGATGGCAAGACTACCCCACACTGACACATGCTATTATTCTCCTAATTCCTCTTTGCAAACTTGTCAACCAATATGTCCCTGTCTGTCTCTCACACTCTCTCTCTCTCTCTCTCACACGCTCTCTCTCTCTGGCAGGTCGTCAGTTGTCAGTGCGCTGTGAAGGAGGCACTCTGTTTTATGAGGGAGAGAGATTCTCAAAGGGCAGCACTGTTCTATTGGAAGTCAATGATGAAAGCCCAGCACAGTCAGTATTCCCGCTACACTCTCGGGGTCTACACACTCTCACACTCTCACTCGTTCTTTCTCTCTCACTTATTTTTCCAGCACAAAATCTATTTAAAGATAGACATTTTTCAACCTAACCTCTATGTACCTGTATCCCTAGAGTATATGTGATACCAAGAACAAGCACTTTTTTCCTATACCGGGAAATGGATTGATAAATCTTGAATATAATGGAGGTAGTAGATGTGGTTGTTGGGAACGGTAAAAAAAAAAAAAAAAAAAAAAAATTTGGGTCGAAAGCTTTGATGAATGTTTCAGTCAAATGAATGAATAATATAAGGTTTAAATCTGTATAATTTGTCCTTGCCTATGCATTACTAGTGTACTGTGTGGGTGTGAGGAGCATGGTTCTGATCAAATCTAGGAAGGAAGCATAGAGAACCTAAAATACTTTTTTAATGTATTGCTTCAGTTTTCGAAAAGATGGATATGTACACGAGTATAGCTTCAGTGAGACTTTCCGCATCAGTTATAAAGGTGTGTCTTCTCCTGATAGCCTTACAGTTATAGCTTAATGGTTCACTAATACCCTTGGACTTTTATTACGAGTGAGATTAAAATCAACAGGTTTTCTCAGTGTGGTGAGATTCCTGTTTGTGGTAAACACACCTAGGCTACAGCTGTGGTAGTGATTAGGTTTAAAAAACAGAGTATTTCTTTAATCTGCTGTATAACAGGGTTTAATATAGCTTTGCAGGAAGCAGTTAAATGCTTTTAATGCCCTTGACTTTACAGCCTTACTTGGGATTTTGAACACATAGCAAGCTTTCCTCTGAAATCCAGTTGTTATACTTAACATTTTCACCCCCCTCCCCTCTTCCCTCTTTCTGTCTGTCTCTCAGGGCAGTAATAACAGCAGTCAGTGCAGGGGAAGTGTGGTTCAAAAGGACAGATGGCAGCAAAACCAAAATCTACATTTCACAGCTACAGAAAGGCAAATACACAATAAGGAGAGCCTAGAGTACACACACACACACACACACACACACACACACACACACAAAATGCAAATGTACAATGACCTGTTGTGTACTCCAGTTGTGTGTATATGGGTCAAAGACCAGGTATTTCTTTTTTTTCATGTTTATTTAAAAAAAAAATTTCTTCATACTCATTAACACCATTCCAGTCTTTCTTGTCTGATGTGGGGAAAAAATAAGACATTAAAGGGAAATACAAAAGTTCTAAACTGCAAAATAGTGATTCAGAATAACAGTCCACATTAAGAATAATCTTAAAGAAAAACATCACAAAAAAAAGAATATTCTTAAGACTGCTATAATTCCTTATATTTGCCCTAAATTATAACTTAACAAAAAAACTTTTTCGTCTTTGACCCATGTACAGTATATTACCACTGTTGTAGCATCAGTGCATCCTTTCGAGTGCTTCTGCAGCCAATCACTGCTTGGCAATTCCTAACAGACTTACAGACAGACAGCTAGCCATCAGAGCTTCATCACTAAACACAATATGGCACTGGAACAAGTGCTTCACTAACACATAGGCTTTCCACTGAGCAGACGGCATAACGGCAGCTTCTGTTCACCAGCACACACAGCGTATGGCCCAGCAACGGAAACTGCTGAATCACTGTTCCTCAACTGCAGGCACACACCCACAGCTACACACCACTACACATAGCCACACACCAATATGGAGAAACGCAAGACTGTAGACCAAATAGGGATCATGTATATTGGGCTGTAAGCATCTCTGTATCTTTACCCTTACCATATCCCAGTCGAACAAGCTGGATTACCTAAAGCCAAAAGCATAGCATTTCATATAAACTTAACCACACCATGCCCATAATGTGGTTAAAACAATGCTCCTATTAAGAAGTACACTAAAGATTTTGCAAAGGCCTCAATGACTGCATTCACACATTGCTATCTACACTAGTAAAGCTTTGGTCACACCAGAAATTTGCACTTTGAGTCTCCTTGTGAAATTCGTGTGACCCAGGCGGTCTCGGGAAAATGGGGACAAAAAAGTTAGCATTTAGCCAGCTAACGCTGAAGAATGTGTCTGAACTTCGTTAATGCAATTCAACTTTCCTTAAGGGGGGTAATTAATTAAGTCCTGTATCGTCCACGGTCTGTTCCAACCTCATGCCCAGTATTTCAGTGGGAGGTTCTGGATATAAGGTGAGCCTGACCAGGCTAAAGTAATAACTGAAGGTGAATGAATGAAGAAATCAATGTCCTACATATACACAAAGCTTTCTGCTTGCCAAGTCGGCTGCAAATGGTCAACCACTGACTTTAAAAAAAAAAAAAAAAAAAAAAAAAAGGGAAATATAATTGTACCATCAGTTCCAGCCTCTAGACATCCTATGTACTATACTATGCATACTTTATAGCCAGGTCTTGAAGTATTATGTCCAATCTCATGCCTTCCCACTGTTAAAATGAGCTCTTTAATCATTTTGGACGTTCTGTGATGCTATACTAAGTACTGTCCCCTTCAGAAATCAGCTGCTTTACAAACAGAGCAGTGATTGAGCCATGATTTGATTTCACATGTCAGGGGTCACCAAAGTTGAATTCGACACAAAGTTTAAGTGACCAAGTTATTTGTTTTGAAAATGAAAGTTTTCAACTCCACAAATGACACTTAATTGAAATGAATGTAATCCAATTCCCTGTTTCTGTAATGACACCAGGTCTGTAGATGAATAACCCCAAGTCGCAAAATGCCGCTTTAATTACAATTTGCACTTAAAGAAGGAGAAGTAGATTTGTGATGTAAGAGATTTTTTTGAGCTCATTTTGATAAGCCTTAAGTGCAAAGAGTATTTATATGTTTGTAAGCCGGTTTGGAAACTGAGGATGCTTATAAAACTTATTTAAAAGTGTTTAATATAATCATGTATTTATAACAAAAAGGTTTATTAAAATCTGGTCTTTTATTAAACGGTTTACTGTTTTTTGTTTAGTTTTTTGCCTAATATCATGATTGCTGATAAAGAAATTAGCTGTGACCACTAGCTAAAGTGGCAGAATGAAATTTGCAGAGTGGTGAACTCCTTGATATAAATTTATATATAAAAGACAAACAACAATATAATACATCTAAGGAAAAATCCACCCTGACTGACATTCAAATATCTATAATTAGTATGATGTGGGAGTAAAGAAAAAAGAAAAAAGTGCCTGTTGAGGAAGTGGGAGTTGAGATAAGAGCCCCTGACAAAAGGTTATTAATGTGAGATGTGGGACAGGCCAGGTTTTCCAGAGGATGTCAGGTGATATCCGAGTTGCTTTCGAGCCAAGAACAAGCTTGTATAGTATTTACCCTATGTATAGTTATACAGACAGAAAGCTTCAGACACTACTGAAGGACAAGCATCTCTAAAACCGAGCCCTGCCTGTAGTCTGCCCAGTGACTCAGCAGCCAAGTAAGCATAAGTCTCAGTGTGACAATCGCCGTTCAAGGCTGGGCTCAGGTGGGCCATCAATAAGGAAAAGTCAAGATTTGTTGTTATAAGTACACATCTCTGCCTGTAGGTGATGTGAAGTGAAGATAACCCCCCCCCCAATAAGCTCATTTCCCTGAACGTACTGGTGGCTCAGTGGTCTGGGGTAAGGTCTGATCTGTCACTGTGATGCACATAGGATTGAGGCTGCTTTTAGACTCAGGTGGAGCAATAAATCCAGCAGTGAGATAGAGAGAGAATGACCAGTCTGTCCCACCTGGGGCTCCAGGAGATAGGAAAACGTGTTATGCTGCACTGTCTAGAATAGAGGATCAGCTAGTAATTTTATATATATTCCTTACTACAGTTAACTGCTTACTTGCTATGCTATTTCATATGATTGCACAAGTTAAATCATCGCTGCATTAGATACTACATTATTCTATTTAAACTCAGGTCCTTAAATATTTAAATTTCTTTTTCAGCTTCTTTTTTTTTTTTTTTTTTTAAAAAGCTGTCTACCACTGTTTAATTAAAATTAAGTAATGTTCACTATGTAGGATCTTAAGGAGAACTATTAGCAGAATATGGAGTGCATATTCCATAATACACTTGTGTAATTCATAAGTATGTTTGCATTAGTGTATAATTACCTCTAACTATGAATTGTGTTTTCGTAAGCTTGGAATGAGCCCTTTATGTCTACATAGGGAGCGGGTCCACCTGTACAGAGCTGCTATGGTGCATTGCACAGAATAGACAAACCTCTAGAAAGCGCGTTTTTACAAGTGGCAGCATGAATCTGGAAGGAAGCACCAGAAGAACGACAAAGAAGAAGAAAGGAAGACAAGGAAAAATAAATGAGAGGGATCAGTGTTTGCTGGTGCTGGCCAACAAATTTGAGAAACCAAATTTTAAACAGACGTCCATACTTATAATTTAGCACGGAAAAGCAAGGGTGTGTAAATGCAAGTACTTGGAAGTACGCTACATGCACCTGATGGCTAATTCATGCTTGGTAAGGGAGGGGCATTCAGTTTGTTGAATCTTACATGGTGGACTGTTAAGGCTTTTTACATTCATCTGGTGAACGATGTCAGAATTATAACACTTCTTATGTGTTGCCCCCTTTTTAAGGGATTAAATGTAATTGGACAGTTTGCTGCTTAGCCATTCCCAGGTCTGTGTTATTCCCTCTTTATTACATTTACAAGTGAGTAAATAAAAGATCTAGAGTTAATTTCAAGTGTGGCATTTGGAATCTGTTGCTGTTAACCCTCGATATGAAGTCTATAGAACTACCTCTGCCAGTGAAGCAAGCAGTCATTAGGCTGAAAAATCTAAACAAACCCACCAGAGAGATGGCAAACAAAATATTAGATTTGGCCAAATCTACTATTTGGTACATTCTTAAAAAAGAAAGAATGCCCTGATGAACTCAGGAACACCAAAAGGCCTGGAAGACCACAGAAAACAACTGTGGTGGATGATATTAGAAGAATATCCTCCGGGAGGTAGGTTTATCTGTGTCAAAGTCAACAATCGACAGAAGACTTCAGCAGAATAAACACAGCTTTAAGAACAGGAAAACCAGAATAGAGTTTGCTAAAAACATATTTAAAAAAAGCCCATACAGTTCTGGAACAACATACTATGCACAGATTAGATAAAGAACTTGTACCAGAATGATTCACAGGAAGCGTATAGAGAAGGGACCGAACTGCTCATGATCCAAAGAATCCCACCTCATCTTGTGATGTGGCCATGTATGGAACTAGTACCCTTGTGTTTAATGATGTGACTGCTGACAAAAACAGCGTTATGAATTCTGAATATTATCTGCTCATATTTAGCCAAATGCTTCAAAACTCATTGAATAGTGCTTCACAGTACAGACAGACAATGACCTGAAGCCACCCAAGACTGTTTTAAAGCAAAGATGTCCTGTAAACACCTGATCTTAATCCAATTGAGCATGCATTTCAGTTGCTGAAGGCAAAACTATAGGCAAAACACCCCAGTAACAAACAAACTGAAGACAGGTGCAGTAAATGCCTGGCAGAGCATCGCCAGGGAAAAAAAACCCTACTATTTTTGTTTTGTTGTACTGTACACATATGTTACTATATCTACTTGCTACATTACAAAGTAATAAAGTTTCATTTTAATCCAGATTAGTATAACCCCTGTGTTTGACCCCTCGGGCGTCAAACCTTGAGTTTCAGCAACACAAACATGCATTTACGTGCTGAATCGCTGGTGCTGACAGAAGTAGGGCTTTTGTTTAACATAACATTCAAAAGCAGCCGTTTTGTCAGATAAAAAGTCACCCAAGAGGAAAAAGAAACGCGGTCAGGTTTGAATCGGAAACCTCAGCGACAGAAGGCAAGACCTTTCCCACAAAGCCTCGCTTGGGCCAGCCTGTTTTTGTAAAGGGTTTATCCTGAATAGCGACAGACCAAGCCCGACATCCTACAACCTCCTTTCATCCATTTCTTGTTCAGGATTTGACCTGATGTATGACTCATACCACCTGCTCTCTGTCTGCACTGGTGGCTCAGTGAGCAGGTAAGTGTATGCCTCACTGTGACAGTCACGCTTCAAGACTGGTCTCAGGTGAACCATCAACAACTAAAAGTCAAGATTTCTCTTTATAATCACAGCTTTGTGTGTAGGTGATTAAAGCGGAACATAAATCCCTCTAAGTAAGCGCCTTTCTCTGAAGGCACCAGTGGTCTGGTGTAAGGTCTGACCTGGCATGTGATTAAGACCTCTGCATGTGAGCTTATGTCAATGACCTTTTTTTTTGCTATTTGAAATTCACAGCAGCGTTCGAGACCCTATCTTTCCACTTACCTCTAATACTACTAGAGGTCAGATATCATTTTTTTATGTTCTGATATAAAAAGGTGAATACATATTTAATATCTATAGTAGACTGTCTTTTCCCCCACTCAGACTTTTTTGGTCGCATAAAGACGAATCACATGATACTCTTAAATCAGTGTTAGCTCAGTGTCTATTTCAGGTGATCATAGACAATCCTAGGTGTACACGGATTTAGTTTTGAGTGAGACGGCAGCTCATCCGTCTGTTCTTTGTTTAAGTTTTGAAAGCATATGACAGCTACTCTGTTAGCTCGCTGTGCAGCAAAACTCCCTTTGAAACCCATCTTGAACTTTTTCTTCATTTACGTGTCCTACATGGAAGCATTGATCCAAATATGCTTTATCTGTTCTTGCCTTCGCAACCGTCTGCTGAGGCCTGTTCGGGTCCGTTATACAGGAAGTAACCTAATAAATGGAGCAGATTGGTTAAAAGAATTTAAAATATAGATACATTGACAATATATCCTCAATTTCATGTTACAGTTTAAAGATCTGTAGCCAAGGATGTCGCCGGATTGTTTCTGGAATATTGATGGGATTAAAGAAGGCAACTCGCCCCGGCGCGAAGGATTGTGAGAATGGAGAACTAAATAACATTAATCTAGACTGGCTTTTCTGCCAGCTTAATTTTTTTTTCACATTTGGTCTGACTGCTGCTTTGAGTGAAAAAAGCAGAAAAGTATAGTTTCCATGCGTCTCCCGAGTTGCCGGGAGGGTTCGAGAATAATAACTTGGACAGCCAAACCGTAGACGATGGTACTCTGAAATTGATAGGCAGATCGTAAATATTATTTTGAATGTGTTTCAGCGTGGACTATTCCTTTAACTGACAACTGCAGTCAAGATTAAAGAGCTAAACAGCAATAAATGGTAATTTATAAAAACCTCCCTATAAAGCAACTCTAACCCTGGTTTAACTCATAACAATAAATGAAAATGCAAATTGTCAGAACTTTCACCTGGGGAAAACAATTATTTGTTTTGAACAACAATTACATCCAGATGCTGCAGAGAATTAGCATTTTTAGAGGAAATTCATGATGTCTAACATTCAGTTCAGTTTGCAGGCGAAAGCTGCAAATACGATATCTTTCTCCACCGACATTTCCACATTTTCATATCTACGGATATTGTTTGTAAAATTATACCTGCATATCTTTATTTAGCCAATAGATGGCACTGTGATTATTACAAGAGTGCCAGCTGTAGCCTGATGAGGAAGAATAGGAAAAAAACTGTACCTTTTTTTTTTTTCTTTATTGGTTGTGCCACACAGTCTCTCTTATCATAAACACTGACTCCACCCTCACTAGTACACAAAAAGGATCGGTGTTGCTTTTTTCCCCTCCAATATTAGTTTACAAATGTGTAAATGAGCACTCCAGTCTTGGCATGCATCCAGGAGCCTCTCAGCAGGTTTAATTTACTGGGCCGATGGGATTTAATGAATCTAATGATTACAGTGGGTGTGCGCATGTGTGAAATTCTTGATTAGTTCGATCTGGGTTCGTTTTGTTATCTTACAGATTGCACTATGAGACTCCTGTCCCTTGGGAAGGTTTGCTTCACATGGATTATGACAGGCATTTGGGGTTAGTTTGTGTGCGTTTGGTTGGGGTGTGTGTGTGTGTGTGAGAATGTTGCGTCACTCAGTCTACAAACACGCATGGCTGGTTTGGACTAGAAATGTCTCATGTGACAATCTGTCAATCTGAAGTGCACACACATCCATACCCTTAATTAAGACTCCTCACACTGCTGAGGCACTTCTCTCCTCCTTAAAACACACACACACACACACACACACACACCTCGCTCGTTCCCTTATTCTTCATCTCTGACTAACACCCCCATCCCCAGTTCCCATGCTTCTCTTCCTCCTGAGACCCTGCTCTCCCTGAGCACTGTAGAGAAGTGTAAGATGGATGGATGCACCCACGATCTCTAGTCTTCTACCCGCTCTTTCCTCTCCTGTGGCCTAGTTTACTCATTTCTACTCCGTCGGTGAGAGCAAGGGATCACACATCCCAGTGCGTAAATGAGATGATAGAAGTGGGCATAATAGTATAAACTGATGATGATTCATGAGACTGGATGCTCACAGCATTACTTCAATTCTCTCCTCTCTATTCAAACATCTCATCTCTTCATCTCAGTCTTGATCTATTCTATTGTACTTTCATTTTTTTTTTTAATGATATGGAACACTACAGACCAATTCCCAGCACAGTCCTTCTCTCTCTCTTCCTCTTTTGAAACTGCTTTCTCTTGATAAAAATCTCTGACCTCCTCTTTCCTCCCTCAATCCCAGCATGGCTAAATACCACAAGCTATCTCTCTCTGCTCCTTCTTCTCTCAGCACTGTTTCAAATGGGCCACTATTATTCATCCACCATGTGTGAATTTGGAGAGTATGGGGGAAGTGTGTTGGGAAGCAGATTGTGTGCATGCAGATACATTTTAATTCATTAAACGTGCAAGCCTCTGATAAACGCTTTTCCTGAAGAGGTAGCGAGAGAGAGAAAAATGGGATGGAGAGGAACATCACTGTATTTAGTGTGATGAAAAGTGTGCGAGACAGGTGGAAGGAGCAAGAGAGAAAACATTATAATGCGAGCTGAATCTGATGAGATGCGGGGAGAAAGAGAAAATGAGAGTATAAGTACATCAGGCAGGTGCGAGAGGAAGTGTTAAAGAAAGTGTATGTGTCAAGGCTGCATTGGTGAGTCAGGCAATTGAGGAAAACGTTGCCTCTGAAAAGACCCAGCATCTCCCTTAAAGGACTCCTAAATGTGTCAATTTAACCCATTAAAATAATCTATGCCATTTAATATCTTGCTTATTGGTTTTAATACATGCGAAAGTACCAATAATGGCCTTAGGAACATGTCTACACCTTTAACTTCATAAAGGGAATAAACTAATAGGAAACCCCACCCTTTTCACCTCATTACCCTGGTTATGTTATTGCTTTTACAAAGAAAAAGTGAAATGCTGACATTGAACTTCAGACTATGCAGAAATCTGAATTGTTGATGTATCAGAAGAGTTAAATACTCGAGTTAACCGGTATTACTCCATCTGTATTTGGGTGATTGTGTGATTGGCATGTCATTTATATCCCACTGATATTACATTTACAAATACATATAAAACAACAACATACTATGTGCACATTTCAGATAAATAACTGGAACAAATCCTATCTACAGCACATTAAAAAATAGTGCTTTTGCCTGCAACATCCCACTACACTTTATACAGCTAACTACACTTTAGCAACAAATGTAATCATGAAAGTACTCCAAATTGTATTATTTCTGCATTAATGTGTGAATCCATTTAACATCATGCTTTTCCCATGAATCATCCATTATAGGATATTAATGATGTGACGTAAAAACACATCCAGAAGTAGAAAAGTAAGCTTTCCAATTCTTTTTTTATTTATTTTCAGTGATAGTTGTAGATGATTGTAATATGACTGGCAAAGACTTGAACCTTGCTCCTCAAATTATAGCTTGGAAATAAATTAATTAATAAAAAAAAAGGAAATAATTTGAATGGAAATGCGCATCTCAATTCATATACTTCCATATTTACACTTGCTATTTTGAGTGTATAGCTGACTTCACACCTGCATGGCAATACGCAGTGCACTAAGCGTACCCGGATATTGTACCACCGCCATCTTGGCTATGTAACGGAATGGAATGACCACCAAGCTATTTTCAGCCAGTTGGAGGAGGGCATGTCCTCAGCGCTGATGGAGATGTAATTTCCACATTGTGTGAAATAGCTCTGCACACAAGCGAGGGAAATTAAAAACCCATTGATTTTTGAAAGGTGAGCAAAGGAAAGCTGGCCGACTTTTTTGGAGGGTTATGCGACAAGTGTGGTCAAATGTTGAGATCGTTATTTATTGTTATTTTTTCTGTCGAAATTCACGCACTGTGCAAGTAAGTACACAATGTGAACAGTGAACTAGGTAGAAGTGTGCTAACGGACGTACGCGAATTGAGACACAGCATAAGTTATTAATGTTATTCAGAATTTATGTACTTGCAACACACACAGCAATTGTCAGCAAAGGAACCTTAAAAAATTGGATATTTTTGAATGACTAAATGCATGGTTTATTAAGAGTAGCCCAAAAAAACTAACCTAGTTACAAAGGCTAAATGGAAAACAATCATGTAATCACCCATTTTACTGTAGGTAGTGCTAGGACATAACTACCCAATTAGTAAATTATTAATAAACACTCACAATTTCATTCTAGATACAGTGATTCATTATAGATACAAGTATGAGAAGTAAAAACCTGTCAAAGACAAAACAACCATGATTTCTTCATCACTAACCATAGCTACTTAGCTAGTCAGTCAGTTAACTGCTAACTATCAAACTAGCTTGAATTGTTACAACCACACAACTGGGATTGATTTGTATTGTAATATTATTAATAACAAACAACAGTAGAGAAAAACTGAAAAATAAATAACCCACATGTATGGATCATTGACATTAGCTAAGTTGCAGTAGCTGGCTAGTTTAGTACACAGCTTCTGTTGTTAAAAGTTACCATGCACTCTATAATAATTGACTTATCAGATGTGATAGATTGGAGCCGTTAAGCTTACTTAATGATACTGGAATTTGAGCTCATATATGTATCCCCATCATACTACCAAAAATGAACAATAGTGGTCTCTGTGGTTGAGAACTATAATTGTCTACGACCTCCATCAGCTACACCCTTCAGCCTCAGTATTATCACATGGCTAATACATAGCCATTATCCAGATACACAGACTAGATAGCAGTGGAAAACATCACCACATCGTCCATCATCATCCCCTTTATGTATACAGGAGCTTGCATCAAAAATCAAACACAGTCTGAAGACTACACCTTTGCATGAGCAGTTGAAAAAATTCAGGTTTGAGAAACACATCTTGCAAACTGAATTGTCTCAACCACAGCACAACCTGATTTAATCGTGTTCATCTAGATGAGTGGACATAGAGACAACACTACATCCACTGAACTAGAATCCAGACCCATAGACTTATGCTATGTCTACACTAATATGTTTTAGCTTTAAAACGCATCACTTTTGGTACATTTATGCCTGACGTCCATACCGCTCTAGTGTTTTTGAGCCCCTGAAATGGGGAGTTTTGGAAATGCTGCTGGCTTTGTTTTAGTTGTAGTGTGTTCGGTGTAGTGATTTAGTGTGGAGAAGGGAAAACGGAGGCTTTTGGAAACAATGATGCAGACTTTGGCCTGACATCAGTTAGGGACATGCTGCACTCCATTCTACTGTGAAATTGTAATAAATCCAGATGTCAGTGCAGATCTCATCATAACTATATTTATCAAAACTAGGAAGGACCCGTCAGAATACTTTATCCAACCACCAAATATCTGGACATGATATCTATATTATGTTAATTTTCTTGTAACTACTGTGCGTATTCCTTCATTATGGCAAGCACATATATATATATATATATATATTCCACAACATAATATACAGTACAAATACATATCTGTTCTAGATTATATTTGTCATTGCATGCTTTATGAGCCTTAACCGTGCACTACAATAAAAAAACCAAATGTACTGAGACAAATGCCTTAGACATAGCACATGGTAAATGGCAAACACAATTTTCTGCCTGTATGTAAATACAATATGGAAGAGTTCTTCAATTTGAATAGAAATGAGCTCAAAGAAAGAGGTTCATGTAACACACTGTTTATGCATTGGTTTTTCTAAATGAACAAGCCATTAAGTGAGAAAATGATTGTGCACAAGCATTTGTCATTCATCTTTGTCAGTGATAATGTTCTTAGAATTTAGATGCAGTAGATTTCAAATGAAATAACAGAGATGTGTGTGTGAATAAGAGAGAGTGTGCGAGAGAGTGAGCGAGAGTGAGAGAGCGAGAGCGTGAGTCTCTCCGTGAACCCAGTAATCAATTCTGCAGTCACTTTTGAATTCAGCAGAGTTCCACAGCCATAATTGAGTGAGTTCACACAGGAAGGAAAAAGGCAAGGAAGAAAGGAAGAAAAAGGGAAAGGAGAGAGAGTTGCATGACAAATAACAATAATAATATAAGATTTTGAAAAGACCACTGAAAACAGAAAAATGTCCTTTTTTGACATAAATTATAAATGTAGCTATACGTGTATTAGAGTGAGTGAATGAAAAATGATATACAATATCATAAATATAAAAGGACATATGATTTGATATGTTTGCTGTACATGAAACATGGAAAATATGCTTGACTATATTTCTACTGAAATGAAAACTTTCTGCAAGGAAATATATATATATAGTTATTTGTATGCCCCTTCCAAAGGATTCTCAAGTTACTGTGGAAAGATTTCACAAATGTCAAGAGTGTTGTGTAATACAAATAAAGCCGCATGTATTACTAATAACTTTCCAAATGGCTACTGTAATACGTGCTTAGCAAAAGTGCCAAAGATTCTTCACAGCTGCCTCTGTTCATCGTCAGTTGTGGCTTACACAGGGACTTATTATGGAGACTCATTCATTAGGAGGATTACTGTCCATCTCTTAGGAATATTAGCGTAGATTATGTGATAAGAGATTTAGACTCTTTTGCTCTCAGTGCAGTCACTATTAAGCCCCAACTCCTCAATCCGATTACCGCCAAATTACTGTGTTCATTAAAAAGGCACAGACAAATAGAAGACACACACACACACACACACACACACACACACACACACACACACACACACACACACACATTTAGCCCATGGCATACGTGACTTAGGTGAAGCTATTAGCATTTTTATTAGCACTCTATTGGAATAACATAAATTATAAAAAATATTTTATGTTTATGGGCTACGGAAAATATAGTTTAGACCATACATCAGGGTCAGTGAGACATTTTCTATGAATAAATCCTCATGATTATTTACTGGGGAACCTTTTTCTATTGAGTTCTTCAAGCAATAGTCACTTGGCCTCTTGTTTTTTCTCAGTAAGAAGTCAGAAATACAGAAACAGCCAAAACTAAAAACAAAGAAAAGATTACCAGAATATGTACACTCTATGGTCAAAGGTTTGTAGATACCTGACCAATCACACTCGTATGTGCTTTAGGGACATCCCATTCCAGATTTACTCCCCCTTTACTGTTATAATAATCTTTACTCTTCTGGGAAGGCTTTCCACTAGATTTTGGAGCATGGCTGTAGGGATTTGCCCATTCAGCATCAAGAGCATTAGTGAGATCAAGTACTGATGTTTGACGATGAGGCCTGCGGCTCAGTCAGCATTCCAGATTCATCCCAAAGGTGTTCATTACCAAAGGCATCTTCCTTTACTACCAGTGAAGGGAAACTGTAATGCTACAGCACACAAAGACATCCTGTACAATTGTGTGCTTCCAACTTTGTTGCAACAGTTTGGGGGAAGAACCACATATTACATAGTGGTATATATATTACATATATTATATATATTATATAGTCCACAAAATTTTGGCCATATAGAATATAAGTGAATGACACTAACTACATATTCAAACAAAACCTGAATAAAAACATTGAGAAGGGACATTTAAAAGGTTATATAGGCAATGTACATTTTGAAACCTACAGACTTGTCAAATACTGATCATGATCAAGGCACCTGAATAATAATAATAATTTAGTCTCAGCCGGCTTTTCTTCAGTTTACTGCGTTTAGGCAGTGTCTCAGAAATCTGTGTATTAATAGCACCATGGTGTTATTTTCCCTCCATTTTCCCCCAATATGGTCATTTTGCCAGTTCCCATGCCCCAGTTAGATCTTCCCTATCACACAACATCTACCAACTGGGGAGGGTGAGGACTAGCATATGAAGCATCCATTGTATCTTTTTGGAACTGCTACTCATGCTTCATCACAGGGCAGCTAAACATAATTGGTGCTATCCGCCCTTTTCATAAGCTCACAGACGCTTGTGATTGGCTAATGCCATCCCTCCCACCCAACGAGCACAGACATTTACACTCGCTGTGACTCCTAACTATGGACTTCATTCATCAGCATTCAGACTTATGAGCTCCCAATGATATATTGAACGTTTTTCTTCTTGCTCTGCTCGGGAGCACTGGAGTGTTATTATTATTATTATTATTATTATTATTATTATAAGTACAGTATCATAAGCAGAACTTGGGTCCTTGACAAACGAACACAGTGCTTGTCATATTCAACAAATATTTCTCTATTTTACTAATTCCAAAAAGCTTTTGATTTTATTTGGCACCAAGGTTTGTATTCCTATTAAAACATGCTTTTAATAACTTGAAAGCTAATTAGATCGTTGAATACAAGTGAATCAAAGTCAGGGTGTGAACTGAGAGCAACTGTTTTTAAATTTCATAGTTTAATACCTTATTATTATGATTATTATTATGCACTGACTGACATTCAGACCCTATTCTGGGAAACACTGGGTATGTGGCAAGCATTATTATTATTATTAGTATTATTATTATTATTATTATTATTATTAATCATAGTAGTAGTATTATAACAATAATAATAATAATAATAATAATAATAATTATAACAATAATAAAGTACTAGCAGTAATACAGCAGTGTAAAATGCTTCTTTCTGGATGACTCATCTGCATGTGCTGGAGCAAACCTGGCAGGCCTCAGCCCTGGCATCAAACATCAACAAAACAAAGGTTATGATATTTCCAGAAGGGTCCAGGAAACCCCAAACATTTATGTTAAGCCCAAATAATATTAATCAACTGTAATTATTTATGCATCAAAATGATCAGGAAATGTTCAAGCAGTAAATGGAGTAAGAGGAAGAAAACTCTCAGGGCTTTCTGCGCCATAAACCAAGAAATGTTTATAGAGGGTCCAATTAAAATGTAAGTCAGTGATTGAAGCAAATGCCCTTTATAGCACTGAAGACTGGGGTCTGCTTACAAATGGGACAAACCCAACTGTGACCTTGTACAAATGAGTTGTGTAAACACATCTTTACAAAAAAGGTAAGAACAACAACATTCAGGACCCGCTGATAGCCGTTACTTATAAAAATGCTAAAGAGATAACTTAACTGACTAGCAGTATTATGTTCCAGTACTGACAAGGAAAGAGATCCACTCACTGAACTGGTTCTGACCAGCATTAGCAAACTTGAGTCGACCAAATTACGACACAAACATACACACACCTACTGCAAACCTCAGACAAAATCACCTTCACTAGATTACATGTGAACGTATCCCTGGACCACTGTCTGCCTATCAGACATTTAAGAAGTCATTTGGAATGGCTGTCTCAGTGATGAACGTGGCTCCGTGATTGCAGTGCCATCGAACCCTGGCACTGTATCTGTGTAAACATACATCAACAAAGATTGATGTGTGTATTTTTTATGTCTAAGGCAACAATATCTAGTTTTGACAATGCATCTTTCCTGACTAGCTGCTGTTTCCTGTTAAACGAATAACAGGGTTGCATAGAATTTTCAAATTACACAAAGTTGTTTACTTGGCATTCATGCTGAAAACATAAGAATATTCCACAGTTTTACTTAATAAAAAAATGTATCTTTAATTTCGCTAACATATTCGTACTTTCAAAGTAACCAAATCAGTCAAAATCACACTATCACTGAAAATAAAGAAAAACAAATAAAAGAAGTTACTTTTCTTCTACCAGTATCTTCAGGAAATACGAATGATGCAAGCTCTTGTTGAAGATATGATTTGTGACATATTCCAAATATTCCCTAGGGGTGAATGTATTCAGGTTTCAGGTGAATGCTAAGGGTCTAATTCTCCCAATCGACCACCAGTAACTTTTTGCACACTCAGTTACACACATTTCAGTTAATTCAGAACTGAGGCAGCCTCATGCTCGGTGTGCTTTCTTTTAAAGAGAACTAGAAGGAGTCACACCCTCGGTATTTTGGCTGTTGGGAAAATGTAGATCGTGGACTTTCACATTTACCCTGCGAATGTCATTGAAATCCAGACAAAGCATAACCCAGACTCTGATTTAAAAAATAAATGCTTAAATTCTTTTTACAAAAGAAATACATTTTTTGGCCTTGCTTTGCCCAATGCGCTTAACTGCCTTCAGGCAGTGTAAGTCATAGACACAGACACATAGACAGAAAACTGCTGAGCTGTGTGCTTTTTTCTTTTGACTTGCATGTATGGGAGAATCGGTCCTAAGTGGATGTTGTCAGTCACGAAAATTTAAATATTCTAAATATTTAAATACATGTAAATATGTAAATAAATGTACATTTCCCCATAACCTGTAATAGATGACGTGTAAGAAATGATGTTTCAAGCGTGATATGTTAAACGGAGTCACATATACATGCAAACAAACAACTTTTACAATAATGTAATTTTTATATTTCAAGGTAAAGTGGAGTTATATTGGACTGGGACATGCTATTTCCTAAGTACTATAGAGAAATGTAATTAATGTTTTATTTTATTTATCTGAAACAGGCACCTAGTTTGCTGTGAATGTCTCTAACACGTATTTCACATTCATATTTATAAAAGTTAAATTAGTTGGGCCCAAATCACGGAATCATCCAACAAAAGCAATGGATGGTGTTTAGGTGATGTGTGTACACAAGTGAGAATGAAATGCCTCACAGAAATGTGAGTATCAGTCAAGAGTAGTGAAGCAGTGAGTAGAGAAACTTTTTAACAGTTCTGAGATGTAACCTTGAAAGCCCAACATTTCAAGGTCAGATGATATCGGAGATTTCAGGGGCGAAGAATCCTCAACAGAATATCTAATAGTTCTACTCCTGGGTATTTGTACTTAGCTAGCCATCTCACCTTGACATGTAATAAATTGAAATAGATTCCAGACCAAAAAGACATGGTGTAGTTTTTTGATATCCAAACTTGGTATCTTCATTATCTCTTTATTTTGATGACTATACAATCAGGTATAATTAATACAATCAAATAATCCATATTTGAACAAAATTCTTGTTATTTTAATGGTCTACCGGGTTAAAATTCAATAATTGAATATGACCTCAAAAGATACCAATTTTCATGCACAGCCCACCTAATTTTAGCGTCTCAAACGTGATTGGAATATACACTACCGGTCAAAAGCTTGGACACACCTTCTAATTCAATTATTTCTTTATTTTTATGACTTTAAAAGAGACTGGATAATGATGGACTGTTGTTTCTCTTT
>JAQQZR010000001.1:8160462-8183658 GCA_030068235.1 Notoglanidium macrostoma
CAGCAATCCACCAATCAGGCCTGTATGGTAGAGTGGCCAGACGGAAGCCACTCCTTAGTAAAAGGCACATGGCAGCCTGGAGTTTGCCAAAAGGCACCTGAAGGACTCTAAGGCCATGAGAAACAAAATTCTCTGGTCTGATGAGATAAAGATTCACAATACCATCTCTACAGTGAAGCATGGTGGTGGCAGCATAATGCTGTGGGGATGTTTACAGCGGCAGGAACTGGGAGACTAGTCAGGATAAAGGGAAAGCTCTTGACCTCAGACTGGGGCGACGGTTCATCTTTCAGCAGGACAACGACCCTAAACACACAGCCAAGAAATCAAAGGAGTGGCTTCAGGACAACTCTGTGAATGTCCTTGAGTGGCCCAACCAGAGCCCAGACTTGAATCCGATTGAACATCTCTGGAGAGATCTTAAAATGGCTGTGCACCGACGCTTCCCATCCAACCTGATGGAGCTTGAGAGGTGCTGCAAAGAGGAATGGGCGAAACTGGCCAAGGATAGGTGTGCCAAGCTTGCCTTATACAGTTCTGGAGGACTGCACTGATCTGCAGTATATATTAGTACATATGTAAGGGCATTAGAAAAAGTAGTAACTATATATCTACCCTGAGTACCCGGTGTTAGAAGTTTTAGAAAATGATTGTTTTAGATGCAACATGGAAGTCAGTAGATCTGAGATGAGATGCTAATGTTTGCATAGCAAAAACTGACAGTGTCTTTACTTACTCTTTTTCAGTTTAGGTCTAACACTTCAGATACCGTTTGTCCTTTGTGATGTACAATCTTGTGTCTGGTATCCTAGGTAACGATGAAGACTTTGCACGCTGGTGGATCAGTGTGTGATACGGCTCTGTGATTTTCTGACACACACATTGAAAATCACTCAGCACAACACACGGTGAACACACAACCGCAAACATGCTCTTAGATATTGGATTCTGCTCTTTGTGAGGCAGAGAGAACCGACATACACACCCGTACACACAAACACACACGGAAACAAAACAAGCTCAATTTCGGGAAGATCCTCAAAATGTTAACTTTGGATTTTGCAAAATAAGCCACAAGGCAGGGGCAAGATGAGAAGTCAAAACCCCATTTTTGTGATCAGTGGTAAACAAAAGAAGTCCAAAAGTGCACTGAAAGCATTTCTGAAACATTTTTAGTTTTTAAGTGTTTATCTACTGAAAAGATATGCTGTTTTTAAATCCCTACCAGCTTTATAAACACTTCCTGCAGTAATGGAATGAGGAATGCTCTGGAAGTCTTTTAAATTTAGATAATATGATTTACATCTCATACACAGTGTCTTCACTGGGAGCTGTTCGAAAGTAAGTTTAGAAGAAAAAAAAGAAAGCAAGCAAGCCAGTGAGCTTGATCTTGCAGGCTGATTAAATTGTGACAGCTACAGCTGGTATAAAGTCTCTTTATATTCGTATATGCCACAATGGCATGCTTGCAGAATTTCTTTAAAATAAATGATCTTTTTTAGAAAGTGTTAGGACAAGTTCCAGAGGCAAGCTGTTATATAAAAGAATTTTAATACACTACAATTTCAAACTGCGATGGGGACAAAATCAAGTCGATGAAAAAAGTAGTGAGGACGTGTCCTCAGCATTACCAGTGTAGGTTACGAATATGACTATAGATCTGAAACAAAAGACAGATGTTTTGATAACTGTCCTTGCTCTCGCTTCAGAGTTAGAAGGCAGCATGTCAACAGCTATGAAAACAAGCAGTTTATAACTCTTCTGCTAAAGCAGCCTATAGAAACCAAAAAGGATCTATTTACCACACTAATTATAATGTCATATGATGGATCATTTTTATTGATATTTCCGGAAGGACAAACATTAAACAACCAAAGACAAATTATAAATTTATCACATAATGACAACAAAGGAAGTCTGGCGTAATGGCTTCTTCACTAGGCTAAAAAGTATTTTAAGCTACTTAAGTGGAAAAAAGAATAAAATTGGTAGCTACTAAGCATGAGCTATCTAGTTTTTTTTAATCATCTTGTCTTTTTTTCTGCAGCCACCAAACACAAACCAAACCTGCCTATTATTGTTTTTCCCTTCAAAATCCTGACTCCTCCCCTTTTCTTTCTCTACCCACCAACATGTTGGCCATGCCACACCCTAATAAGGCTCAGCCAATAAAAAGGGCAGCATGAGAAAAACACAAACAAATCATGTTACAAGTATGAGACAAGCTCGAATACAGCAAAATATTACTTAATATTATTTACTTATTACAAGAAAGTGCTATTCACTTGCTGCAAATGGTGCATTATGCTAAATGGAATAAATGAATTATGTAACTGTTGGAGATAAGAGTTAACATCCTATGACTACTCCAACTATTTCTCATCAGAAATCAAATCTTACATCAAATAATTTAATCATTTGTACACAGTCTAATTGCTGTTCCCCACTGCGATTGTGTTTTCTGAATGGCTGATACAAAAAAAAAAAAAAAAAAAAGCTGCGGGACAGGCCTCAGTAGGGAGTCCTGCAATTTCAGAATAAAATGGTTTCCATCTAGCAGCGTAAAAGACTCCAAGTTAAAAAGTCTATATAAATCCACATAGTTTCACAAATAGAACCCATTAAGAAAAGTAGAATAATTGGGTTTACATAAGTATTTCACATTATAATGTTTGTGACACACTTCTAAATTATTTCTGTTGCCATCAGAAGTCACATAATTATTTAAATAGAGTCCATCTGCATGCAAGTCATGTGATCTCAAACAAGGTTTGATTATAAAAAATTCCAACGTTTGAACACCCTGTGGCTGTTCCATTAAATCCATTATTAAAAAAGTAATATGGCTCAACTTGGACTCTGCCTGGAGGAAAGTCAGCAACTGGGTAAGGAGGACATTAGTCAGAGAAGCAAGCAAGACGCTAAGGGTCTCTCTCAACACGATGCCATCAACACCATGCTTTATTGTGGAGATGTTGTTCTTAGGATGATAAGCAGTGTTGGGTTTCCACCAAACCAAAGGCCAAAAGAACTCAACCATATTTATTAAGCCTGCAAAATGTCTTTGCAAAAAACAAATGTGATTTCATGTCTTGCCATTTTTTCCACAAAGCCAAGCATTGCAGATTGTCTGCATTTATTCTGTGAGCTGTGGATCTCTTCAGCTCCTTCAGAGCTACACTTATGAGGATTTATCACATCAACTGAGGACAACGTCCAGGGTTCATGTACTGTGTGAACAGATAATTCATAATTTAGTCATAAAGTTCCATGAATATGTCTGACAATTTTGCCATTGGCCCTTACCTACAGAAGTTCCAGATTCCTCTCATATCTCTATTTAGACACTTTTGCTTCCCTTTCCGTGTAAATGACCTTTCTTCTTCACCATTGGATGCTTGCATTCTTTTTATTTCGCACTACTCGCATGATAGATGTGTCATAATCATGCCCACTCACGTGATGTGAATTCTCTGGACATGGACTCAGTTGGACATTCCACAGACTTTGTAGTAGGGAGCTGGGAAGGTAAAGTCTGTTTAATCTCCGGTCCAACTGATTTGGATATTCGTGTTCACACATATAGCTCCTCCGAGTAATGTGTAAGTAAATTCAAAGTTGCAGTACATGTCTGAAAGTGACTTTAAACTTTTCTGTTTTCTCGGGCTAAGAAAGTTAAGTACTTTGGCTTATTTTGTGCAGATTTGTGACATACATCCCCAATTAAGTTCATTTCAGTGGCAGGTTATACTACTAAAATATGCAGAAAGGGGGGCAAATTCTCATCTAAGGCACTGTAGAGCTTAATGTGCTTTAGCCCACTTCTGCTCTTCAGAAGAGTTTACAAAGATGAACGTTTTAATATGAGGCAGTGTTTACAGCTTTGAGGATGAATGGGATGGAATGAGGTGAGCCAGTGCACAGAACACTTTCTACTGCAGAATGATGAAAGTTTGGATGGATGAATCAGTGTACACTCTGAAGATGCGCTATCGTGTTACAATTACCATGTGACTATACACGAACAGTACTCAAAACACAAGCCTTTGTAGGTCAAGTTATAAAGCATCCAGAGATGGAGAAGGCGGGCATGGAGAAGGGAGAGGCAGAAGGATTTGATTATGTGACCACTTTTTATTGCATCATTATTGCACTCTGTTTTGCAATATATCAAGCCCTGTAAACAAGAATAATGGCTGTTAAAAACATTAAGAGATTTACACCGAAACAAACGTGAGCTTGCTTCTACAATTTAATTATAAAATGGTCCCATAATTATGTGAATTTATAGCATGTGCTATAATCCAAGATACATTAACATGGCAACATATCTAACGTTCTGCTTTAATTTGTACTGCGTGTTCTGTAGAGCTTAATATTAATATTTTACATCTATTATAATGTTTTTTTAATGCTCCACTAATGTACCGTTAAGACAAAATTAGTGTACTTTGATCCGGAAGAGATCTCATACAAACATGCACATAAAATTTCATGCATTTTCATAATTTACAATGATTAGTCACGTTAACAGGCAATGAATTCATTTATCACTTTCAATACTAAAATCATCGCTGTGGAAAATATAGCTCTGTCACATGGCTAGGTACAAAATGCCATAGATAAAGTTTTGTTAGGTGAAGATGTGTGTTTCAAACTGAACAGCTCTGTAGTCACATTGTGTAGACAATTCACTTTCAAAATGAAAATGTATTGCTGAATAAAATATTAATATTTTGGACATTACTCATCTCTGGTAATTGCACTGTAGATTTAAAGCTGCTTTTTAAATTTAATACCAATTAGGAAAGTTAATATAGAGTCAAGCATCATCAGTGCTGGTGGGCTAGTGTTGTTTAACCTCTGCCCTATTCCTGACCTTTAACATTTACTCTGTGATCTCCAGGATCAAATCGTCCCCTTCCAATGTGCTATCGGTCTTGACGTACACCTTGGCCACGGTTCCTGAGATTGGCGAGTTCACCACGGTCTCCATCTTCATGGCGCTGAGCACACAGAGGGGCTGACCTTTCTCCACCTTCTGACCCTGCTTGACCTTCACCTCCACCACCTTCCCTGGCATGGGAGCTCCCACCTGACCCTTGATGTCCTTCAAAGCCTTTGGATGGAAGTGCATCTCCTTAAGGTAGTACATAAGATTGGGATTACAGTGAATAAGGGAATACTCTAAACTCAACACATCACTGTTATACAATGAGATTAATCACTGGCAATAATTTTCTCACTTTTTCCATAACAGAGTAAAGAATGGAAAATCTGTTTACCAATACCTGCCAACGATGTTTGTCTAAGAGCGGTTCTTCGTGTGGTAAATGATCTTATGAGAATCATGTATATTTGTTGAACATTTTCAGAAATTCTTCAGTCAGAGGTATTTAAAGAAGTTCAATATCTCTAAATTTTAGGGCCTGCGTCTTTGTGTTGACAGCATCAACTTTCTATGCAAATCCTATGAAGTTCAGGCTTGAGAGCGTTCAGCAAAAAAAAATGCCCTCAGCGTACAGCTTTTCACCCCATTGCGCTTTCAGTTGAAAATAATTCAAAACGCCAAGCTCATCAATGTTACTTCTTGTCCAATCAAATGGAGACCAATCAAAATAAAAAAAGGGGCAGAATATGATAACACTCAACAATGGCGAAGGAGAAACAGATCCTGGCCGTCAATGACAACCCAGTTATTTATGATTTAACATTGAAGGGTTACCATGATCAATATTTGAAATCAATGCGATTTGTTTCCATCGTTTTAGTTAACCTTTTGCATAGTAAATTGTGACTTGACGTTTAGAACAAAGGAATGCTGATGCTTGATGTTTTTGCTACCTAGCAAAAATAAGCGCTTGAGAAAACCGCTCTGGAATCACTCTGAAAATGAGGTCATCTGCGCTGAGAGAGCAAATAAAAAAAAATACCCAAAACAAACACACCCCATGACTGGTGGACACAGGATCTTAAACAGAAATTCTTTATGCAATTATTCCTGCCAAATGGCCTCTCACCCCCACCTCCATTTTACAGCTCTATAATTTTTAAGCCTCCAAAGTTGAAAAGTTGACCAAAGAGCTGCTTTGGTAATACATTCTCTCATGTCCGTCCCATCATTAGACTTTTATTATTACTTTGTAATGGTTATTATAGTTTTGAATAGATATCTGTGGTGGTCATGGGAAAACCCTTCAGATGGTTAAAATATTACATTATCCACATTATATAGTTATACAATTTATTTGTATTTTATGTGTAAAATATATACAAACTAATGAACTCTAAACTATTAAACCATGAAAATATAAGTGATATTTTGACAGCTGGCATGTAGACCAGTTATCATTGATCATTTATAAATAAACAATATAATGATGTTTCGCTATGGTATTTAACCAACTTCATTTGATGCATTAAGAAAGCACATTTATCCAGCCAGCTTGCGATTAAAACACCTGGATGTAGACAGGCCATTAGTTAAACTGACTACTTATCTGCCCAACATGATCTTTAGCAAGTTAAGATAGTTAATAGAACATTTCAATTATGTTTTGGTGAAATATATTTGTTTTTGTGAAGTAGAAATGTTAATGTGTATGATAGGTAGAAAACCCAAATTGTTGTCAAAACCAGATTTTATCATTTTTCTGATGGGCTTTCCCATATACTACACATATTTATGTATTTATAATTATATATATTATACAAGTATATTGATGGATTTTAACAGCCGTCATTAGACTTCCATTAAAAGTGACTAAGTTTCATTTTTTGTTTTTTTTGTACTGAGAAATGTGTCATTATTCTTCATAATAATCACACAAACAAAATGTGACAGATGTGCTGAACACAGTCTAGTATACTTTTTAAAGGAAGACCAATTGGCTTAGACAGAATGCAAAAACTCTCCTGACACCTGAACTCGTTTTGTAGCGTTACAGCTGTTCAAGTGTTCAGCCCAGGCCTCCGGGGTTGAGAATTGCAGATTTTACACTCTCCACTTAATTTGAAATCAGGTGTGATGACATGGTTGTTCACATTACTCAATGAAGTCCCATCTAGGTAGGCACCTGATCTTGTTTTTGATATTTAAATATCACATTATGAGACTTACTGAAACAATTCACAGTTTACAATCCTTAAGGGAGGGAACTACCAAACTGACACCCTCTTTACCCAAAGTCAGTTGTGAAGACATACTGGCACATTACTCAATTAGTTAGGAGAGCTTAGCAAGCAAAAGATGTTTTACAGTAAAGTTGTCAGATTTGCATCTAGTTTAATCTTGCTGTCAAGAGTCTATGTTACCCAATAAAAGAGGTTGCAGAAGATTTTGTAGCATTGAATGTAGAACAGACAGATTATAGAACAGCATTTTATTTTCTCTGTTTAATCAAAGTAATGATCTGCTAAGTGAGAAACTGAAGGGAAGCAGCATTTTGACTGGTACCATGAAAGCTGCAAAGTGAGAAGAAGTGATCTGACAAAATCGCTAAAAAAATACTTTCCTTAACCGTATATAGTAGGTGAGAAGATGGTGCCAAACCACTTGATTATTTGGAGGATGCTTAAAAGATACAGTTTCTCAGTAATGAGCTGCTATTACCAAAATTTGAGCTTCATAATGGTTTTGCTTTTTCTGCAGACTAAAATAAGAGTGTTTGTGATTTGCGTTTGTATGATGGGTTAATTGTTGAACAAACTCAATTGAGCATCTTTAAGGTTTTGCTGTTTTTGGAGACGGGTATTTCTGATTGATTTTTAGGGAAATGAGAATGTTTGTACGATGGGTTGATTGTTGAAGTTTCTCACTTTGCTTTGTAAACTCATAATTACCTTCATAGCCACCGTATCTTTGACTAGGACGGACCGCAGTTGACCGTTAAGCTCAAAAAACACCTCCCTCTGTCCAGCTTTGTTCAGGTCCCCCAAAGCCAAGGCTTTGATATGTAGCGTCTTTCCTTTTTCCAACTCAACCTGAAAAACAAACAAAGAGAGAGGAAAGGAACAAGTGAACTGAGAGGAAGCAATACAAATGCATTTGTTTTAAGCCTGACTGAGAGATGACCTATTTGCACAGTGCTAACTCAGGCTTCTGGCAGGCCCTGAGCCACATGTTATTGGGCAGTTACATAGGGACAGCTATTTTGGAAGATGGGCACGTCAGTAACTGCTTAATATAGACCATGCTAATCTAACAATCAGTGATGGCTTACATCTTAGTTAAGTTTTTCTCTGAGGAAGCGGGTGACCAGACTGCCAAAAAGCTACGGTCTCTATGCAAGAAAGGATTATGCAGACTTTCACAAAATCACACCAAGGATACCATGATCACTATCCAAAGATATAAGAAAAGCAAGTGTAAGCATGCTTGGAAAATCAAAGTCATAATTTAGGGATGTGAACATGCTGATCTATCCTCATCAGTGGAGTTTCTGAGGTAAGGCAGGCAGCAGAGTGAATTAAAGTTCACTTGTTTCGCTTTCATCCGGATTTCTGTCTGTATGATTAGCTGTGGTAGTCTGGCCTTTCATCTCCTCTCAGTGTGTAGCACATGGCCATGAGCATGTCTGTGCCTGGTAGGTTCTGCCTGACAGGTGGACGCAACGTCTGTGCTCTCTATTACAGCAACTACTGCAGCACAGATTAATGGGGATTTAGATGAGAGCAACATGGCAAGTTACTGAAAGCAAATGAAATGTTAAGCAAATGCTAAGACTGGACGATGCCAGATCATTTGTTTTAGATATTTTGAGTGTCCTTTATTTCTGTTAAATCTTCATATCTTGACATTCACTTAGCTAATGAGAACTCGTCCTAACCACCAGCCACATCAGCACCGACAGACACATTGCACCACTCCAGGTTAAACCTGCTCTAGCACAAGGACAGGTTAGACCACCAAAGACTAATTTAGCACTGTTGTGTCACTGACACTGAATATTAAAATAGAATGAAAGAGGGGTGTGGGCTTTGGCCAGCACTTGGAAGGTCAAATCCCACTCCACTATAAAGAGGCTGAACTGGATTTGGCATGAACTTGTCTGCAAAGAAGGCTTGGGAATAAAACAATAGAGAACAGTAAAAACTCTCTGCCCCAGATACAGGCATCATTTGAGCAGCTATTATAATTTATGGCAGACACGCAGAGCCAGTCATGACAAAAAGGTAAGAGGAGATGGACAGAATGCAAGGGAGAAATAGACAGAGAGAGAGAGAAAAGGTGGAGGATCATTACCTGGAACTCTTCTGCAATTTTTGGTCCATTGAGAAATAGGCGTGTGTTGAGACAGTCGACGGGTCCAAAATTGGATGTGAACTCTTTAAACTCTTGAAAGACTTTTGGGTACATGGCTGCTGACATCACATCTTCAGATGTGATGTCCTTACCATGTGCTGCACGTAAATCAGCCTCCAGTTTTTTGAAGTCCATGGGAGGCAGCGATTCACCCGGACGACCCTCTATCCGAGGCAGTGATTTAAGCACCTATGACACATTGAATGAGAGTGATCTTCAGATGGAGGAAATATCTGTTCCAGCTTTTAGCATAGCACAATTCTTTCAATTCTCATAAGGTGATGACAAATGGAAATTTGGCTGGCTGAATGCGACTCTCCAAAGTGGCATGTTTGGATTTTTAATACTAACAATGTAATTGCTTTTTAATCTCCATCAGTTTTTTTTTTCGCATGAGCCATGGTTGAGGAAAAAAAAATCACTTTACTTTAATAATACATAATACATTATGGGGTTTATATCCGTTTTATAACCTTTAAATGGTTGTGAGACAAAGACCATGGCTCTGTCCCCTGTGATGCACACCAGTTAAACCCAACTCAGCCGTCATTCATTAATTATTCAAGAGATATAAATACAAAAACTCAGAATTAAATCCAAACTACCAGAATGCAAAGAAGCACAAGTGTGCTGTCGGTAATATGATCCAATCTAATGAAAATCTCTTAGATACTATAACTTCAAATACACCATTAACATAAGCAAACAATGCAGGAGAAGATAAAAAGAATAGGCAGGGTGGCAGATCAGCAAATTGTCAAGACCATGTAGGATGCCAGTGAGGTGGAGAAGTAATTGATCTTGGTTGAGGAAAGCGCTTGTTTTAGCTAATTGAAGTTGGCACAATGACAAGTCACATTGACATTCCTTTGTTTTCTTTCTTTTTTCCAGCATGAGGGTACAAAACAATTATGAAAAGCTTTTGAAAAATAGGAAGCAAAAACTCTAGATCAGAGTGTCACAGTTAAGAAAAGAGGTTTCTAGAAATAAAAATATCGCCATTAAGACAAACAAGTGACACACCAACAAGGCTATGGAATTAATAGTCATGCAGCTCATTATTTAGCCAAAATGTCTGTGGGTTATAATGGTCAGCCACACGCCTACCAAGACCGCCTTTTGGTTAGATCACCTCCTGGTAGCTTGTGCACAATAATTTCTGAGTTTAAAGAATCCCAGTTGGACCGAATCTGCAGCAGGTTTGTTGTTCTCTAGCCATGAGACATGTGTGCCCTCCATCGTCAGTTGAGAAATGGCCTACATGTTTGGGCAAACAGCAAGCTACCAAAACTCCCACCATCAGTGCACTTCTCATCATGCCTAAGAAGCAAATGAAATCACTTTTGAATCCCTTCTGTAGTAATAGATGTGTCATTAGTTTAACTTCTCTCACAAAATCATCTTTTATTTGGAAAATAAAATCATTTTCCTGGTGAATGATGGAGACACAGGAGGCAGTGAATGGTTATGAGAACCAGTATGGGTATATGCGTTAGAAGCCTTTTTTTCTCTGCTGGCACAGAGTTTTTAACCAGGATACCTCTCTCTCCACGCAGTTATCACATCAGCAGGGAGAGGAAGTGCCACCACGGTGATTTTATTTGCTCAAATTTATAAGCATCAAATGAAGCAGGGCAGCAAGATGGAAAATCCTTTAGTCTTCTGTTACTATTAACTCCCAGGAGATGCTGTTCTGTGTGTATGTATGCATGTATGTATGTGCGCGCGTGCGCGTGTGTATGTGAGAGAGAGTGAGAGTGAGTGAAAGACGGACAAAGATGAGAGAAAGTGAGTCACTAATGGACATTAAGTTCAGAAGGATGTGAGAGGTGCAGGGAGTGCCACTTCACCATTTAAACATCTCCTCTGATCTCTCATCCCAACCAATCCATCTATCAGCACAACGAGCAGATGGACATATTGGACCCGGAGTGGAGACAACCAGGATGTGATGGGTCTTGGGAGAGCGGCGCAATTGACCTGTCTAAGATAAATGCTATGAGACTAAAGATGTAGTCACACCATTATTTTGTGGTCATGGAGCAAAAATCAGGTCTATGATGGGTTTTCATGGAGTGATGTAAATTCAGAGGGAACACTGACACCTTTAGCAAACCAATCTGGATTTTTCCAATTTCACACAACACAAAGTCCAGTGTGATTGCTATGGTGTTCAGTGGTTTTCAGAGACCACATCTGTCCTCTTTTTTCTAATACCTCATGCTGCAGGGGTTCACAAGTTTAGCATACTTTCTCGTGTTTTGTGTTTATTCCTATTCGAATTAAACTACAAAAACAAACAAACAAAAACTCAGTGAGAAATTGGCTCAGGGAGCAATCAATTACTTTTTCGTGTCTAGGAATAGGAAAGGTATAGACACTGGTCCTGCATGCCAAGCTAACTATCTTCCTAAATTACCAGTGCTAGTGATAAACAAAATAGTTTGGATTGATACAGTTTACTTTGAACAGATTATTAAATAAATCACTCAGAAAAGGATGATGTAAGTTGAGAATCCTATAATGAAAGTTTTACATGCACTACAGATAGACATAGATTTGCAAGAGGACATAGGGAAATTCTTACTTATATATTCAGAACCAAGAGCGGAGGATAAACAGAACTAGGACCATGTAAAAATCCTGAATACCGATTTCAAGCAAACAAATTGCAGCACACAAGTCATATGACACACAGTCACTTTGCAGTTAAATGTCAAATGAAAAAGAGGCCAGACTCAATTAACTTTTTAAAAGAGAATAAGGACTATGGCTACACATTCATCATCTCTCCAGGAATTTATATGCTCATTTGTTTCCATTAATCAGTAATAATGCATATAACTTGAACATAACTAACACATAGCTGTTAGGTTCTTTATTCTGTTAGGTTTCCAGGCAACCAAAATTTGGGACTGGACAAGCATGTTAGAGATTTTACGTGCCTGGTAGGCATAATAAATGAATCATTGTCCACCCGTCATAGTGTGAACATGCATTCAGTTGTGTTGTATATGTTATTTTGAATAGGTACTTATTTTACATTTTCTTATTTTTGAAGGTATACAGGTATACTGTATAGGTTCTAGGGTACGTACTGAATCTTATGCCAGAGAATTATTATTATTTAAAAAAAAAATTTACTACAAGATATTTAGGTTCATCATACTGCATCTGAACAGAGTCCAATGTCATAATTTTTAAAAAATATAGGAGCAACATGTAGGAGTAATTTTGAATCTGTACACCACCACAATAAAATTGAAATGTAGCAATCAAGACGTGAAATGCAGACTTTCAGCTTTAATTCAAGGGAATTTCCAAAATATTGCATTAAATGTTTATGAATTCAAAAATTCATGAAAACATAGTCCTTCCATGTTCACAGGCTAAATAATTTGACAATTGACAGAAGCAGTTTCATAGATGGTTGTGGCCTGTTTCCTCATTATTTCATGACAAATTAAGAAGATAAAAGGTCTGGAGATGATTCCAAGTGCTGAATTTGCATTTGTGCTATTCATGTGAATACTCAACCTGGAGCAAAAAAGAGGTGTCGATGCAAGTGAAGGGGGCAATCATTAGGCTGAAAAAAACCAAACCACACCCATCAGAGAGATAAACTGTAGAAGTGGCCAAATTAACAAATTGATACATTCTTGAAAAGAAGGAATGCACTGGTGAGCTCCGTAACACCAAAAGGCCTGAAAGACCATGGAAGACAACTAAAGTGGATGATCATAGAATTCTTTCCTTGGTGAAGAAAAACCGCTTCACAACATCTAGCCAAGTCAAGAACACTCTTGAGGAGGAAGGCGTATAATTGGCAAAGTCTACAACCAAGAGACCCCTTCATGAATGTAAATACATAGGGTTTACCTCAAGATAACATACAAGACAGAACGACCCGATTAGACTTTAATTGTTCCAGTTGTGGAACAAGATTCTTTGGACAGGTGAAACCAAGATTAACTTGCATCAGAATGATGGGAAGAGAATAGTATGGGGAAGGAAAGGAAGCGCTATCCATAATCCAAAGTATACCACATCATCTGTCAAACATGGTGGACATGGACATGTGTGGCTGCCAGTGGAACTGGGTCACTGGTGTTTATTGATGTGACTACTGATAGAAGTAACAGGATGAATTCTGAAGTACATAGAGCTGTACATTCTGCTCAGATTCAGTCAAATGCTGCATAACTGATAGGATGGTGCTTCACACTACAGATGGATAAGGGAAAGAAATTGTGTTATTAAATGACCAAATTGGTCAACTCAATGCAGCATGTTTTTCACTTACTGAAGACAAAACTGAAGGCAGAAAGACCCACAAACAAGCAGTAACTGAAGGTGGCTGCATTAAAGGCTTGACAAAGCATCTCAAGGGAGGAAACTCAGCATTTGGTGATGTCCATGGGTTCCAGACATCATGTGGTCATTGACCGTCATGGATTTGCATCAAAGTATTAAAAACGAAAATGGAGGGACCCTTGAATTAAAGTGATAAGTCTACACTTCAATCACATCTTGATTGCTTCATTTCAAATCCATTGTGGTGGTGAGCAGAGACAAAATTGTGTTACTGTCCAAATATTTATGGACCCGACTACGATTATTCTATACAAGCACATAAGAGCGATTGCTCTAATAAATGCTCGGTTCCTCACTCTTCTGAGACAACTGCCCACTGATATAGTTAACTCCCTACCTTAAACAGTGATCAGCACTGTCAGACTGCTGAACTGAATACCAAATCATGATTAACTGATACAATTCATACAATTCTAACTGAGACTTTCTCTTCTAGTTTATAGTAAAATCCACATCATGAACTGTATAACAAAATATGGCTTAATTTCAGTGAAATTATGAGTCAGTCCTTCTGTTAATTGCTTTGGTGTCTTTGTTTTGACCTCCTGTTGGCCTCTGTCAGCATTTTAATTAAGTTAATAGCCTTCATCACGTGTGCTTTTTCTTGATTTGTTTTAAAATGAGATATTAGGTGACATTAAATTTTTAATGAATTCATTAAAAATTTTAACTGTCATGGGAACGTCCACCACACCAGTGCAATTCAGCATTCAGCACAACATTCAGCCCATATAATAGAACGTTTAATATTAGACACAAGTTGCATGAATCCTGATTGGAATGCTGATTTTCACATTGATTTAATTTAGCATCAAATCCTATTATGACCTTTATAACAGAACTTCTGGCTCCCGTATTTGGTGTGCAGGCCAAAGTAGATGTTTGTCATTTTTTAAAGCCTTCTCCTGCTGTGAGGGAAATTGCAATTGCATTGAAAATTTCTCCTCACCCCTCCCTTCAAACTTCCTCCCAACAACATTCTGGGCCAAAAAGAAGTAAACAGATACCTGCAGTATCCATGATAGTTGAAGTGCTTGGCAATATTGCAAATCTATTTTTTTTCTAAAGATATATTTAAAATTATATCATTATTATAGCTCTAATGGCAGTTTTAGGGTGCTTTCCACATATACAGCATTTAGTCCATTTAATCAGACCTTGGTATATTTCCCTTCCTTGATGTGGATGTTCTCGGAGCAGGTGAGAACTGCATCTGCACTCAGGTCTGGACCAAAAAAAAAAGTGGTCGGAGACGGTCTGAGTGAGATGAGCTCAGGCCTAGTTCCACTGCAAACCCTAATGCGCTTTGATTGCAGTGAATCGACCCTGAATCGATTCAACTGCAGAAAGCGTTTGAGTAGCAAGCTGCATTTTTTAAAGATGCTGCTAAAGTGACCAAAAACCGAGCTGCAGAAATGTGTGTTCTGGATATCTTGAAAGAACAGCAAACGGACAAAACAAGCAAGCATTGGATGTGCTACATAAAAAGTTAGACATTTATTTCTATACTTATACGGGTGTTTATTGTAACTACCAAAGTTTTGTTTAGCATTTTTTCCTTACCTATATTTCTGACCAATTAATAAAATATTTTTTAAAAGCGCATTTTAAGCCCTGTCCCCTCTTACTCACCCCTCGGGTATTGCCTTTTGCTTTGTGTGAAACTGAAACAAACCAAGTAGTAAATCATACTAAAATACCACCTTTTTCTCCAATTCTGAATCAGTAAACAAACTAATTACTGTGGAAAATATCTTTAAACATTTGCAAGCATGCTGATTTATGCTTCTTGCTTTGACAAAATAATCGTGTTCATTATGTGAAACAGAATCCACAAAGGACGATTTAAGCCCTAGTCCTGAAATAAAGCCATTACTAGAGATTCGATGCAATTTCTTTTGTCTGCAACAGCAGAACTCCTCTTCAAATCTCACACAGCTAAAACAGAGTCAGGGTCTGGAAGAGCACACACACTCTGGGCTGAACCCTCAGCACATTTATTTGTACTCCTACTGAGCCCACTCTAATCGAGCTAGCCATTAGCAAATTCAGTTAAGCTAATGCTGGTGAGAAACATACATAAAATATGCCGATTAGTGCATGGTGAGCCTCTCTAAGGACTGCCTTGGAAGGTTTTAGTAGCTTTTTCCCTCAGTAGAGGAATGATACACAAAAGAGTGCTCGCTAATGTTATTAGTCACACAGGATGCAGTTCATAGATGCCTCCCACATTTCCCAGTCACCCCTCGTTAATTTGATGGCTTTTGTGGCTATTTGCGAGAAGAGAGTTGTATGTTGGTGTGGGTGCGCACAGTGAGAGTAGATACAGAAAAGCAGAAGATGGCAGGATTGATTTGAACTGGAGCAGAAACTGCTGTCTTCTCAGAGGTGTTTAATTGGAGTGTTGCCTGGATTTGTGAAAATGCCTGACAGTGTTTTGGGATACCATGTCCTCTCTTTATTTTGATTTGCTTAGCTCTAAGGATTGAGAAATAAGGCTCATTGTGATGGCTTACAACAAGAAAAAAGTCTTTTTTATGATAGTTGACATAATCCACTATAATACACACACACGAAATGGTAAATCCGTTAAGCCTGTGTTTCTAAATAGGACGTGCGAAAGACAGTTTAATGTGAGAAATGTATAGATGACTAATAATTGATAAAAACTGACACTTGAATAGACTGGGATTTTGGGTTTCTTTTGTTCAAGCACAGTATGTGTCTGGTAGAAGAATATTTGTTCTGGTGTCTCACAGCAGGATGAACCTGGCTATCCCAGTTAATCTGGATGAGCTGATTCCCAGAGATAGGACACTCGAGCTCTCAGGCCCCACTCCAAAGATCTCTAGTGTACCACATAGACATTGATTAGTGCTCTCAACCATACTAACACCCTCCTACACATTTAGATTTGCTCACACAGAAACACAAGTATGCATAAACAAACACGCATAATGTCTTGGGCTATAGTAATGAGTGTTGGATGCAGTATAACCATAACCTGGTCTACAGTAGTAAAAGAGCAGTGATAAAAGTGCATCTCTATGGCAGAATAACCAGCTGCAATCACTAGTGCAATGCACCATGGGTTATGTCCTGTCCAGCCATATAGAGCCCAATGGATGCTAAAATGCTTTATGTAACCCAGAATAATTTCAAACATAACTTCTCACACACACACACACACACACACGTCTTAAAACAAAATGTTGTATTTAATTAGGACATGAAACAGACATCACATGACCGTTAACTCACTAAATTGTTGACAGCTTTATTAATGCAAAAAAAGTATTTACTCTTGTGGAAAATTGTGCATCATAAAATGAACCCCATCATAGTCAAGTGCAATAAAAAAAGCTGAGCACTAAGCCTTTTTGGCAGGGACAGTAGTGTTATAAGATCTGGAACAAAACCTTATTAATGATCCAGAAACATTTCAAATTTCAATGTTCTTATTTTTGCACCTGCACTAGAATTTCTCTTCAGTCTTTCTGTCAATATGCCTGCCTCCATCTCCTCTACCTCCACCTCCCCAAGAACTAAACTGCTCACTTGAATGGTGAAAAGGTTTCATTAATCTTTGTATCTCTCTCTTCTCCATCTCTCGCTCTCTCCATCTTTCTCACGGCAGTATGCTAAATGTGCATGTCACTCTTTGAAGGCCAATATAGTGTTCCCTGCAGGGCCTTGTATGGAAATGCTGCCATTGCTGACAAATACCGTTTGATCTTTTATTTTTGGGCTCCAGGGTGTTATGGTCCTCAGGGATATTGAGTGTGTGTTTGAGTGGAAGTGTGAGGGAGAGAAATGGGAGAGTTTTAAAGCCGACTATCCCTCTGCTAGAAAAAGCAACGGCATCAATGTGACAGCAAAGCCCTCAAAAAATCTCCCTCATGACTGGATAACTTAGTTGCTTTGTAGTGTGTATATGCTGGAAGTGTCAGTTGTTTCTCCCCAGAAAGATTTCATTAACCAGCACAGCATTGCACTTAGGAAAAAGAAGAAGCACTTCAAAAGACAAGTGCAGATGAGGAGAATAACACTTTTCTCGCTGTTTCAAACACCCGTACACAAAAACAAACCATACTGCACTCTCAATTTCCTAGTGTGAGACAGTGTACCTAGTTAAACGGCGTATATAAACGGCAGTGTAATAAATCTGTTAAACTTCAGACATTTATATTTGCTATGATTCGAAACCCATATATTAAATGTGCTGTTTGCAATGTTTAAAGCATTTCCTCTAGTGTTTCCCCATCAGAAAGGGTTCAAAGTTAGAACCCATTAATTATACAATAAACCTTTTAACATTCTTCGAGAACCATTTTACGAGTGTAGTTTATTTAAAACATATTCATTTAGAGCTCCTCTTTACATTTATTCTTGGCCCAGAAACTCTGGCCCAGAAGCTATGAACGCTTAATTATCCAATAAAGCTTTAAAGAACCATTGAGGAACCCATTTTTCAAAGAGTGAATTTTCTGAGTGGCCCAGAATTAAGCTCCACCCCCAGACTGTACAAAACAATTCAGCTCTGCTGGTTTCCTAGTAACAACCCACATGGCATATGTAGCTTGAACAGGGTGGCGGGGGGTTGGAGGTTGAGGCTGAACTGCAGTTGCAGCTGATCTCACAGACAGCAGATGGCTCTAAACATTACAAATTGCTGCTTTAATTTGTAATTCCATACAATGAAACTAGTTTCATTGAAATTCTCCAGGCAATTTGTAACTGAAGTTATGTCTAACTTTGGGATAAGTAAGCAAATGCATTACCACCCTGATTATAAAGTATATTTGTTATGTAAAATAGACATTTACTGAAAAAAAACAACACCCCAACAGTTAATGCATACCCATTTGTCTTATTCTTATTGCTTGGATTATGTAATCCTTGGCTAAAGGCTGTATTCATTTCCCTCATATTACATTTGGAGATTTATCTGTGGAATGGTTCTTTAACTAGGTAGAAAATAACATTGTTGTCGTAAGTATGCCATTAAATACATATTTTTTAATGTCAGTTAAAGACAGAGACCAATTTCTGGACCAGCATGGTCTTGCTGATAGGAGGATTTGCTGCACAGCACATACTGCACACTTCACTGATATACAGTAGGAGAAGGCCTGATTAAAATTCTCTTTCTCTCCCTAAGACACAATGCCAGTCTAAACAGAGAGGGGAAAAAAAGCAGAGAAATGCTCAGTTTCCTCTTTAAAAAATTAATTAACCGTGTAGCATCTTGACAACAATGAAGTGACAAAATTAAAGCTCATACGCTAATTGAGGGTTTTAAACAAATCTGCTTGAATGCAATCAGGCGGCTTTTGTCTGTAATGCCGTTATGGTCTAGTTAACCTTCACAAGATGTATTGACAGAGTAAATCATGCATGGATTTAAAATTATGATAGGTAAAACACAGCCTTTGGCTTATTTGGGAAACACTGATTCTATTCAGGCAGGTAGTTTCCCTGAACTATCACTGTGGCTTTACTCACAAGCAAAGTCTGGGTTATTTCAGTAATTTTCTATGGTGTTTACAGTAATTAAAGGTGTAGTTATGCTTTTACTGCTGGGTCAGTAAAGGTTTGTGTGCGGTCATGTATTGTGTGGTCTTTTACCTTTGACCTGAAAGGCTCGGGGAAGCCTCCATGAGGAATGCCTATGTGTCCCTGAAGAAACTCCACCACAGACAGAGGGAAGGACAATTCATCTGCCCGCTCCTCTACGTCGGCCCTCGAGAGCGAGTTTTGAACCATGAACTGTGACAAGTCTCCCACAATCTTAGACGATGGAGTCACCTGTGACGAGAGAGAGAGGGAGAAAACAATAAAACTTTGCTTCCTTTGCATTGTTAATGAAGATCACTATCCACAGAAATGCCACAGAACTGGCATACTGATAAAGTTTCAGTGGTGATGGAAATAATTCCCATGGGTTAGTGAACAAGGAAGACCAAAAATAGAGGAGAAAGAACAAAAGATTTCAGAAGAGCAAAGAGAAGACCGTACAGACTGAAGACAGGGAGCAGGTGGGTGGCTGACAAATGGACGAGTGAGAGACAGTATGTGTGAGGGGGACACGAAACGTTAAATGTCATGGCGTCTTTCGTTCGTGCTAAAGGCTTCATATTTCAGCCAAGCGACACATCGTCATGCTGCCTGTCAGATAACTGGCTGGGCTGCCGTGATAGGCAAAGAGACCAAAATTAGCATCATTACTTAGGAAAACATTTTGACAACCTGTGATTGTATCATCCTGTGCCTTCACATGGAGAACACAGGAAGACGATTGATGAGAGTGGGTGCATCCAAAATCCCTAACTGATACCTCCTTAAATCCTCAGGCCTACATTTCTTAGCCTGTGAACTCAAAATTGATTGACGCCCACCATCTGTTTGGATGTACCAATTTTTTTAAATGCACTCAAAAGAATCAAAGAGAGATTAGACAGAAAGTGTTCACATCAAGGATACCCTCATGATTTGTGTGTGTGACATAAGCAGATGGTATAAATGCTCCATTTCTCCCAAAACCAAATTCCAGTAAATTCTAAAATACAAAATAACAAATGGAATATTAGTAGTCATGAGTAAGTAGGCAATAGGTAAACTGGGGGAAACGTCAATTCAAATATGCCTTACTTTACATAAAACATTATTAGAATGTACTTCACATGCTTCAACACTGATGTGTTAGCTTACATTCTCTTTGCCCGAGTAGGCAAGCCTAGTCACTGTTCTCCGTTACACAGTTAACTCCGCTAGACATGCCATCAAGTGAATTCACCTAAGTCACTTAAATTACACTTCAGTGGGCAAGGATATCTCATTTGGTAAATGAGTTTATTCTTGTTTCCCTTCCTTGCATCCTTTCCTGAGGGAAAGGAAAGAAAACAAGGAGGTACAATTAAAACTTTTTTCCTTTTCTTTCTATTTTCTTTTTTTTTTTAAAAAGTGTTCATACTTTGCAAGTTGAAGTTTTTTATTGCCATTGAGTTCACGAGAATAAACTTACTATTGCTGTATCTCTTTGGCGGACCCCATGACAATTCCCTTTATAGTCAGTGCCGTTTCTGACGGTCATGTCGTAGATTTGTCATTTGTTAGATTGCCTGTCTAAAAGAGTCCACCGTTATATGCTAGCTAGCTAGAACAGTAGCTCGAATTATTAGCTTATTCCCATTTACCTAGCATTTGACAGTTGCCTATAAACAGCATGATCACATGAAGGCGTTATGGTTATTATCATAGAGTTCTACTAGTTCTGTGCAATTCATACATACTTAATCACGTTTGGCTCAGGTTTACTTTACTTGGCATAGATGGGTTCATCTTAGCTTTGGGCAGCGGAGACTGAAAACAGTATTTGATATGAACAACCTTGAATACATCTGTGTTTCTGTTTTATTCTCAGATCAAAAATACCTAAACATAACCTGTGTAATATAAATACGAAAGGGGGTACAACCGAGGCAACAAAAGCAAATTTATACAAGTTTCCTATACTTCAAATGGGGCGAAAAAAAAATAAAACAAAAACCCCCCCCATTGGCTCCATTTTAAGTAAAAATGTAAAACGGATCACCGTGTTAAAAGCGCAGTTTCAATTGAATGCACCATAAAATGCAAAACAATTTCACTCGTTATTATGTTCTCTAATAGATTTAAAGCTGATTTTAGGTCAACACTGAAATCTACTTGCACCACACACAAGTCTGTTGAACCGCATGAGGATTTCTGTGAGCTGCTCTCCAGAAATTCAGCAGCTTCGTGACAGGTGCGTTTAAAGGTATCACTATTCTAAGATCACACATGCTTCACTTCTACCTCCTCCACCTGTGTTATGACACTTTGCCTCCACAACCTTACATGATTAAACAGAAATGCTGTCTCTGTCATCTTCAACATCGTAGGCTAGCTGTTTTTTCATCAGCAGAATCAGAAATGCTGTATCTGACAAACATACAAGGGATTTGCTTAGGTAACATGGTGACTGACATCTCCAAATGTCTATTTGTGCACAGTACCCAAACAAATAATGAGATATTCTCAAGTTTCCACCATTACCACCTGGATATTTCTCCTTCTTGAGTACAAACAGATGAAGACTGTGAATATGCACCATAATTATTGAGTCACTCCATGCAGAACTGATGAAGTTGAGTTAATTTGCTGGTTGATAATTATCCTACCATAGTCATTTGCAGTCTGAGCATTGGCATGGAGCCAGAATGAAACAGCAAAGCCCTTTGGGATTTGTAGTTTCACCATCAATCCTCGACATGCCTCCTGAGGCTGTAATTTAACTGTAATCGGTTTCAATAGAGTAATGGAGCACCAGGTGCTGCCGAAAACAGAAGAAGCAGAAAACTCTGAATATAAAGCATCTGGTTTAACTAGGGGTTTAAAGCTTGGCTCAGAAATCCATAGTGTCTTAATTGGATAGGGGTTTTGTTAAGTGGCTGAGCCCCATGCTTAAGGTAACGCAGGCCAAGCTTCTGTCAGTGCTGGTTACTGAGGCCGTCAGCGGAAGTGTAATAAGATGAGACCCAGACAGGATTAAAGCAAGTTCAGACAGAGTGAGAAAGGGTGCGAACACAAATACAGACACACATTTCATACATTCTCTCTCTCTCACACACACACACACAATCCCCTTTCTCCATCCCAGATTGTGTGTACTCCTTACTGTGTTATTGTGCTCTGAACCTCCTGCAGGCTGACAAGGTGCATCTGTTTGTCCAGTTGCAGGAAAGTGAGAGCTTTGAACTGAAGAAGTATTTGTATGTGCATATGTTTTTTGTGAGTGTGTCTGTGTGAGACTAAGTAAAAGGGAAGTGTGTATGCTCAGTGGAGAATGATAGTAGTATGCAGTCTGACCCCAACAAGGACAAAGATTGTTCAAAATGCAAAACATCACTTGACTATATAATAATAGCTGTTCTCCATCTGTGTTCTACCAACTTTCTACTGGATCCAACATGTGAATTTAGATTCCATGTCATGTTAATCTATTAGTTCCCAATCTTTTTGGACAAATGATCCCAAATGGACATTATGAATTGCCTGCAACCCCAAGCCTTGAACATCTTATTTTTTAAAATTTCAGATTTATAAGACCACTAACACTCAAACATTTTATTATGTCACCATCACATGCATGTGTACCATATGTAAGTGACTTTAAAGGATAGAACACTATACTAGTGTACAGATATACACTATATGGACAAAAGTATTGAGACACACCCCTTAATTATTGAATTCGGGTGTTTCAATCAGAGCCATTGCCACAGGTGTATAAAATCAAGCACCTAGCCATGCAGACTCCATTTACAAATATTTGTGAAACAAAATGGGTCGTTCTGAAGAACTCGGTGACTTCAAGCATGGTACTTTGATAGGATGCCACCTTTGCAATAAGACGGTTCATGAAATTTCATCCCAGCTGGATATTCCACAGTCAACTGTAAGTGGTATTATTGGCAAGTGGAAGCGTTTAAGAACAG
>JAQQZR010000001.1:8189436-8199929 GCA_030068235.1 Notoglanidium macrostoma
TGGCCATGGAAGTGATTGGAACACCTGAATTTAATTATTTCGATGGGTGAGTGAATACTTTTGGCAATATAGTGTATTTTGAGTGGACTTATGTTGTGAGTCATAACTGTCAGTATAACAGAGCAACAATGAGAATCTGTCTCAGACAGACAGACAAAGAATGCCTATTGTATTGTTATACATTATGTTAGTATATATAATTATATTTGAATATTTCATTATATTATTATAATTTTGTATTTAATATCAGTGATGTATGTATGTTTTCATGCAGGAAACTAAACACATGAAAAGGACTCGGCTTGTAACTGTTTAGGATTATACGCCACGCAGATGATCTATTAGCATGCTAATAGTTTTAGCTAATAGCTCATATAGCATTTTTGTATTTATGTGAATGAAAAGTTTTTGGTTGCGGTATTGTCAGAAGTTAAATATACATGTAAGCTCTTCTGACAAAAGACGAAGGCTTAGACTGTTGCACCGTATCACTTCAACAGACGGGTGACAAACGATGGCTCGGTTTTGCTGTGTAGGACCTTTTGCTGACATGGTTTGTGTCCTCTTGTTCCCTGCAAATCAATACAAAGTTCTGATTGATCACCTTTATCCTATTATGAACCAATTCTATCCCAAAGGGAATGGTCTCTTCCAGGATGACTCCGCCCCATCCACAGGGTACAGAGGCTCACTGACTGGTTTGAAGAGGAAAAGAATGATATGACCTTCACTTTCACCAGAACTCAACCTAAATGAACACCTAGGGGATATCTGCAGTGGCCTATTATACAGTGCTCTCAGACACAGTCATCACAACACTGCATAAACCGAGGCACTATCCGTTGGAAGAATGTTTTTATCACCACAGTACAGTTCCAGAGGCAGGCTGAATCCGGGCCAAGTTCAGTAAACTGTTCTGGTGCTCTTGGTGGTCCTATAGCTTACTACCTTTATTCTATCGATTCCTTTAGTCTGTCTTCTGTCTGTATGTGCTGCTCAAATAATAATCTACAGCAACGTTAATGATTCTGCGGCATACAGCTGAAGAACAGCAGTTTGTACAGTGATGATTCTCATTAGCTCAACATTGGCAACGACAAACACAAATAGGCCGTGTGTTTATTGTTTGAGCATGAAGGGGATGGCAATCCTTTCGCTTTGTATGTACAGACATTAGTTTTCAATTAGACATTAGTCAAGCAAACATGCAAGCATATATGGATCCATGTGCACTGTGCAGAAATTTGCATGCGTTTCGCTTTTGTTTGTGATTGTTGCATCCGGTGTGAATATTTTCTGAACTTAACAAATGTGAAATTTACTTTTGTTTATGTAGGCTTATTTCAGTAGGCAGCATTTTTTTGTGACGTGAACGTAGTTGTGTAATGACATATTCTGGGCTGACTTACGTTAAAATGTCGTGACATCTCACGTACTTCTCAATGTATACCTGGTTATATGTCAGAGTTGTATAATGGTGATGAGGTTAACTACAACTACTGAGCAAAATATTCACCTAACCAATCACCAAGCAATGAAGATTATATTATCAAAATATATGTTTCAACAGGAACAGCCAAATATGAAGAGAACCAAGTTTTAAACAAGGTTCAGGAGAGCTCTAAAGATCTAATGAATCCATCAACTTCCTCAAAAACCAGGCACTTTAGAGGACTGAAAAAGAGAGACGCAGCGAGACTGTGAAGGAGAGGGCGTGTGATGCGAATAACAATAAGATGCAGATGCGTGTATGAAAACTCGCGAGGAGAGCCTGCGTAAATGATTACATCGAACAGGAAGCCATCAGGGGTGGAGCAAAATCTGAGCATGCCAAATATGCTTCAATGGATCAGCCTTAGGGAAGGTGGAGCATAGCAAGAAAGAGATAAATGCTTTGGGGCTGAGGTATAAACTGATATGCAGATTAACCCCCCAACTTCTCTTTCATGAATGCGTGCGCACACACACGTGCAAACACACACAGACATACACACACTGACACACGCACATGTGCGCGCACAGTATCTACAAGGACTAATCAAGGATCCTAGCAAACTAGAATTAAGCAGATTTATAATGCAAAGGAGTAAATTAACTGACTAGGATTCCACTGGCTCCGTTTAATGAATGTGCAATTTATAATGAATATTATTTTTATTTATGTAATAAATGTTCATACGAACAACATAACAGAATGGCACTGGGCCTATCATGTGCTTCTAATGTGCTTATATTTGATTTGGAAGTAAATTACATTTGGTGTTTAAGATTTAGGAAGCTCCACAGGAAAAGTCTGGCAGCTAAATCAATTTCACATAATAGAAAATTCCAGTGCTTTTCCCCAAGAGAATGGTTTCCAACCAAATTACAGAACTGAGACAGTCAATAACAGAGTGCGAGACAGAGTGAGAAAGACACAAAGAGAGATAAAGGGAGATAGACAGGAACTGCTTTACCTTGATAAGGTCACCCAGCAGTTTGTTGGCCTCGGCATACGCTTTCTTCACCTCTTTAAACTTGTTGCCCAGACCCATGCTATGGGCCTGGAAGTGAAGGTTAGTGTACTGGCCTCCTGGGATCTCGTTCTCATAGACATCAGCATTCCCAGACTTCATAGTGGCAGTACAGTCAAAAGGAGCATACAGACCACGGGTGACCTCCCAGTACTCACTGTAGTCAAACACTTTCTCCAGAGAGATCCCTGAGAGAGCACAGACATAGGGAATGAGATATACGTTGCCCATAAATATACTGATCAGTATGTCTATCAATTATCTCTTTCTGTTTTGTGAAAACGAACAGGACACAAAAATGACGTTTAAGATAGCAAAATATAAAATTCCAAATATATAAAAAATATCTGTGTTTTCATATATTTCACACTGAGAGAGAAAGAGAGAGGTAGTTTTCCACAAAGGTTTGTGCAAAGACATGAAATTCATTGCACTGGGTTCCAAAATTACAAGAATATTGATAGTCGCTTTTTCCAGAAATCACCTCACTTTATTGGGGATCTAGCAATGTCATTATGTCATTAATGTTATATCCAATAGAAGTGTAGAAGTGTCTCACCACTATAAAGAAAAAAATACTTCATTTTTATGCTATGAAGGTGCTTGACTAAATGTAATCAACCAGTCTTCTCTTAATTTCCCCATGTACATTAGTGTTTGGGTTGCTAGCTGTTATGAAAGAAATGAAATGAAGATACTTGAGGAAACATGACCTATAACAGGGTAAAGCAACCTTGTTCCTTTCCTTAAAACCTGATGGTCAGGTGGGCTTGGTTATGGTTGGGGCTAGAGTCTTCAGGGTGGCAGAGGTTGTGTATTCTTCCTTACTTATTATACTTATTATGGTAATCCTACATTATGCATGACAAATGATTGACTACAATCAACAACTGTATGACTCACCCATAAGCACAAGTCACCTATATGGCAGGTTTTCCTGATTAATTCAAGGGGGCGTCCATCGAGCATTCAGAATACCCCATGGGGGAGTGAGAGGCTCGGTTACCTTTAGCCGTACATTGACTTCCATTCATTTTCAGCTATTTTACATCAAATAACTTCTGAATCGCTCTGTCCATTCATATAACCATTGTTATTTTCTAGAGAAACACAACACTGTATGACAGGCTCCATTACCTCATATCCCTTAAAGATCCCAGTGAATCAGAACACTTACCAAAATTGGCTGTACATGGAAAAAAAAGATGTCAAAGTCACATTCAAAGTCAGAAAGTGAACCAGAAGAAGTATTGAGGTGCAGCTACCACAGACAGTGAGGCAGCTCACTGTCACTTTAAGTTTCCTTACATCATCAAAACTGAGCCATTTTCTGGGCAGTAGACAAACGGTCAACAAGAGGCTCACCAGGAAGTAGCTTCAGTCTGGCTTCACTTCTCTTCATTCAAACCCTATGGAGAGGCTCAGTCCACTATTTTCTTTTACTGTCTATGGATAAATGTCTAATACGTATAGATATAGTATATGTATCCATTAGGTAAGGGAAGAGAGAGAAAAACAAAACAAGACATTGTAAAAAAACAAAATGTAATTAACAATTGATGATTGTGAATCGAAAACAGACAGAAAGAGACAGTTTGTTAAATAAATTGCAGAGAATTGAGCACTTAACCATAGTAAAAACACACAGAGTGAAATTTCCATTAACAAAACAGTGAGAGAAATGAATGTTTGTTAATGGCCATGCGACCAACAGCGAACAGCTAATAACACAAAATTACATAGGATGCATGAATGCCAGAGCTGTTGTGGTTAATGGGAGCTGGTTTTTCTGTCCATCTCTCGAAACATTAGAGCCTGATAGTGATCCAGAACCAATTGTGCTTGGATCTCTCTCCAAACACGCCATCAATCAATAACACACCCACGCTAATGTCAGAGAACGGCAATCAATGCTGATTTAATTAAGCCCCTTGCTAACAGCCCATACAGTTAGGGGCACCTTTCACCTCTCTCTCTCTCTTTCTCTCACACACACACAAACACACACACAGCCTTACAGCCCCACGCATCCACTCACAGTGACTGCAACGGATTAGACGCCATTATTCTGCTGTGATCTGGTTTGTGACATGGGTCATTAGCACATAATGAAGTCACCACTAAGTTGTATTTGGTTTGATCAAGATTGTGTTTGTGTGCAAGTGTGAGATAGGATGAGAAAGTGAGAGGAGTGAACAATTAATGGAAAACTTCATTACACAAAAGCATATATTCCAAATGATAAGTCTGAAAGATGTGTGAAATGATAGCATCAGTCTCAGAGAATTTACACATGCACGCCTTTAAAACTACACCAAAAAGACAAAAATGGTTAAATGTATTTTTCTTCTTCCAGCTAAGCTGGGCCACAATTTTACCTCCTGTGCACTCTCTATGTTCTTTCAGTCACTTTCAAGAAAAACACATGAATAAGAGAAAGACAAAGTTACAGAGAAAACGGTGGATAAAGGCTCAACAGGGGATTTATGAAGCTAGTTGCAACCCTGTACTTAGTGGGAGAGAACTGGATGTAGAGATGGCGTGAGAAGAATGACAACTGTGGTCAGATAGGTGACAGAAGAAGGAAGAGAAGCTCCCAATTAATGAAAGAGTGATGCAGAATATACTGGAGGGAGAAAACACAGCAAAAAACAATGGAGTTGGAAATGACAGAATGCAGTGCAAAGTAAAGACGCTGCAACAGAGAGAGATTGAGAGAGAGAGAGAGAGAGAGAGAGAGAGAGAGAGAGAGAGAGAGAGAAAATGAAGACAAAGAGCATCTGAAATCAGGTGAAGGCAGAGGCAATGTCTCACTGAAAATGAAAAAAGTATGAGAGAGAATGACAAAGCTATAGGGGAAAAAGTAGAAAGAAAAAAGCAATTGCAGAACCAACACTAGGGACATAGTTGCCATTTTTAGCCCCTCAACTTTCCTACATCTGAACCAGGTAGCAAAACAATTTCTCAGACTATTCAATTTCATATCTTAATCAATTTGCAGACACTTCTATCCAGGGTGACTTATAAGAGGTGCAAACAGCTGAAGGCGAGGCAATACAAAGTACAGAGTCTGTAAGGACTCATAACCTGAAAGCATAGAGACTAGCATGGTCTAAGCCAATACACAGAAAGTTTAAACCTAAGTATATAGAAAACATGGGTAAATTAGTACCAGACAGCTACATAAGCACTGGCTGTTTATTAAGCAGAGCCAAATGAAAAGCAGCTTAAAAATCATTTATTAAATTCTCTGATATAGAATTAAAAGAGAATACTGGATTTGGGCAACCATTGAGTTAGTACGGGACACCTTAATATGACTTTCCTGACAACTGACTATGTTACATAACCCTTTATAATCTGCTTTTGCCAATTTAGATTTCAAGTTGCCATAATACCCATGTAAAGTCACTTGAATTGATAACTAATTAATAAATCAGAGTCAGTGCTTCTTAGGAATGCTTGACAATATAAATAAAAGTGACAAAATGTGAAGAAAAAGTATGATCTCTGTGACTTTACCCATGGCGTGGTTATTGATGCCTGATGGGCTGGTTTGAGTATTTCAGAAACTGCTGATCTCTTGGGAATTTCACACAAACATGACAGAGATTTCAGAGGCAAATGACCAGATTGGTCTGAGCGGGCAGGAAGCTGACAGTAACTCAAATTAGAACTCTTTACAACTGTGGTGAGTGGTGAAGCATCTCAGCATGACCAGCACATCAAACTTTGAGGTGGAAGTGCTACAACAGAAAAAGATCCCATTGGGGTCCACTCCTGTCAGCCAAGAACTAGAAGCTCAGGCTATCATGGGCACAGGCTCATTGAAGCTGGATAGGTGAAGACTGGAAAAAGTTGTTTTTCTAATCTTCAACTGCCCAGCGCCAATCAATCTGGTCATTTTCTTCTGATCTCTTATAAATAAGGTACTTCCACCCACAAAACTGTCACTCAGTATTTTGTACCATTCTGTGTAAACACTAGAGTCTGTCGTGTGTGAAAATCCCAAGAGATCAGCAGTTTCTGAAAGACTCTGAAAGACTCAGCCCATCTGGCACCAACAACCATGCCACAGTTAAAGTCACACAGATCACATTTTCCTCATTCTGATGTTTGATGTGAACATTATCCGAAGCTCTTGATCAGTATCTGCATGATTTTATGCATTATACAGCTGCTAGCTGAGTGGATGATTGCATAACTGCAGAAATAAGCAGGTGTAATGTGTGTTCCTATTAAAGTGGATAGTGACCGTATATATAGTCTCTAATCATGAATTAGAGCGTTTAGGTATGATGAATTCATGACTATATGTGACTGACGTGCCAACAGTACTCTCAGCTACAAAGTCCCCATCACATCCCACATCACATTTTTACCCCAAAGTTGAAGCTGAAATGCAAGGCGTCAAATTACAATGGTGTGCAATGCAGGACTAGGTAAAGCAGGACTGCTCTTTATATAGGATAACACTCACCACCAGCAGACAGCTTAATTTCAGTTAAATTAATCTAAATTAGTTGTATAGGCCTAGTTTCATAGCAGCGTATAATGTACATTTCCACAGTAGGTGTATATTATATCTTTCTTGAAGAAAATGCAAGGGTACAGAATTACATTTCTTTGAGACTGATTGGATGCATCCCCTGTGTTTCCCATGTCCATGGCACCATCACCGAATCATGAGGAACCAAATATAAACAGACTCTAAACAATGTATATAGAATAATGATGGGATAAACATAGAGTAAAAGCAATGAACTGCTTTGAACACAGGGGTGAAATAAACAGTAATGAAACTAACAGGAGTCTCATTAATAACAGGCAGCCCATCCATTGAACTTTTACTTGTGTGTCTGCTTGTGCCGACAGCTCCTAGACAACTCAATTAACTAATGCTCTTACATGTTATTAACAGAGCATATGAGAGGAGCAGTGCTAGACAGAGAGGCAGTAGAGGTGAGGGACTGAGAAATTAATACAAGTCCAAAGTGAGCAATTCCCTTAACAAAATTGCTTATAAATGAAACCATCCAATCACAGATGCATGCATTTCTCTCTCTCTCTCTCGGTCACAGACACCCTTCACTGCTTCAGAATCATTTACATACACAGGTGGCTCAACGATTGCTTAATCTAATTAACCATCTTTGTTATTTTTGTATCCTGTCCTCTTGCTGCCATTCATTCTCTCTCCCTCTCTCTCTCCCTCCCTCTGCCAAGAGTAATAGGCTGTAGATGCTTCAGATATCTTGTATTATAGAACACTGGATAAGAGAGAGGAGGCTGTGTGTGAAACTAAAGCACCCGCTGACTCCCTCCTACCCCACCATCCCACTGGCACAGAGGACCGAGGAAGCGAGAGAGAAGCAGCAGCAGCAGCCTGGGGAAGCCTGAGAGTGGGAAAATAGGCTCGTGCAGGCATAGGCCAGTGCTGTGTTCAAACTGATGCACTGGAGGGAAGGAAGGTCAAAGGGTTAGTGCAATAAAAAAGAGAAACCAGACGAGGGAGGAGGAGGGATGCATCACAATGTGTGTATGTACACACAAGAGACTCTGGAAAGTCTTTTTAGTTCTCTCTATCTCTATTCACCATCCTGACAAATAAAAGTACATTTGCACTGGCAAAAACCATTGCTGGAGATGCTGGGTTTAAGTGAAATAATATGTAGAGGACAGAAGGAGAGACACTGCAAAGTGTGAAAGTTACAAGTAGTTCTGTATATTCCCTATACTGAGAAAAGCACCGATGACTGGTTTCCTCTAAACACTAAGAGAACTCCATGTTCAACACATTTACTGAATTATATAACAAATTACACCAATTACACTCTAGGCCGACATGAGAGAAAGCGAGTTCGCTTTGTCCATGCATAACCAGGCTGAAACACACTGTTTACTTTGAGCTACAGATTTTCTCTCTGATGAAGTAGCTCCATCTCTAAAAGGATGAATTGTACCGCTTGAGAGGTTAATTAGGGCTTAATTCCATGACTGCAAAATTCATGAAAAATTCTTTTACAAGAATACGTTTTGCATAAGTGTTTATTCATTGCTCTAACAAACTGCCCCTAGATTTCCACAATAAGTGAGTTTTGAATCAATGGAGGTTCTGTTCTTCTGTCAATACACAAAAATACATTGAGATTCTTTTCTGTGGTAATTACACACTGTACACTGCAGATGCAGTACTCAGCAACAAGGTTGAAAGAAGCTGGAGTATTTCTTTAATAACAGATAAAAATATATTATTATGCACAAGTGTTATGAAATGAACTTGAAACAATCAGGTTTGTCTATCCGGATTATTCTTCTGCATTATGTTAGTTGACATCCTCAGCATGAGCGGTCTCTTTCTTTAGTGTCAGCCTGTAGAATATATGTTACTTTTTATAATAAAGAGGAAAACATTCATTTTTACTTGACGTAGTAGTGCACAGAGAGGTTCTTAAATTTCCTGAATACAGTTCTCTTTGAGGAACCTTAATTCACTGCCTATCTGTATGACCTCCTGATATATAACAGTTCAACTGGCTGTGCGTGAGATAGATAAAGAGGGAGAAATAAGGAGGGAATGTGATGTTAGTTGTGTCCGTGCTTTCCTAAGAAACGCTGTAATGTGGCTGTGATTAGAGAGAGATTAGAGTTAGTGGGCCCTGAGACTGAGCCTGTTACAACATAAGATAGTGGAGTAATCTCTAGAGATTTTACACAGTTATTAGTTTCCTTTTGTAACAACTATTTTTCAAACAAAACCCATTCTCCTTGTATTGTGCATTGGAAATGGAAAGAAATATAATCCCAATTGAAAATACATTATATGGCACGAAGAAATAAAATCAGTTATTAATTAAAATTTAATAGATCATTCATTGTCTGTAAGTACCTTTAAATTTCAGTTGCCAGCACTTTTACACTCTAAGTGATGATTCTCAACACAGTGCTCCATTTTTGAGCCCATAACTCTCTTCATTGCCAGCTAGGTCGACCGCTTCTCTGAGCATGCATAGCAGTGTGAGCGAGCACGGTCAATAAAAATGCCTTTAAAAAGATGTCGTGAGCTTGTGATCACAGAACAGGAAGTGGTGTTCACGGAATGCTTAGCGTCGAAGTGTTGTCGTAAGAACACCGCTGCTAGGCAACAGCAACATCGATGAACAAAACACACCTTGTTTAGGCTAACGTTAACAATTTAGCAAACTAACAAGCAGGTAACTGAATGTAGGAAATGCAAAGGCATAATTAAAAGACAAAGCCAATGGGAAGATCAACATTTTCCTCAGATATATTATAAAATTATGAAGAAAAGTCTATATAAAAATACACTGGACTTGCTATACACCAAAAATGTACTTCCATGGCCTCTGCCATTTCTGAAAACATCCGCAAGCATGCCACATCTCAAACGCAGAGCTTTCAGAGAATTTCCACTTACAAAGTTGTGAACATCACAAGAGAGGGGCGTTAATGGATTTTTCTCATGAACATGGTAAACACGACCTCATTTGAAGGCACCTTGAGACATGTGCAATTCCATTCCCTTTGCCCACCAGCGTAAAGTGAATTTTTGAGACTTTGCGAGTAGGTGTAAGATGTTACCACTGCTATGTCTGCTCACACTCAACTAACCCCCTTTATTCTGAAAACACATTTAAACAGAAATGAAACAAATCACAATAAACCACAATAAATTTTATGTTAGTTACAATAACAGCTGAACTAATTACATAGCTAAAATATGCAGAATAACATTTGGAAGGCAACATGAACCATTAGGTTTTTTTTCCTCTGAGAAATGTCAGTTGAATGTCAGAAATGTCATTGTCGCCTCACAGCAAGAGGGTCCTGGGTTCGATCCCCACATCACCCAGCCTTTCTATGTGGAATTTGCATGTTCTCTCCATGCATGCGTGGGTTTCCTCCCACAGTCCAAAGACATGCAGATTAGGTCAACTGGCTACTCTAAATTTCCCATAG
>JAQQZR010000001.1:8200029-8217196 GCA_030068235.1 Notoglanidium macrostoma
GGGATTGGCTCCAGCTTCCCCGCGACCCAGATGGATAAAGCGCTATAGATAATGGATGGATGGATGGATGGATGTTTAAATTGTTAACATTTCCCCCAATCTCTTATTGTAGTTGCTAGTTTACAGTGACGTTGAAATTTTTATTTTATCCAGTCTCAATGTAATTGCCAGTTCCCACTGTTGTAATTTTCTCCTCTGTCCTATGACAGTGAATCCAGGGAGGAAGGATAAAAGCTCACACACACTTTTCCATGGCATCCCGGATGCCATCCACAGCATCCTGTCAAACTGCCACCCACATCGCATCATCAAGCTTGGAGGAATGACAACGCTAGCTTCACAATATGTCTCCTTTAGAATGATTATCTACTCCAAGTCTGTGTTTAAAGTGTTCACAGCAACGGCTTATTAGCTCGGTGGAGGATGATTCATGTTCTACTTTAAACTGAAATAATATAAAGTAGGGGAATCTGGCCATTGTTTAAAATGAGATAAACTATGAAAAAAAGGGCCACTTCGAACTATGAAGCTGTTATCCTTAAATGCCAAAGTGCTGGATTTTGCTGGTGTGTTTGTTGTGTTCAGTGCCTGAAGAGAACACCTGTCCAGCTGTGAAATGAAGATAAAATTTGACACTGGCAGGCAACTCAGTTTATAATAGTACCTTGCGGTGTGCAGCTGATTTGTTCTTTCAAAAAAGTGCATTACATACAGAATGTACAGATGATGGAGTGTTTTCTCGTGTGCACATACAGCTTCTGCACTCAGCCTGACACTTTGTCTCAGAAATAGATTTGTAAATTGAGATTTCTAAATGTTTGATCTGCACTGACCTTGAAGAGGCTTCGCTACACCAAACATAGTTGGTGTGAAGCGACCAGGTCAACAGAACAGTCAGAATAATCAAAAAGACTTCACAGAGGAGAGGAGGACCAGTTGCAAATGATCCAGCTGACAATCTAATGTCAAGGATTTCGATGTTGTGGAAGCAGTAAGGTAAGAAAAGGGCCATCATCTGTCGTATGAATACAATGGAATATATTTGTGGTTATTTAATTAAGCATGACTTAAAATCATAGGCAGTCCAACACACACATTTCTCTTACAGTAGGAACTTTTCCCAACAACACAGAATAAATTATAATCAAAAACTTCCATCCATTTGCATACTATACATTAAAGAGCTAGACACTAAGTTACATTAAGTGTTGCATTGTTTTGGCTAGGAAAATGCTGACTGGCTGCTGAATCTAGAAAACCCACTGTGCATGGTGAGCTACAGAATTAAAATTTCAAGCTCTGTGTGTATGGCAAGGACCTGCCTATGAGCGCACAGGCTGATGCTGGACAGGTGGAGCATCATAAGTCTGGGGAAATGCAGGGAAAGACTTGTAAGAGCTTCTGTCAGTACACAGGATGACGAAGTAAGGGATACGGAAGGAGATAAATGGAGAAAGTATGTCAGAAGATTCAAGCTGAAGGTTCAATATGTGCCATATGTTCAGGATCTAATTAATGAAGTGGTGGGAAATGATGGTAAAATAAATGTTAGGCAGCACTGATTTTTGGAATAGTAACAGATGAGTTGGGAGTGCGGGTGTAGTTAGGAATTAAGATCAGGGGAGCATTATTATTCTAAATCAAATTAGATACATCTGCATAATTCAATTAATAAATGTGGCATTACACAGTTTGGGTGGATGCCAGACAGTAATAAAAGCAGAGTTTATCTATCAAACAATCTTGCATAGGAGGACTAAGTACACAACTCCATTACTCAAACCATAATATACAGTAGATACTCCTGGTGAGATATTACTCCAATACAAGTGAACGTTGTCCAATCAAATTTTTACTGGAGTTAAAGTACTGGAGTACATGATTTTGAAATTATTTAAGTATACAAAAGTACCTTTTAATATTTTCAATGTTTCTTTTTATACGTCAATGCATTGGTGCATTGTTGCCACAATGCATTTACAGGACCTAATGACTCCAAGACATATATTTATGAAAGGACTTTAGTCAGTAATGTTAAATCGACATTTTTGCTAGCTAATTACTAGCATGGATGTGTGATTCACTAAGGACCTGGTCCCAATATGACATGATCCATAAAAATCCTTTAAAAGTCAGTTGACCAATTATAGCATAAAAACCACAACAAGCACTTTGACCTTGAATGTAGTAGTAGCTTGCTATGATTGGTTTCCTCCAGTGATGAACACAATGTATGGCCGGTCGCATTTTAAAAAACTAAATGAATTTCATCCACGGACTTCAAAGCTATGCTTCAAAGTAACAAGTAACAGTAGCCTGAATAGAAATGCAATGGAGTCAAAAGTACAGTATTTTCTTTCAAATTGAGTAGTCATAAGTTTCCAAAAAATTTATAGAAGTACAGATACTTGAAAAATGTACTTAAGTACAGTACTCAAGCAAAACTACTCTGTCTACCTCTGCAAGCTTACCATGTTAAAGGAATATGAAATACAACTTCAGTTACAGTCTCACACCATGCTAATATCAACAGCTACATCTTACTTTATAAATCCAGAGCTACCCCCTTTCCCAATTTCCCCCCCGCTAATTTGGTCACTTGCCAATTCCCGTCCACCATCAAGCAACAGCTACCAACCAGTAAGGAAGACTAACACTTCATCCAAGACTTCTGTTTGAACTGCTGTACTCATGCAGCACACCATGGGACAGTGCAACACATTCTAGGGAGAGTGCCATCTACCCTTTTCTACATACAGTATATGGACTCAAAGGCACCCAAGAGTATCAAGAGAAGTGTCACTGTGATGGAGTATGCTATCCCGCTCACTCAAACAGCATGGCCAAGTTTGCTTCCTTGGCCCCGGATGGCTGTGGCATCATTGGGATTCTAACTTGCGATAATAGGGCCAGATCTACCTTTCTTTTTCTTTTCTTGGAGTAGGCCTCCCATACTGTCACCTGGATATGCCATTGGTCAGAGCTGATCTAGTGGACTAGTAGCTTTCAAATACATCCTGATTAGTTAATCCTGCTTTTCCATCAGACATCTTAGAGCCAGTTATTAAAAATATTATTATTTTTAGGAGCATTATAATAATGACTCCTGTGCAAAACAATATGATTTGACATTTAAATAGATCAGCTCTGCTAGTCAGCCAGCTTTTGCCCGAACATCATTTCCCTCTCCTGTGGGAATTTTGCGCATTTTCATTTTACTCTCCTGAGGGAATTTTCTGCCAGGGTCGATTTGAACAGCAATATAAGTGTTTTTTTTCCCCCCCTGTGGTTTTGTACAAATGCTGAGCTTTCTAAAGCTTCCATTAACCTACACCGTGGCTTCTCTCTGAGAGCTCTTCAGTCATCTCTTGTTCAACCTCGACCATGTCTCTACTCAATACCTAAAACAGGCTGATTGCTTCTCCTGTCCACTCCTAACACCATCAGCTGCTTTATAGCGTAGTCATTTACTGAAGAGCGGAGAGACTGCTCTGGGGGATGATGTGGCTCGGCTTGTGTTCTCTCAGCTCTACAGCACGGAGACTGTGTCTTATCTCCGCTGTAGCTGGGTGAAGATTCTCACACCCAGTGAAAAGTGTGTGTGTGTGTGTGGGGGGGTCCAGTCTTCATGCAGTGACTATGTTGAGGACGACGTCCTCCTTCTACCTTTTTTCCCCTCTGTTGCTCAAAGAATGTTAGATTTAGAGAGTTTTCATTTTATCCCTTTTCAGACAATACTTTAGGGAATGAAAAAGCCTTTTAAAATGTTTCAAGTGCAGCTTCAACTCCTGCACTATTATGACAGATGTTGACCATAAAATTTCCGCCCAAGTCTTTGGCGCCTCTCTCAAAAACGGCCATTTGATGACCCTCACAAATCCTGTTCTACAATATCATACACAGTAAAATCGGCAGTATTAAATAAATGCCCACTGTGTTAAATTTACTCCTGCAGAGTGTATTGATCGCTGTAGTTTTTGCTTCAGCGCTGTGTCTAACAGCACTGTGCTCAGCGGAAAGAGGATGGTAGTGATGCTTTGACAATTAATCTGACTACCGTTTTTTTTTTTTTAAGTGCCTTTTATCCTTTGGAAACACTTCCTGCTGTTTTGCAGTGAATCTCTACTTGAAAAACATCTCAATCAGAAGGCTAATTTAGCAAGACAAGCCACCAACTACTTTTATAAGAGTACTTCACAATATATATTAAGATTTTATTTAAAATCGCAGTTTTTGCTTTTTTATTTGATATGAGTGAGGTAATATCTGTTCAGAAGAAGCTCAGATTAAATGATTTTTGGATACAGACTACCCGTCTCTCTGCTTCTTTATTTATTCCGTAGGGTTTAAATGTACTCTCACTGTCTTTCTGTTGTGTTTCAGATATGTTTTACTTCTCTTTCCAGTTCCCAGGACATTCTGCTGTAATATTCTGTTTGTTATAGTTGTACATCTTCTGCTTTAACGTATCTGATGTCTATAGTTTTATTCTGCTCATCTCTGATTTTTTTTTACTTTAGAGTTCAAAAAGGGAAAATTCAGAAGTTGATCTGAATCGTGATGTCTCTTTTTGGATAACGTATATAGTCAGAGAACTGCACGCCCCTGCTACAAAAGCAGGTCAACATTATTACTTGGTTAAAATATACCATAACACATGGCTGGTGTTCATAAAGCCATATGACCCCTACATAAGCTCATAACATAAACTTGGATTCTTCAACAATACATGAATAATAGACTTCACAAAACCAATTTTAATGCAATGCCACATAAAATCTATTATTATTATTATTATTATTATTGGGGCGGCACGGTGGTGCAGTGGTTAGCGCTGTCGCCTTACAGCAGGAAGGTCATGGGTTCGAATTGGCTACTCTAAATTGCCCATAGGTGTGAATGCGAGCGTGTGTGGCTGTTTGTCTGTGTTGGCCCTGTGATGGACTGGAGACCTGCCCCGGGTGTACCCCGCCTCTCGCCCGAACATGCTGGGATTGGCTCCAGCTTCCCCGCGACCCAGATGGATAAAGTGGTATAGATAATGGATGGATGGATGGATTATTATTATTATTAAAAAAGACAGGTATCTTACTTACCAGTGTCATGTTTGGTGCCCTTGGTGCAGGCCACTACAGCTCCCATGCTGGGCTGAGATGTCATGCCAGCCATGGAGTCCACCGCCACGTCTACAATATCAGCTCCCGCTTCAGCACATGCCAACATGGCCGCCACACCCGCACCTGCTGTGTCATGAGTGTGCACGTGGATGGGAACTTCTGGGAATCTCTCTCTCAAAGCTGTGATCAGCAAATGACTCGCCTCAGGTTTTAACAAACCAGCCATGTCCTAGAGAGAGACTCTCAACATCACCATATTGTCTGTTTTATGCCATAGTATACATATGAGATATATGTTTTACATCATTTCCACACGCACACACCCTACCTTTATAGCCAGTATATGCGTCCCAGCCTTGACAAGTTCCTCTGCTAGCTGCATATAGTATTCCAGTGAGTATTTCTGTCTCATGGGATCAGAGACGTCTCCTGTGTAAGAGATGGATGCTTCCACCACGCCTCCAGCTGTGCCAGCAGCCTCCATCCCCAACAGCATGTTAGGCAGGTAGTTTAGAGAGTCAAATACGCGAAAGATGTCCATACCATTCTCCTTTGCCACTTCACAAAACCTAAACAGTGTTAATTTTGACAAGAATTTTAAATTTAGTTTTAGCCACTTGCATAAACTTTTTGTATTTTCGGTTTAATTTTGGTTAATTGTTTCAGAGAGTTTCATGATACTTGTTGTAAAAAAAAAAAAAAGCTGTAGGGCACATAAGATGGGCTATTATAGGAGGGGGATTGCCAGAAGGTTTAGCTTTTTTTAAGCGATTGGTGGTGTTGCTATGTGGATGTTATTTGGAGTTAGCCACAAATCTGTTTCTGTTTTGCTAGTTATTGAGAGATGTTATTTTGTATTCCGAGACTACTATTTTCTTATAAAGATGTTACTTCATTCAGACCCATCCCATGTGTGTGTTCTGACCAATATAATTCTTAGAATTCAGGAACATTGTGAAAGCTGTTACCAATCCTACTGATTCCCTCGCTTCCCAACCATGTCCAGGAACAATAGGGAAAGTATTATAAATATATCATTACTATGAAAAATATTGCTGAAGGATCGTTCTACTGGCTGTAAAAAGAATTCCCTTGAGAAGTAGGCTAGGTTGTCCGCCCAAACAGAGGCAGCTATTTTGTCTGGTTTTAACAATTCAGGGCATAAATGAACAGCAATTCTACCATAATTTTCATTATCGAGTATTTTTTCCATTTACATGGTCATTACAAGTTTGTCATGAAATAAAAGGCTGTCAGTGGGCACTTATCTACAAAATTTCTATTGACAAAATGAACACTGAACCTAAACACTGAGGCTGGGAGGACAGACGTGTCAAGGGAATCACATTTAGAAGCTTCAAGTGAGTTCTTAGTAACATGTAATATAATACTTTTGGCTTGGAGTGAGTTAGTATTTGGTTGTGGTAGCACATGTACACTGAAGTGGGGTGGCATCAATAGAGGATGTAAGGTGATTAGGACAGGTAAACACTGTTTTTCTCTTGTGTATGTATGTGCTAAAATGATCAAATAAAATTCTGAGCATTGTTACCTTGTTTTGGACTTGCCTACATTTTTATATTTTATGCTTTTTGATTATCCATGTCTGGTTTTGTCTATTTCGGTTTTGTATATCCATATTTCCTGGTACAGACCTTAACCCAGTTTTAACTACAAATTTGACTGCGTTTAATAAAAAAATGGATGCAAACACATCTCGAGTCCAAACGGCACAACGTTAGACTAAAAATGTTTAAAAAAAATCCCACTACACCTGCTGTGCTGCTCACACCCACCTCAGTGCAGGTGCATTCATTTCTGGCCTTGAAAAATAGTAATTGAGTACAAACAAACAAAGAAAAAAAAATAGATAAGCTATGCATAAACAGAGCATAAGAGGTCAAGTTGGAAAAGTCAATGATGGAAAAAAAAATTCAGGGTTATGTTTACTGCTAATCACTCACTGGAAAACTTAATGGCCAATTCAGACAGCCATAATATCCATGTGTATGTGTGACAGAGGGAGATGGAGAGAGTATGAATGGAGCAAAGATATTACATGACAAAGATATTCATTATGTTGTCATGAGAGTAGTGTAATGGAATACTTGAACCTGATATCATATATATGAAATCATATGAATTTGAATGAGCAAGAGCAATGTGGCTGGAGTTTGTTCATATTCAGAGAAATAAATTCATAATAAAGGTCAAGACATTTAACCTAACAATGACCTTTTTTATACAAAGATAGTTGTGTGAATTTTTACAGATTTGGAAGTGTGAAATCATGTTGACTTGGCACACACGTTTCAGTAACATGGAGAGGGAATAATGTATAAATCTGCCACAAGCCTTTTTTCTGTAAAGACCTGGCTCGACCAAACTTGCTCCAAACACAACATATTGTAACTCTTCAAGGTACCAATTTTAAAATGTCTTACCGCTTCAGATTCTATTACAGTGTCATAAATCACCTGTGTGTGGTGCATTTCCCAGCATGATGTGCGCTGCTCATGCTTTTATTGTGGCATATGTTGTTGGTTTGGCTTTGGTCCTGTCGTCACCCCTGTTTTACTTCTGGCTTATTTCCGGATTGTGTTCACCAGTTCTATGTTTAGATCCTGATGGGTCTATTTATTCCTTCCTGTGTGCCTCTCTTGTTGTGGATGACACGACTGTGAAAGTTTATGTAATTTGGCATGGGATAGATGTTTATCAAGTCGAAACATGAACATTCCACGCTTGTATAAGCCGTGCTTGACCCGTGACGTGGTTTTATCCGGTGACCCAGTTAGTGCACATGATGTCATCGCAGTAAGAATAATACTATATTCGTCTGTCAACAAAGCAACTGGAAGGAAGAATAAAAGCTCAGAGGACAAACATAATTACTCTCATATAATCTGACATGCCTTCTCGAAGCCTGGCCACTGGATGTCCACAGTTTCCTAGTGTTCAAGTTCGCAAAGGATCCGAAGCTTCGAGAACAGTGGACCAAACAAGTGCAAAGGACACGGGCAACTGTTCTCGTCAACATTACATGAATGTGTTACATTAATTATAGGCCTTTTCTTTTTGTCTGTATTTCTTGTTTGTTAGTCTCGCTTGTTCTCTAGATTATGGATTTGCCCTTTTCATAACGCTGGTGGAGATCTGCCCTGTGTTGTGGATCATGACTGTGAGTTTCGGATTCACCTTAATTAAAAAAAAAAGCAAGCACTTGCTTCCCGCCTCTGCATGTACAGTACATTACACACGAGCTATTTTTATGTGTACTTTGAGTTTGCATAGTTGAAAGTGTGCATGTGTGTATGTTTGTACTTGAACACGGCGTTGTCAGGGTAGTTGGTGTAACCCACTGCATTAGCTCCTCTCAGCAACATCTGGAACGGCACATTGGGTATCAGTTTTCTCAGATGCTGCAGTCTACGCCATGGACACTCTGACAGGAAGCGCATAGCCACATCAAACGTAGCACCTACAAAGAAGCAGAGAGAGACGCAAAGATATATGCATGTGTTAAAATGCTCGATTTAACCTCAGGAACATTCACAAACAAGTATTTTGTTATAAAATGCATGCAGGGGTAAAAGTAACACTTATCTAAATTAGAGTTTTATTTATTTATTTATTTTTTTACAGTATGATTTTTTTCATGTTCGTTATATAAAGTGCAAAAATTATGTTGGAGCATGTATAATGCCAGAAATATGTTTAGTATTTCCATGAACATCAGCACTATGCTGAAACACAAAGATATGAGGAAAAGGACAGCTGTCACATTGGGCACGTTCATAAGGGATCTAATAAAACCTACAGTTCATTCTTATTGGTGTAAAGCTGCTTTGTGACGATGTCTACTTTTAAAAGTGCAATTGAACTGAACTAAATCGATTGTGTGATTGAATGAACACATTATCAAAAGCTGTGGTTAATCATACAGCAACGATATCCAATTGAATCACCTTGTCTCATCCCATTTTTGTGTGCACTTTGTTATACAAAATGTATATTTATTGTACTTTTCTTGGTTTTAATCCACAAATGTAAGCCTTTAAGACGTCACTTTTGTATCAGCCAACTCCATGTCTCAATGAAGGCAACTACCTCATTCACAGTTACTAGACCCAACTGTGCCCTTTGTTCATAAAAGTAATCAATGTAGGTTGAACTAATTGATAATTGTCTTATGTTTGCTCTAAGAAAGAGTCCATATAGTTCAGACAATCACATTTTTGGGCCAAAGATTACAGCATGTTCATTTCTGACCATACCAATAGCATTTCAGATGAGTTAATAGCACACGAACAGTGTCTTTAGACATCGGACTAATCACCAGACCTTCATTTTGCTCTTCAGCAGTGTTACACTTTCAAATTATAATTAAACTAATTGGTATAAAATACAATAATATGAAATAACAATTAGCTTGTAATAATGGTAAACCTTCTTAACCATTTTGTCATAATTGGTTCACTGGAACAAAACATTAAAGGCACCCAGACTTGTACAGAAACACTGCATTTGTCTTTGTGCAGGATAAAGGCTTTAGCCTCATTAAACACTGCAACTCAAAGCATGCAACCATGACAACAGAAAACCTGTCAGAATAAAAATGTAGAAAAGCAGTACCACCTATATACTCAAAATTGATTTCTGAGTCAATTGTCAATAAATCAAGCACATGAAGGCACAATTAAGAGCTACTGACCAAAAGAACAAATAAGACCCAGGATTCCACCTTCATGGCTTGGTGTTCTTACGCAACAAAACCAAAAGCATTAAACATTAAACATTATACTCCTAGCTGCTTGAGCTTATATAAAAGAAAGTTCTAGACAATAAAAGTGCTGTAATTCCCTTATAGTAAAACTATAAGCCCAAAAATACCTGCAAATGAAACATAACGTTCTCTACATCTGCCTCACATTCATCTTTTTTTCATTAATGCAGATTTCCTTGGTATACAACAAAGACACCAGTAATGGACTGTGCTGTCAGAAGATGCTGGAAGGCACTGTATTTTAATTTTGATTTATCATGTTGCTGTGAGATATAGCAGTTACGCCTTGTTAACTCGTTGCTTTGTTCTGTATCAGATGACAGACTTTTTTATTTTTTTTTTATTTTTACAGTGATAATGCTGATATTCTGTTATCTTTTCTCAGCTCCTCTCATATCTGTTCCTGTCATACATGAGCTGCAGTCGTAAGCCATGATTGACATCCTCTTATTTGATGTTGCCATTAACAATTATGCTTTCGTGCCACAATGAATATAGTCATTTAGAAATGTTCATAGCCAAAGTTGACTGTGACAGGACCGTGATTATAAATAAGGTTTGTGCTGTTGGATTTATGTATACTAATACTGTACATATTCTATAACTGTACTCAGCAGTTGGACAACATAAGGAAATAACCCACACTGACAAAGTGATGTTTGCTAGTTGGCCTGATGTAAAGTTCCACTGCATCACTTTCACTTAAGGATTTGGAAGCAGTGATGCGTTAAAAAGATTTCATCCTGCTCGCATACATATCATTGTTTACTTCTGATACATTTTGTTTCAGTTAATCCCACAGCTTCCTATTATAGCTTAATGTTTTTGCTCTAAGCAACTGACAACAGGCAAAAAAAAAATCTGTTAAATAAGTCATTTTAAAAAATAACATGAACCTAAAGGAGCCTGTATTTGGAAGCTCAGTCTGTGTTTTGTGAACAAAACATGATGGGGCATGCTATTGTAGGAAAATAATTAAAGAGGCCAGCTCACCCTTCCCTTTCAGTTGTTTTGAAAGCATGTGACCGCTACCTGCTAGCTCTCCGTGCGGCAAAACCTCAGCAAATTTACTATTAGTGATCCCTTTTAAAATCCATCTAGAATTTATCTTTATTTCTTTATTCAGAACAATACCTGAATACCTGATCTTTTCTTTCCTTTTCTTCGCAGCCATCTGCGATATGGCCATTACACGCGGAATAACCATACAAAACCATAATGGAACAGATTAATATTTTAAATATACATACGTTGACAAAATAACTTAAATTTCAGGTTACATTTTAAGATCTATAGACTAGGATGTCGCCGCATTGTTGTAGAATGTTCTGGAAAATCGCTACACTTGAAAATGGCGACTCGTCTGGCGCAGAGGATTCTGGGAAGAGTGAGCCGGCCTCTTTAACAACCAGGAAGTGTGTTGTGTTTTGTCCTTCTACACCACAGCTATTTGCCAACACTATGCCGTTTCATCCCATTATGTACTTGTACACAGTGGCTGATGACAATAACATGAACCTTGAACTTTATACTTTAATAAGTAAAAAAACAAGAAAAAAACAAACACACACAGAGTTCATCACATCCCTCAGTACTGAAGACTTTCTCAGACGTTACACGGTTTTATATCTGACTGTTACAATATGCTGATATTGGCGAGACCCCTTCCAAAAATACAAAATAAATGTCAGATTTCCTCACGGAGAATGTCAGGTCAATACGTACACACCTTTTTTCATCTTTTTATGTGGTGTCCATCATATATTTGTTACTATAGAAACAGTAAATGTATCAAAATGAGCAGATTAATATAATACCTGCAGCCAGAATATTCTCATATTCAGTGCTGTTATAGAAAATTAACTCAACAGCACTGTAGTATAAAATGTGGACTGTAGATAGATTAGACATAAGCGGTCTGGTTGCTAATGATGAGATGAGTATGAATGGTTGGGGAAAACCACAATGAATTTATAGTTTAATAAGTGAACAGATAATTGCTTTGAGTAATGGAGAGATACGAGAGTGTCAAGCATGTACATGAACAGGTCAGAAGAGAATATTATAGGCTGAGTGAATGAAAGGTATCCTCCTCACCTCCCCAGTTCTCCACACTAAAGAGATTGCTGAAGTTGTGTGCGACGTACGGGGCGATCTTTTTCAGGTCATGTGTTCTGACACGAGTAGCCAGCAGAGACTGATGAGCATCTCTGAAAGTGGTGTCCATCAGGAGCAAACCCTGATGTCGCCTCACTGCCCGGGCAAAACCCTCAGGACCTTCTTTCAACAGGACCTCACGGAAACCTGCAGGAGGCTCTCCTACACACACGATATTTATTACTGGCCTATGCATATATACATATACCAATACTTTATTCATGATGCCTATAAAACCAGCCTCTATAAAAAATTATACAAGATTGTATTACAGTAATGATTTTTATCATACATACTGACACACACACACACGACTCGGGAGTGTCCAAGAGACATTGTGTTTGAGTGGGTCACATTTCTATTAGGTATAACCCATTCATACATATATACAGATGTGTGACCAACAGAGAATAACACACACTTTCATTCTTCCACATAGTAAGCAAACTAAAAACATACCCAAGCCAAGAAAACAAATACAAATTCAATTTGTGGAGATAACAGACACACAAATATTGTGGAGAATAGTATGCAATTCAGACATCTAAACCCCTGTAATGAGATTTCCAACATGGATGCTTCCTCTCTTTCATCAGGCAGAGAGAGAGAGAGAAAAACAAGAGATTAGACCTATATCATCAATCAGGGTGGAAAGAAGCAGAAGAGGAGTAGCCCACTGCCATTCAGCCAGTCCTGTGGGGATGTGTGTTTCTGTAAGGGCAGAAGTGTTGCTAAACATAGGTTAGGTTAAACAGGATGTGTCTAGAATAACTTCTCCTGTTGGGCTTGTCCATGTTTGCAGGCTACATTGTTAACTGTGGCTTTGTCTCCTCAGACGAGAAGCCTCATTTGATTTTCTCCAAATATATTCACAATGGTCACGTTTGATTGAGGATAGAATATAAATCTGCTATGTGACAGTAGGATTGTTCAATTCTCATATATACAGTATATATGGGCATATTGTAACACTAGATCTGTTTAATTTAATCGTGTCTTTGTGTACAGTGTGACACCAGCCTGAAAGTGTTACTTATTCTAAGGACCCAAAAAGTGTTTCTAAAACAAAAAAAAAAGGTCTATTTTAAAAATTACGTTTTAATGTAAATGCTGCCAATTAATCCTTGTATCAAACCTGGGACAAAGCAACCAATAACTGCGCCGTACAATACAAAAAAAGTAAAAATAAAATGCAACATACAGCAAGTGTGATATTTATTAATATGGTATATGCAAAAAAAAACCTTGAAGAGGTTCTTTAAATGCATTGAATATCAAACTTCACTGTGGTAATATTCAATTAATCATTTCTCACATTTTAAAATTTCTCATATGAGAAATACTATTTTGAGATACTGAATTGGAATTTTAAGAAACTTAAAAATAAAGGGATTATATGTTAAAATCATGTGACGACAAGGATGCATCCCCACCATGCCTAGCAGCAACCGCTCCTTGCCACGCTGCGAGAGGGGTGCCAAAAGAACAGCTCCCAGCTTTAGTCAGAGTGCAAAAGGAGTCATGCTGGTTCAGCACCAAGGCCAGCGAAGGACATCTTGTGCGGGAGGCCTAACTGCAAGCCTGGCATGGACCAACAATCTACCCTCCAGGAGAAGACGTAGGAGTATAAAAGGGTGAGTGCTACACACAGAGGTGTGCTAAATTGCGCTCCCTGTTTCTACAGACTCCAGCACAGGCAAACAGCAGCTCACTTTGGCCTTCTGTCACCTGGCTGCTTTGATGTCCTCAAGAGCTCAGCACCCCAGAGGATGCACAGAACCCAGGCAGCTCAGTTGATCTGCCCCAGAAGAAGCACCCCTTCCACTCATTCCCTGCACTCTTGATTTCACTGTGCACCTGCACTTCTCTCTATTATAAATAAAAGAGCACTGAACTTTCCCACATTCCTCAAGTGTGTGTGCTAGTCTGTGTCGGTCCTGCTCCAGAGCGCCTCACGAACAGGCTTCTATAAATTTCATACCATTTATTTGTATGTAGATGTACTCAGTCTCTGTTAAGTGACTTTGGTGAATTGGTAGATTCACATATGCCTACTTTGCTTGCATGGGGCACATAACAATAAAAACCCACACAGTTGCATGCAAAGGTTTGGCCATCCCAACCAAAAGAAAACACAACAAAACACATAAAAAAACAAAACCTGCATTTAAAAGAAGTAAACAACCTCTACAGCAGCTATTTAAAAAAAAAAAAAATTAAATAAATAAATTGTGCATTTACATTTGCAGAAAAGTATCTTGCAAAAATCTTGTATTTTTTTTCACTTCAAAAATCAATAATATATACAATTTTGCCGGGGTGCCCAAACGTTTGCATACAACTGTAAAATGAGGTGTTAAACATGTAAACTGGGTTTTTTTTGGTTTTTTTTTTGTAATACACAATTCACCACAGACCCCATCAGTTTATAATAAAAAAAAAATCAAAGGTCTTGGAGACCACATATGGAAGTGAGCATAGGTTTAACAGGTGACCTACAGTAATAGGTCACAGAAAACTGATGGAATATAAACCTGCCTAAACAAACAGGCAGATTTGGAGTATTGTGTTACATGCTGTTACATTTTTTTATTAGTGGTTTTAAATCACACCTTCCTGAAGGTATACAGTGTGTGTGCGCTTTCTGTTCACACAGTGCGAGTTGGGTCTTTAGCACCGAGCACATTTGGAAACAGTGCAATAATGAAAAATCCATGTTTAATCACGTTAAATTTATCGAGAGTGATTTGGAAAAGGTATGTAATTCTAAACTCATTGCAGATGTTATCCTGGGACTGGAGAAGAAGAATCCAGAAAGTACAAAGATTTTTTTTTTAGTGTTTCATAGCAGAGACGATGTTCCAAATGGTTTCATTAGTAACGGAACATCAATTATTTGAACATACTCACTCTTTCTGTAGCCATCAATATCAAAACAACCATTTGTTAGAGGCACTAAATAGTGCATGCAATGACAAAGTCAGTAATTACCATCAGCCTTGATAAATTGGAATAGGTGGTGCATTACCATAATGTCTGCACAGTATTGTGTGTTTTGAGTGGGAAAACTTAATACACATATGCAATAAAGCAAACAGCAACGATTACTAATGAAATAATGCTAGTCAGTAAAGACCATTTGCAGTCTTGTACCTGTTTAACTGAGACAAGACCTTTTAGAAAACCTTCCTAGGTGACTCCCTCAAGAAGCCAATTGAAAAAATGGCAAAAGAATGATAGGCGTGTAATCTAACACCTTCCGACAGAATAATCTGGCTTTGATCACTTACAAATGTAATCAATTACTACTTTATATGACTCATTTGTCTTTCTAAAATGTGGTGGAAAACAGTAAAATTTAACTAAAGTAGTGTGTGTGTGTGTGTGTGTGTGTGTGTGTGTGTGTGTGTTCATACCTAGAGGGGCAAGAGGAACAACCGGGTCTGTAGTAGAAGACATGGCTTTGACTGGTATTGGTGTCGTTGGCCCATTTACCATCACATGTCCTGCAGAAAACATGTCCCACATATATGCTTAACGATAACACACACTAGTAGTCCTACAAATAAACAAATATAGTGACAAAAGAGAATAAATTTCTGTATTTTTGAGAACAATAAGATGCTAATAAACCCATGTACACTAACCCAGATAATGCAGGAGTTTCTGTGCACGGTTCTGCGTGGGTTTGAGATTGAACAGGTCCTGATTCTCATCGATAAACTGTGTATCCACCGTGCTGTATACAAACTGATTATTGCTCAAAACATTCTGCAGGAAGGGAATGTTTGTCTGAATAGAGAAGAGAGAGAGGAGAGAGCATTGTAAGCTGGTGTACACCTGGACACACTGACACACACAATATTCAATATTCATATAAAATTTGCATAATGGGCTTGTGCACTTGGTCCCAAGAGTCTGATACTCTGAAGTAATGCCACATGTTCTACTAAAAACTCCCTAAGAAATTGTGTACATGCACCCAAACTGGTCCACCTGCACACCCACACCCCCATACACCCACACACAGATTATGCATGTTAATGTGCAAAGTCATTAGAGCACAGGTGTAAGGCAATTCACAGAAGTAAATGTAAATGAAGTAAACATTAAGGAATCAAAAAGCATGTTTTCAAAATTCATACTACATCCTCTAGAGATGATTATCCAAGAGAGAAACTCTTTGCGTTTTGAATTAACTATTTAGTTTTTAAAAATTTACAAAAGTACAAAAACATGCCGACATACAGCATGTTATAAACAATTAAGAAATACGGCATCATTCACGTCTCTCAGGTTCATAATCACGTCTCCAAGTTTTAATTCGGTTCACCAAACACATAAAATCAAAACACCACCCTGCTGGAGTTTCTTTCTCTGTCCTTCCCTCGAACTCTGAACACTTCCATTACACATATACGTCGCTTCTCCTCATGAATAAGAGCTCATGAATAATTGACTTAACATAAAACTCTAGACTGGGGTTTTAGATAACAGCATGCATCCTTTAAACACCGTGCATCATAGAGGCTGCTACATGCCCTTAACTCTACATTCCTGCTGAGGGGCTGCAGTACGGAATCACTCACTCTGCTATCTCTCAGCTTCGCATAACCCTGAGGAACGTGTGATGTGGGCGACTGATCAATAACTTATGGTGTTTAGCTTGAAAAAGAAAAAGGCAAGTATCTAGAGAGACATTTTTCTTATTATGATCTGTGACTGAAATATGATCTAGATGATTTCTACTTACATTATTTATAGCTGTTTACTGGCAAAATCCTTGAGATGTGTTCAGAGTAAATAAAAAAAAAATACACTATTAATACTACAGCAATGTTAACAAAACATAACACCCCAAAAATGCCTTTTTTAAGCTTTTGTACATCCTTACAACATTTTATTATACAGAAAACAAAGCACAAGTTGTAAGTATAAAAGGAATAAAAATAAATATAGTTACTGCTTTGGTGTTTTTTTTAAACACCTTTTTTTTACATTATTATCCATCCATCCATCCATCATCTATTCCGCTTTATCCGTCTGGGTCGCGGGGAAGCTGGAGCCAATCCCAGCATCTTGGGGCGAGAGGCGGGGTACACCCTGG
>JAQQZR010000001.1:8230676-8244113 GCA_030068235.1 Notoglanidium macrostoma
GGTTTCTCTCTCTGTATTCTTGCTGTGTGCACACACACACACACACACCCTGCTGTCTCTAGGGCACTCTGACGGAAGGTTGGCTGATGAGCTCGAGGTGATTGACAAGTTGGAGAGCACAGAAAACTGCACAGAAAACTAGGCTGGGTATGAGATTAGGAAGCTGAGCGAGTTAGTGAGCGGACGAGAGAGACAGGGAGGGAGAGAGACTGACAGATAGAAAAGCAAAGGAAGGAAGGTAGAGAGACCTAGAAATAGGCAGCAAGTTTGAAAGAAGAGAGGGGGAAAAGCAGTAAAGCTCTGTTGACATTTAAGAAAAAGATCGATGTTACTACTGTTGAATGAGGTGAGACCATGTTGACCTGACATTAGCAAGGAACATACAGGTAAACACTGAGAGGAAAGGGGGGGACAGAAATAAATGTAACCGTGAGGGAGACAGTGCTGGTAATAGGGAAAAAAAATAACGTGCTCTTTAACATGTTCATGTAAACCTCATGCTACTGAAATCTTGGATCTTTCTTTTCTATCCTTTCTACCTTTCCTTAATTGCTCTCTTTTTCTTATTCTTGGCACAGGGGACATTTCTCTGTTAGAGGACATTAAAAGATCTGCAACCCCAGCTTTACAGATGCTTTGCACCACGAGACTATTGGCAACATATATGGAAGATTAGAAGAAAGAGAGACAGAAAAGATGGACTGAGCGAAATGCACGGACAGGTTCAAATGAATCAATGAACAGAAGAGGCAGGTGGAGAGAAGGAAGAGTGCCCGTTAAATAAAGTGGGGGGGAAAAAGACCAGAGACAGCAGAGCGAGAAGCAGACTGGGAACTGGAAGAGCCTGAGAGGAAACGTGCTGTGTGTAATGACCCCTGATGAGAGGCTCTTAGCCCGGGAACATTCTGGAAAAACAGTGAATAAAGTTCAGCATGTTTCACAACAAAGCTAACATGGATACAAATGTGCGACTGCAGGCTTAACTCAGTCTAAATCCTAGTGTGTGTGTGTGGAGGACAAACTCCAATCCTGAACAGAGGATACACACCTGGACATGGATATGGGCTCGATCACACACATACACACACCTACACAAAGGCCTGGAAACACAACCGTGACTGCAGACATGAGCTGATTGAGTCCTGTGACTGACACAGACAACGAAGGTAATGAAGTTTTGAATTTCACACTAACAAGCACTAAGCCTAACGAACTTACTCTTACCTTGAGGATGCCAAATTATCAGTATTTTAGTTATTTCATAAGATATATTTTTATTAATTTCATAGTTTTGCTTAATCATCATCATGCTGTGGATGATGCATGGCTGTTGCTAAGCTGCTCACTTCCAGATTTAGAGATTCCTCTTTTCTGCTGAATTAATTTGCAAAATTAGCTAGTCAGACTTCTAGCTATCTGGAGATAGACAGATAGCTAGAAAGATGTACAGATGGATACATAGACGGATGGATGGATGAACAGAAGGCGATTATTATATACAGAATAAATGCACCTAATTACACATCCTGTATGTGTATGTACACACAGCACGAAGACGTCAGTGTAGAAGTGCAGAAACATTGGAACGTGTGGGGTGGTGGTGTGAGGTTTTGGGGTTTAGTGCAAAGGGACATTCACGTGTATACAAAAACTTAGCAGAAATTAAGGGTGTAACACAAAACACTACCTGCATTGCTCCTTGTACTGCTGAGTGCTCCAAATATTTCTATCTGTTTTCAGACGTGAACCTGATATAGGAGTGGCCCAAGACTGAATTTAATTACGTGGTTTTTTTTTTTGTTTTGTTTTTAATTAAATACATCTGTAGGAATTTTGAACTTTTACAGAAAGAGATCATTTGACTGACAGCCAAGCATAGAGCGTTGTTGTTGTTGTTGCAAGGACAGACATGCACGTATGCAACAATGTGGGCACAGTGTGGCCAAATTTCAAGCGATCTGTGGCCAAGATGTAACTAACCAACATAACTGGGTGATTCAGTAAGGCTGAAATTGGCTATTCTTGACATATAACACTTTTCCACAGAGATCTAGCTTATATTTACTAGACACTCTTATGCAGAGTTACTTATAGACATGATAGGACATTTCATTTTACATTTATACAGGTGAGGTGAGGGTTAAGAGAGGTCATGGCTTCGTGGTTTTGGAGTTTGAACCCACAACCTAATGAGCAGTAAACCAATGACTTAACCATTGATTGTCATGGTTTTCCAAAACTGGAGGTAAAAGAAACTGTAGTCAGCCACAAGATTGCAAACTGGCAAGATTCTGCAAGTTAGGAAAACCGAATTTCAAGGGTTAGTTGGCACTCAGGTCATTGTTTATAGCTATGGTCATAGCTTTATCCATATGGGGTGAAACAAAACAGTTGAAATTTCTACATCTTTTTAATCAGATCTAGTTGGCTGCTCATGTGATGGTGCGGGCAGATGCCACTGCATGCATGGCTTGATTTGTGCAGATGGTTTAAATGCACAAACACAAGTCAAATTAAAAACAGATGTGACTTTGCAGAAATCCTAATTTTTAGATTACACTTCATTCATTTGTGTGTGTGTGTGTGTTTGAGCGGGTGCAGGACTTATTCTCACTATTTCTCTTACCTTCTCTCTATTATAATCACACAGCAGGATGTATGCCAGCATTACAAGGGTGATTATATAAAAATGAGAAAAAAAATTCCTGACATTAGCAGATTTATCAGTTATCCCTCCCCACACACACACACACCAGGCTGAAGGGTTTCATCTCCTCTTGTCCCAGAGCCTGCTCTGCTCCATGCATATTCATACACAAAGGACACTTCACACAGCAGGATGCACTCTGTCATCTCTCTCCCTCCCTCTCTCTAAAGAAAGATGAGGGGAGGTGGCACTAGGGCTGGTAAGTGTGCCCACTGTTGCCATGCCAACATCAATGCCATCACCCTGTATTTTTAACCGCTTACAAGGCTCTCTTTCTTTCCCTCACTCTGACTGTCCCCTTGGGGTAGAGGAATCCGTTTACGTCCCTCACCCCTTTTCCCCAAACAGGCTCATCTTTCTCACCACTCCCATTAGCTCCCACGCTCAAAAAGAACAATCCTGTGATTCTTCCTGTCCTCCTCTCCACTGGCTTTCCTCCGTCATCTAGTCTATCAGTGCCTAACAAGGCAAACAGCGATCGGCTATATCTGCTCTGCCACCTCCCCCATCTCCCGGCCTGAATGTGGGTTAATTAGCAGTTAGCATGTAGCAGTGCATGAACAGCAGGTTTTGATGAGAGGGGCCAGACGGCTATGTGAAGAATATACATGGACAGAAACAGAGAGAGATGGAGAGAGGGGGAAAGTATGACACCAAAATCAGCATTTATTATAGACCTGCAGGATGGCGCCAAATGTTTCACACCATTAACCGTCCTGGAAGCTGTCCCACTGAGCTCATACAGCATAAATACAGGCCCTCTTTCCTGTGTGTGTGTGTATGTGTGTGTGTGTGTGTGTACACATTTGTTAGACTTAGCAGAACACAATTTATTGTTGTAATCCTTATCAAATGTTTTATAATTTATGTATTCAAAGGCAGGAAGTCCACCTTAGAATGTTAAATATCTAAAGTTTTGCATTCAGAAGATGGGGCTGAATAAACACATGCATTTTTTATATTGATCCATAGTTTTATATAGTTATTTATGTTCCCTAAATATATTACTCATAATGATTTCTGGATAAATGTTCCAGAAAGGAAAAATGAACAAGGTCCGTGTTCATATCCAACAGTTTACTTTCTTTCTAGAAGCTTTCTATCTTCTAATGTGATGGGGTAAGCAGGCTAACTAGGTCTCAAAGCCAAAGATCATTTAAAAAGGTCCACTATGTAAGATTCAACCACCCAATGTCCCTCCCTTACCCCTCCTTTCAAAGTGTGTATCAAAACATACAGTGGCCATCAGGCCCACATAGTGTACTTCCAATACTTACATTCTCCCTTGCTTGTTTCATGCTAAGTAATACGTGTTTTCCTCCATTTTAAAAAATTTGGGTTCTCATACTTAACCTGCACCAGCAAACACTGTTTCCTCTTATTGCTTCTTTGTCATCTTCCTTTCTTCTTCTTTGTCCTCCTTCCGGTGCTCTCTAGAGGGTTGCGCATTCTGGGCTACTGTAGTGGCACAACATGGCAAAGCTTACGAAAACCCAACGGTTCATAGTTACAGGTGATTATACACCAATGAAAATTTACTTAGGATATTAACATTCCATTTTGGCTAATAGAACCCACTAAATCCTACATAGTGGACCTTTAAAATCTTTTTGATCATCGATCGCAACCATGGGAAGTTCTCCTGAAGGCCATGTTCATGTAGGACACCTGTAGAAAATACTGATCTACATATTTTGCTCTTAAAACAGAAATGGAGCACGCGCGCACACACACACGTACACAGAGTCAGTTAGAAGATTCAATCAGCTGTGTCAGTCACATACTAGAATCGACCACTGGCAAGACACCAGGCTTGTTGTTGACAGTGTTTATGTCTGCTTAGGAGAAATCACAGTGTGTGTGTGTGTGTGTGTGTGTGTGTGTGTGTGGTTCCTTCAACTTGAAAAAAGGAGAATGAGGGCTTGTGGGACTGTGTGTAAATAACAAATGGAGGTTTAGGCCTTAACTACATGTAAAGTGCAGACTCATTAATCACAATGTGTAGAGACTTCAGCAGTTTCCATTCACATAAATGCAACAAAGCAAAACTCACAGGTCATTTGGCTGTACAATATAAGCACCAGTGCATTCCTCTGATTGGCCTATTCCACTTCAAACACAAATTGTAAGAAGCGTATGTCCTGCATCTTTGCACACCACTAAACAATCAAATGAAGCATTTATGGCTGTGTAGATTCCTGCTGCTTCTTTATTGGCTATTTGAATAGTGCTTATTTCAAGTGTACTGTGTGTGTGTGTGTGTGTGTGTGTGTGTGTGTGTGTGTGTGTGTGTGCTCTGTGTCACAGACTAAATTACACCAATTACTGCTCATAATACAGTCTGCATTGTCATATAATCCTGATTTCATGTCACATTAAGTGCACAGGAAAGGCTTTTATTGCTCTTTTTTGTTGCCTTTAGCCCTAATTGCACTGGCTAATTAGAGTTTATGGTGCATATTAGAGTGGATAAGTATTGCATGGCTGGATGACTTTGATTTATGGAAGCGTAAAATCAGTTCAAATCTTCAGGTGTGATTATAATTATTCTGCTGGATCACAGCTCACCTCAAAGAGGGACAAGAAGAAAAAAAAAAAAAAGAGCTGGAAGATAGCATGCACTTTTCCCAATCATTTTTGGCCTACTATTTTCAAAAATTTCTTTGAAGTCTTGAGATGATCATGTGAAACTGAAGAATATCATAAAACAGTTCTAGTGAGTGTGTGCTTAATATGTTAATGAGAGTGTGTGTTTAAAATAGTTGTGTTTAATATGTTTCACAAGCCTGAAACAACCCCCCCTTTCTCTGTGTGTGTGTGACTTACCAAACATGAAAACATTCACACTCTAGTTCTTATTCACACTCTGGTTCTTTTTATTCTGTCCCCTTTGGCTCGAAAACAAACGCTTATGATCTGCTATTTTTTGCTTTTTTGGTGTTATGTTCGTGAGTCATCTCTTGCTGTCTGTCTCTCCTTCTCATTTCTCATTATTTGTCCTTTTTCTTTCTCAGTCCTTCATTTCCTTATACACTCTCTCCTTCTTGCTGTGCATTTAATTAATCATCTCCTCTCCATCCAGCCTTCTCCCGTGAAATCACAAAGGTACTGATGGATGACGGGTGTCAGAGTGTTATCTGCAGCAGCAAAGTTGTGTGTGTGCGACAGAGAGATGGAGAAGTTGAAAGTGAGATGAGAAGAGTGGAAGAGAGAGTGTAAAAATAGGACTGAGGATGGTTCACAAGCTGATGCATTCTTGTGATTAATTATGCATGACCTTTAGGAAACACACATGGCCGTAGACGTTTTGAGATCCACCCTTATGGAAACGTCACATGCGATCATTTTTTTTTCAGACGTGATTAAGTAAAATGACGTGTGATCTGGTGAGAAACGTGTGAAGGTGCATTTCATCCTGAAATATCACCCATGACATCTTGTGTAAAAAGCGATCGTTTGAGAAACACAGTTGTTCATGAAAAAGTCGAAAGCGTATACTCTACACAGAATTTCAGTACAACAAGCCGGAAAACCAATTCCGGCAATTAGCAATACAGGTTCCAGCCAGGTTAACCATCCTTAGCAATACCAGTTGAGGACAGTGCATTGTGTGGTATTTTGCGCATACAATCACCATCGCAACATGTTCACAGATAGAAGTTAGACAGTACTATGTGTAATGAGACACCAATTAGACAGAAGTGATAAACAGTATTATTACAGCTTTCATTTTTTTATTATACGTGTTCACTGCTTGGATGGGTTAAATGCAGAGGAAACATTTCACTTCATGTTGTACCATTTATGATTGTGTATGTGACAAATAAAATTTGAATTTAATTTGAATTTGAATTTGAATTTAATCACGTAACGTCATCTTGGATTTTGGGGTTGAAGTTGGGGTTGGTGAGGCTCCTTCGACTATTCAAGTCGGAAATCCATTTCCAACTGGGAACCTGGAAATCCCGACTTCCCAGCTTGATTATTATTAGTATGAATATCAAATGACTATTCAGGTAGGCAGATCATGTGAACTTTTTGTAAGGGGCAACAAACAGAAGAAACTTAGAGTTAGGTAAAATTTATAGTAATGATGAGGGAGTTGGGTTTGAGATGGGCAGAAAAAAAGTCTTGCATGAGTAAGTACTGTAAGTGGCTTCTTAACTAATCGTTTGAATGTACTTGACCTGACCTTTTATCATTTCAATTTTCCTTCTCATGCATGAAGAATTTGTAGGCGCAATTAAATATGAGAGGAAATAAAAAAAGTATTAAGGAGTAATCAGAGGTGACTGGATTGTTGAGGTGATTGATGACCTGTGCTGCCCATGGTTCCATGTATTACTAGGCATCTTGCTGCAAATTACGCACGCTTGAAAGAGTGTATAATTTGCAATTTCACTAGTGCTTATAACACTCTTGAGAACTAGCACTTACTCCAGCCCTCTATTCTTCTTATAACTATCTGGCTCTCGGTTACATTCAATTATACTTTAGAAACTTGCAGCATTTGCAGCATCACTGTCAACTCCTTTAAGAGCTCTGTGCATGCTTTAAATTCTGCCCACTTAATAACTGATTTTGACAAGTGCCTCCTCCCAAATGAATAAATGTAAAACTTATCATAGGAAAAATAAAAAGATTTGCAGAACGTTGCCAGAACGTTTGGTCTAAGGCCAGTTATCTGTCGTGTGCAGCGAAGCATTGCAAACTTGCTGAAAGGTGGCTGGGTTAGTTTTACCTAATGAGGTCTGGGTAGAACAATCCCTAATCAGGGCACCTTTAAAAAGAAGCAAAGTGCAAGAAAAGGCCACAGTTAGCCAATTTTCTGCTCTTGGTAATGTCTCAAATGTCAAGAGAAGTGTCTAAAGTGAACATGGAGTTTAAGGAGAACATTCTGGGTAAGACTTTTAGTCTGTCTGTCTCTATTGACCTTTAACCCCATTCATTACTATTGGGATTCACTACATGCCAAGATCTGGAAAATGACCAGCTTCTTAATCAGACCATTTTATAGAAAAAGGACAAAATTGTTATTACCTTCCCGCCTCTTATTAGTTCCCCTTTGTTTACAGTCAAGTTTTAATGTTGACATTTCTTTTATATACACAAATGCAATCTAAATGCAGATATCCTCAAGACTTGCTTAACATCTTCCCTCTCCTCATCATGCATTCATACATAGAACGATAAATACAGACGGATGACAAATGATCGGAAAAGCCAACATAAAGTGTATCGAGAGCCACCTGAACAGCTTCAATACATTTTGGCAGATTCTGCACGTCTCTGGAACTGTACTGGAAGGATGAAGATTCTTCCAAACGATAGTCCCTAAATTGTTGTGCTGTAAATAGTAGCAGAGAACGTTGTTCAACACGTGTTCAGTTAGGTTGAAATCCGGTGACTGAAAGCTGTAGCAAATAATGTACATCATTTTTGTACTCATCAAACCATTCAGTCATCTCTTGTGCCTTTTTGCATGGCGGACGGAGTAAGCTGGAGGAGACCGCTCCCATCAGAACAGAATTGCTTCACCATTTCATCAGGATAAAGACGATCAGTCAGAAAAAAATTGATTCGAAGTCACTTTTCCCTCTAAGGGGGCAAGAGGACCCAAATTAAAGCAGCAAAATGTCTCTCACAGCATATGTGTGTGTGTGTGTGTGAGAGAGAGAGAGAGAGAGAGAGAGAGCGCGATTGAGAGAGAGAGAGATTTTTCCTTTAATTTGTCACCTTGTGTGTATATGTGAACACTCATACAAACGTATTCAACGAAATAAATGCATGGTTGTGGAATGTTCTGTATGCCATGTAATATCTGTAGTGGCACACTGTTACTCACTATTTACAAGCCTGAGAACTGTTTTCACATCACTGTCAAGCTGTTGAACTGCTTTGCTCTGTCAGTTTAGCAATTTCATGCTAAAATATAACCTGCTACAGAAGTTATAAGAGCAGAGGTTGAGAAATGAAATACGAGTTGTTTGCTTGCTATGGCCAATTTTCCTTCACAGATTCACACTGCTCATAAGCCAATCTGAGAAATCATTTCCCCACTGACCTTGAACAACGAATCACCATAAATATCAGTCAACCTGACACTGACAAGGTCTAACTAGTGCTAACAATGTCTGACACCATGCAAACTTCACTTGAGATCGTTCAATGACTGACAGTCTGCTTGACGCGTCAGGGCACTCAAACGTCTCCTCATGGAGACTTTTTTTGTTTTTTTGTGTACTGTTCTTTATCTTTATAGCCAAACATCTGAGAGCAAGATTAAAGCTCTGTGTGTGTTTGTGAGCAGGATTCAATGCACAGGGGACGGCTAGCCCACAGTAGTCGCAGGGCATTGCAGAGAAAGCTGGTAAAGTAGTACTGTAATTGAAAAACAGCAACCAGTTTTGCACGGCACTCGTTTACTTTCCATCACAGTATTCCACATTTACCCAGGAGTCTCTTTTGTTCCCTGCAGCATGTACACAAAATCACTGCAGTTTATATGAGTCTACAGAGGTCATACAAGTATATTCTTCTAACTGTGGAACTGCACAAAACAGATTTCTGTTCGACAGTGCTGCAACTGGCTATGCTGAAGGACTCTGCAAGCCTGGAGCTAAAGGAGGGTAATATGTGTTTGTTGGCATGGTATAGTGCTTGAATAGAGTTGCAAGAGATGCTAAGAGCAGTCCCTACATTGAGTGCAGTGATTTCTAACATAGAAGGAAGTGTATGGTGGCAAATGCTGGACTGGGATTGCTAAGTGCAGAGAGATGTACTGACTGACTGCGTGGCAGGGCACTACATTAACAACTTGGCTTCAGATGCGCATGCGCGCACATGCACACACACACTCCTCAAAAGCATTCTTGGTGTATCTGTTAGATATTCACAGTCTAAATAATGCAAAACGTTATTAATTACAGTGGGATTACCGCACTTTATTTACCCCAGGTTCATGCCGAACAGCCGAAAAAACACAAAGAGGGGAAACATGACTAAGGAAAAGGACAGAGCAGGAAGGAAAGAAATGAGGATGTGAAAAGAGTTTTTTTTTTTTTTATTATTCTGGCAGTGCGGATCGATAGACCAAGGAAGAAGAGGACAAAAGTTGCTTTAGCTGTTCACTTCTCAGGTGACTTATAGCTTCAGAGAGAGATAAAAAGACATTGAGAAAGTGAAAGAGAAGAGTATGTGTGTGTGTGCATGCATGGGTGCGCACACGAGAATATGAAAGCAAGAGACAAAGGAGAATGAGGGAGCAGAGAAGAGAGAGAAAGAGGGTTTTGTTGTCTTAAGCAATGTTAAATTGCTTCGCATGTTACCCCAAGGGCAGATGGAAGGAGGAAGTTGTGTGTGATAAGCAGTGCATATTACAGAACAATTGAGTGATGGCGTAAAAAAGATTAGGTAGAAGAGAAAGTCCTGGGAGGGCAGAGTATCAATGCAAAATCAAGCACAACAAAATGAATGAATTACCTGGGTGTGGGGCCCTACAGTCAGGTTATATTGTTTCCTTTTCCTTCTCTCTAACCTGGCATATTAATGCTTATTCACTTATAGTAAAATCTTATCATATATGGCAATAGGCTTACTAATGAGTCTTGCTATGCTGGTGAAGAGATCCAGTCCATTAGGCCAAAATCTATGGTGTTTTAATAAGTATTACTTATTATAACAATATATTACCACCAAATTTGTTTATTATATAAACTATACAGCACTATTATGTATATCGAGAGCTTCTGGCAAACACACTTTGTTCTTGCTTGATGGTTTTCTTCGCAGCACCAACCTGACTACACACATTTAGCTTCAGGTGATACTGACTGACAGACATGGCTAGATGTGTTAAAGCAGCATACAGTACAATGGTTAAAATACTTTTCACACCTAAAGTAAGTCACCTCTTTCATCTTAGAAGGATATTGCCTCCATGATTCAGCTCACATTACAGAGGGTTCAGTCTGAAATTGTTTTAGGTAAACTGTATTATGGGTTTTGGATGTGAGCGGCAAACCTATCTTAGAAAGAACAGTATAACCATGTCATAATCTTCTTGGTCTTCATTTACAGATTCAAAGTCTTTCTGTAGGCATAAATACCAAAGTACTGCAGCTCATATCCATGGAGTCATATCCTTACACAGCACAAAGATAAACTCAGTGAAAAGATTTCATGGGAAGAGCTTCAGTTGCCAGGTTTATACAACTGCATAGAAATATTTAAGTGTATGGAGCTGTGGTTCAGTTATAATACCACAGTGGTGGAAAGAGGATAAGGCACTGCCAGGGAAGGTTGAGTTGTCCATCTGGTTGCGTGGATTATGGTTAAGCCACTTTTGCTACCAAAATTGTGTCTATATTTTAGAAGAGGTTAATTTTCCAAACATAGCTACTGATGAGTTTGTGCTATGCAGGAATTGCATGCACTATAAACCATATATTGAGAACTGAATGTACAGTACTGTGTAAACGTCTTAGGCACATGCAAAGAAATGCTGTAACGAAGTAATAATGAAACAATCTATATACATAAAGAATTATGTAATTTGCACAAAAAATTGGGTGCCCAAGATTTTTTGCACAATACATTTCTGCACTTCAGCAAATATTGCATGTAGTGTGAAACAAATGATAAACATACTTGATCACATACTGTATTAGAGTTCTAGGATGAAAGCTCAAGACTGTCGCTTCTAGTTGCTTATGTTAATTAAGGAAATTTTAGGATATGGTGGATAAATACTTTTCTTTCTCTCTTCCTCTAGGTCTGTGGATTAACCCCCCTTCTACCATGCAAGCCTCCCCACCCCCTCAATCTGAAAAATCACACCCATCCCTCATTTTACATCACCATCCAAGTAAAACACCCTCCTCCTCTCTCCCCTTTCATCCTTCAACCCATTCTTACTCATCCATCCTTAAGCCTTCACACAAACTCCAACCATCATATACGCTTCTGTGTCCAAAATACATCTGTGGTCTTCTGGCCCAATCCATACCATCCCCAAGTCCACCCCTACCCTCGCTCCACTGGCTGACACTGGTCACATGTGCCTGCTTGCTTCCTGCTTTGATTGGACGGATTCCTGGGGCGCTGGCAGGGGAAACGTGGGGCGTAGTTTCTTCATGCCCTTTTCACTGCGTGTGCAGGAACCTTTCAGAGTCTCTGAGCACACTCTGTGCAGACAAGGGCCTCCTCTTTGTTCCACCAAACATCGACCGCAGGACTGTCGAGCTTCGCCTTGCTGACAACTTCATTAGAGAAGTGGGTGGCACGGACTTCGTCAACATGACTGGAGTGGTGGATTTAACACTGTCACGGAACACCATCAGCTACATAAAACCAATGGCATTTGCAGACCTTGAAAGTCTCCGCTCGTTGCACTTGGATGGAAATCGACTGACTGCACTCGGGCCGAGAGACTTAATGGGTATGCTGAACCTGCAGCACCTCATTATAAACAACAACCAGCTTATCAACATTTCCTCTGATGCCTTTGATGATTTTCTCCTCACCCTGGAAGACCTGGACCTGTCTTACAATAACCTGCGCAAAGCACCATGGGAAGCCATCCAGAACATGGCCAGTTTGCATACACTCAATCTCGACCACAACCTCATTGATCAGATTGAAGAAGGTTCCTTCGGTGAGCTCTATAAACTTGCTCGGTTAGACATGACTTCCAATCGCCTTCAGACTCTACCACCAGACCCCTTGTTTGCCAGGTCCCAGACAGGAGTGATCAGCCCTACACCCTACAACTCCGTAATCAGTTTGAACTTTGGAGGAAATCCTTTGCACTGTAATTGTGAGCTGCTTTGGTTACGGAGACTGATTCGGAGTGATGATATGGAGACTTGCGCTACTCCGATTCACCTGGCAGGACGCTACTTTTGGTCAATACCCGAGGAGGAATTTACCTGTGAGCCTCCACTTATCACTCGTCATACACACAAACTCTGGGTTTTAGAGGGCCAAAAGGCAACACTCAAATGCAGAGCTATTGGAGACCCTGAACCAGTGGTGCACTGGGTCTCACCTGATGATCGGATTATTGCTAACTCTAGTCGTACCACCTCGTTCCGTAATGGGACCCTTGAATTCCTAGTGACTGTGGCCCGCGATGATGGTGCTTACACCTGTATTGCAATCAATGCTGCAGGTGAGGCCACTGCGATTATTGACCTTAAGGTCATCCCTCTTCCTCACCGAGGGAACGGGACAGTGTCTTTATCCCGTGACCCAGGGTCATCAGATATTACCAGAGGAAAAACATCCAATGGGCAGACCCCTAGCCAGGACACTAAAACAGACCCACAGGAAGGTAGAGAAGAAGTAGAGGCAGAGGATGGAGGAAGTGAAGGAGGAGAGGACCAGTTTGTGGAGGTACAGGGGGTGACCTCTACCTCAGCACAGGTTCGGTGGGATATAGGCCAACTTTCAGGCTCATACTTGGTTTGGATGTACCAGATACAGTACAACTGCACCGCAGACGAGACTCTGGTGTACCGGTGAGTAAAACCCACAAAGTTTTACAATTACAACCAAGTACAGAATGTGGTTGTACTGCAGCTAATACTTTTCTGATGCATATTTTATCGTGAACATCAAAAATGAAGTTTTAATTGTGAACTTTCATTCAATTCAATTTTTTTATTTGTATAGCGCTTTTAACAACAGACATTGTCTCAAAGCAGCTTCACAAAAGTATATAAATTCTG
>JAQQZR010000001.1:8252626-8263946 GCA_030068235.1 Notoglanidium macrostoma
ACAACCGCTCAACTAAGTAAAGAGAAACAACAGTCCATCATTATCCAGTCTCTTTTAAAGCCATAAAAATAAAGAAAAACATTGAATTAGAAGGTGTGTCCAAACTTTTGACTGGTAGTGTATGTCTGTGGGTTTTTACCAATCCTGAACCTCAGTTGGATCCTCAAACTGTTTACAAAATCTCATAGCTTCACCACACCTCTCTGAATGAAGTGCTGCGTGCACATGGCAGAAGTGTTTGTAGTACATGAGCTGTAATGTAAGGCTAAATAAAGAACTCTTTGCTTCAAAACAATACAGCATTTTCTTTACTCAAGAAACACCAAGTCTATAAAGACTAAGGTTTTATGTATGATGCAGCCATTCTAATCAATAACAGACAAAACATGAAAGATCAAAAATCTCTTAAATCCATTTGCATTTGGTAAAATAATAATAATGTAATTATACATCCAAGCATCTGTCCATATATAAAGACGTAACACCAACACTATGTTCAATTATTTTAAAAACAGTGTTTGTACATTTATTCCTGAAAAGTAATAGTTTTGAACATATGAGGTCAGCGACGAAATGGGAAATATGAATATTCATAAAATCATCATAAATACACATCATCCTTATCATCTATCCTCTGCAATATAAACTGACCGTATATACTTCCTGCAAGTATGAAAGGTCAACTTTTCCATTAACAGGTTTCTTGAAAAGACGATCAATCAGTCAAACTGCAATTTGGTTGAAAATCGAATATTTCCCTTATATCTACCAAAAGGTGAAAATGCTGATATAGTATACTGTATATAGAATACTGATGATCTGCATTAGCAAACCACTAGTCTTAACATCATATCATCTACTGTATAGCAAGCTTGAAAAGATGTAGTACTACTGAAAATTCATCTAAGCTTTTTCAAATTCATCAGTATGCATTCACCATTCATTTCATTGATCACAAAATGAATAATAACAACTAAGGCCAACATGACTAAGACTAACTATACCTTAATAATTTTAAAATTTGATGTCAGGGAAAAAAAAAAAAAAAAAAAAAAAAAAAAAGATGTATTTTCTTCAGCATGTATGCACATCTTTAGACCATTTGTGTATCACTGAAACTCATCAGGTCATAAGTCAAACACCTGTCAGTAGCTTTTTCTTTAGATACCAGTAAGACCATTTTATTGATATTGCCCTGTATGCAAACATTCATCTACTCCGAGAGGATGTAGTATATACTGTATTTAATGATATTTCTTGTATTTGTTCAATAGACTGCAACAACAAAGCAAGGGCAGATTGACGCAGAGAATCCATAAATATAAAAATATTGGAGCACAGGCTGGATGACCTTGGCCAGTAACTCATAATTTACAGCAGAAACATGCTTAATAGAATCCACCCTCAATGGTCGAGTTACTTGGACAGTGAGAGGAAGAGAAATAGAATGAGTGAGAAAGGAAGAAAAGAAAATGGAGGCAAAAAAGGGTTTCAAAGAATAGGACAGAGATGGAGGGGGGGGGTCAATAATGAAGCACTGGTGTACAATTAAAAGACAGGAAATTTGTCAAGGTTATGGAGAGGATGGCATACATAGAAATTGGAGCATATGAGCTGGAGAGCATGAACAAGGCAAAAAGGTCATGAAGGCTGAGGTAGAGGGTATAAGCACAGCAAGGGAGCATGGGTGAAATTAGAAGAGAAAGAATAATTGAGCAATGGAGGAATAAGCATGGAGAAAGAACTGTGTGGGAGGCATGGTGAGGGGGTTGTCAAAGGCAGAAGTGTGCAATTGTAGGGTTGTATTTTTCTCAGCACTAGCACGTACCCATTATTCTGGTTATGCATTTGTGTGACAATGGCACACCGTTCTGTGCATTTAAAAAAAAAGTAGATAGTGGAGCATTAAGGTGAACAAATAGAGCATCAACACATTCACACTCCTCTGAGTGCTCATTCATAGCTTACCTTTTTCTTGTAGCAGTACAATATTTTGCTAAGGCTTACAGCCACCCCCTGCCTGCCTCCCTATCCATGTCTCTCTTACAGGTCATTCACTTAATCACTCTTCTTCTGGTATGGCTCACTTGAGGTGTTCTATTCTCCTAAGCAGTCCCAGCTGAAGGAAGCTAAATTATTACACATTAACAGACATGCTTTCTTTTTATAATTCTATTGTAGGTTACTGCTTGATTAAATCAATTTCTCTCTACTGAGCCCCTATTCACCTTGCAGTCATCTGCCTTCCCCATTTCAGACATCTTTTCTTTGCCTGCCTGACATTTTTGCTGCATTCTGGCACTAATTCACTATTTATTGCTTTCTCTTTTTCAGAATCCTGTCCTCAACGAGTAACAGCTTCCTCCTGAAGAACTTGGTCTCTGGAGCAGACTATAACCTGTGCGTTTTGGCCATTTTTGATGACACGGTCACCAACATGGCTGCAACAAAAGTTCTCGGATGTGCTCAGTTCAGCACCAAGGATAATTACCCAGACTGCCGTTCACTCCAGGCCCACTTTCTGGGTGGGACTTTGACCATCCTGGTGGGAGGAGTTGTTGTGGTTACTCTACTGGTTTTCACTGTGGCGCTTATGGTGCGTCACCGGGTCTGCAGTAGTCACAGTAATCATCATGGTGCTAGTGGAGAGGTCGGATGCTCAGGATCAAACTCGTCACCGCCAGGGAAAGGAGCCAATGTTTTTTCACAGAGAAATAGCAGTGGGGAGGTCATGATGGTGGTCTTACCTAATGGGATGCCTCAAAAACAAAAAGGGGTGAAAGGAGGGGCGGAGTCCTCGTCGAAACGGTCTCCTACTCAGAAACCCCAAACACTGCCTAAGCCCAAAGTGAATCTGGAGCAGCTAAAGGCAGGGGTAGGATCACAGAAGGCACTTCCACCTTACACCCCAGAGACTGATAGAATGCCAATGTACTACACCCCGAAGAAGCCGTCCCCATCTACACTGCCACGCCAGTCACGTCAGTCGGAGGCAGGACTGACTAAACTCCATTTCACAAACAGGGATATAGATAAACAGGCTAGCTTTAGCCTTGTCCCCTCATCTCACGGCGATCGGAGGTTCAGCACAGGAGGGTCTGTTATAGTCCGCCAAGGAGGCAGAGACTGTGGATGTAACTCAGAGACAGCCTATCAGAGCACAGGCCTAAGTGTGGCACGGCACAGGCGTAGCTCCTCATTTGACATGGGCAACATGGCGGCCACGACCTGCTACAGTTACGCCAAGCGGCTGAGTGTCATCTGGAGCAAACGCAGCCAGTCACTGCATGGCATGCTAGCCCAGTGCGCCTCCACGAACAGCCTCTCCACCACCAGCAGTGGCAGCGCGGACTTCCATGTGAGACACACACGTAGTGCCATCCACGCCTACAAACCCAACACCATGCCTTCAAGCATAGCCAGAACACATACAGATCGAAGTAAAAGAGACAAAGGTAAAGAGAAGGTAAAGGCAAAAGATAAAGGAGAAGAGCTGGAGGAAAGTGTGGTGTAGACAGGAAGGGCTGCATGTTGAAGCAAGAAATGAAGAGAAATGAAGAGACCTTACAAAACGAGAGGGGTGACTGTGGACAGACATAGATGAAAGAGAGAGAGTTAAAGAGTGCAACGTGAGGTGCGATACGTGGGAATGGAAGACAGGCTGAGGGAAAGGTTGAGTGGAAAGATGAGAGATGGAGAAAAGATGTCATGGTAGAAAAAAGGAACAGATATGAAAAGGTACAAGGAGGGAAGTAGGAGGAAAAAGGAGAGCAGAGTCAAGAATCAGGCTAATGTCAAATGGACTAAAAAAGAGACAACACATTGGTGCATATCCTGCGGGACTGGTGTCTAAGTGGATTCTGAACCAACACAGAAATTCAGTCTCTCCGATGAGCCTATAAAGCGTGAATAGAGGAGCTAAATAAAGTATAGGTATATGGACTATTTTAAAAAAACAAACAAAAAACAAAACAAAAAAAAAAAAGCAAACAACAACAACAACAACAAAAAAACTTCTAATGCCCATAGGCAGAGGGACAGACTGGTGGCATTTGAGCAATGATCAATTAGCTATCCTGTCACTGGGATTATGGAAGCAGAGGCGCAGCTGGAAATGTCGAGTCATGCCCAATCAATCGGATATGATCCTGCAGACAGAGAGAGAGAGCTGCATTTGCAGCAACCTGGGTGCAAGCACAAAGTGGCATGGGCATGAAATGCAGCACCGGAATGATGATGAAATGATTTGGGACAGATTTAGCGCTTTGACAAACAAATGGCCATTGACTAAAGATAAATGGGATCAGTTACGGCTTGTGGACATACATGTTTGTGTGTGTGTGTACGAGTGAGTGAGTGTGCATATGGAGCAGTCAGTGTGTATATGGAAAAGGAAAAAGACTCCTTTTTGTTTACTTCTGTGATGCTCCATTTAACTATAATCATCAAGACTGTGGTCTGACGAACTGATACTGATCTGTTATTGCAGACAGGGTCATTCAAATATTATAAGGTGTCATTAAGACTACATGGAGAGAATAAAAACAAAAACTACCGAGAGGAAGAAACAAAGAAAGTATAGTTCCCTTGAAAGTCTGTTTTGTTACTAATTTTCATGAGTGATAATAGAGCTAAAAAACACAATTTTGTTGCAACAATCTTTCATGATTTTTAGTTATCAGCATGACCGTCATCATCATTGAGCTTAGATGAAAAGAGAACAAAATTAGGGAGCTCAGTGACGATAACCATCCTGATAACAGTTTTGTTTGATTTCCATTTTGCCAAAGTAAATATTGTTACCTTGACTTGATATTCTAATGATGAAATAAAATGGAAAAATAAGATCATTGATTTTCATTTTAATTGTGTAATTAATGTCTTTGTGGGAAGAAAAGGAAATGACTATTGCAGTCACAATCTATGTTTGTGTGTGTGTGGGGGGGGCTTCATGCTCCTTCCATTTTGATAGCTTCCTAATATATTGTTCACTCTTGGCTGATAACCCTGGTGTCTGTGCAATTATCTATATAGAATGAAAAATGGCCCCTCTCTCTAACACACGCTCACGCACACAGGCTCTCAGACGTAATCATCTGCAGAGTGACAGAGTAAGACAGAGTGAGACCGAGAGAGCAATGAACTGAAAGGATGAAAACAAGGACACGAGCATCTGGGAGACCGTTGATGTGAGTGACAGGGCAGAGGACAGAGACAAGGCAAAGTGCAAGAGAAAGAGAGAGATGAAGGGATAGAAAGAGAGCAGTGGGTATATAGTGCCTGCGTGAGGGCTATTTTTAGAGTGGAAATACTTTGCCAGAATGTGTTGCATTGCCAATAAAGCATATTTAAGCATGGCTGAAGTGAGTAAAATCGTGTGTGCGTGTATGTGCGCGTGTGTGTGTGTGTTTGTTAGTGAATGAACACCGTGTTCTCTTCTGCCTTCTGTTTACACTAATAGTATTTCTAGGATACTAACACATGCACACACATCATGCAATCAGTGATATTCACCCAAGACATAAATGCAATATATTTACTATGATTTTCCTTAGTATGAATAGACTTGTTCCAATTACAGAGTTTGAATGAACTTACTCTGTTTATTTTAGCGGAATTCATGAAGTTGACAACAAACCAATTTTACAATATGTGCATGCGAGTCATAAAAATTTCACATAGTTTGGAGGGTTAATGTCCATACCTTTACTGTCCAGTTAATTCATATGAAATCAAATACAATCCAACCACATCTCACATTGCTTGTGAGATGGTTTAAAAGTGAAGCCAAATAAGTCTCAGGCCCTTTAGTGGTTAGCTGCAGTACAATTATTAACCTCGCCCACTGGCATGTTAGCTAATGGAGAACAAGCCAAGCTTACATTTTAAAATTAGTTTTGAAAATGTACTGATAATTATTTTCAGTAATACGGTTTTGTTCTTTTTACAAGTTCAGCTGACGATGATTAATACTTTTTATAGCAGTTATTTGATTATAATTAAAAGGGCATAGCTGCTGAAGAGACTGACCGTTTAGGACATGACTTTCAAGCCTCTTGAATGTGCACACACTTCCCAACGCAAACCTGAAGTGCCTGACAGTTCTGTAGCAAAGCCATCCCTTGTTCTGCTGTAAACTGTTGTAACAGACCCATTGTATTGATATTATAACTAGCAAACCAGCAATTTACTACTAAATGTATGACCTTAGTCAACACTTGAAGTAGCTTGGTTAGCCAGCACTTCTCCATTCAGATGAGTAACTTGCTGCAATTGTCAAAGAGAGCTACAGAACAGGTTGTGTTGAGATTAAATGCTGACTACTATTTACCAGTATATTTCCAGTTGATACCATACATTAGTTACTTACTTATATTACACTAAAATGAAGGACAATATCAGCTAGCCAGCAAATAGTAGCCCAGTCAGTCATGCTTCAATGCTCCATGATCTTTTCCTCTCAACAATAATTTTACGGGCACAAATTATACAACTAAAATTTAGCATTTTACATATCAATTTATTAATAATGCTTTCTACTTTGAGGCAGCCTTGAATGCACCATGTTAAGTTGCACTAACCCTGGGTAATAACTTTAAACGTACATGCTACCGGTGTGAAAAGGGGCGTGTCCACAATCAGCATGGGCGTAAGAGAGTCGGACGCACGGTGTCTACTATGGCCAGATCTACTGCACATGTAGATTTATTAACATTTGCATAAGATTAATTGCCAAATAAACCTGTAATTTCAATTATTGCATTGTTCAATTATTGTTGTATTCAGGTTCAAACTATACCTCTTATTTTAAATCCAGCTGAACCATCAGTTAGATTATAAACACACATTAAACTATGATATTCAAGTTGTTTTAGCTTCAGTTTATATCAGCTATTCATCTTAAAGCATACTGATGAATTTGAACTGCTTTGAATTATTCAGTAACTACAGTCATAGTAATAATACTAATGGGAATGAAGTGTGTAAACCACAACAAACACCACTACTGACACACAGATATTCCATTTTTCTCATTCTCAATTTGTTTCTTACCCACCCCCCACACTAGCATATAGATAATGGCCATGACCTGTGTAGTAACTGGCATGTAATTTGATCTTGGTGCTTTAAGGTTTAAGCCAGCTCAAACATCAATATGACCTTCCCATAATGATTGTGTGTGTCTGTCTGTGTACGAGTGAGAAAGAAATAAAGAGACAGAGCAGGTAACAGGGTGGACAGAGTGAGGAAAGAAGCTGAGCAAGTGATAGGAGAGAGAGAGAGAGAGAGAGAGAGAGAGAGAATTCATGATTGGCAGGGTGACTGCTCAAGAGCAGAGAGGTAAAGTACATCTCTCACCTTCCCCCACTTTGCCTGCAGCAAAATCCTGGCCCAATTTTCATAATTAAAAAGAAAACACAGACAGATAGGTAAAATACCAGTTAATTTCATAGCCTCATTTCCAAACTCTATGAACATTTATGCAATTTCCTTACTCATGGCATTCTTTCACTCTGTAGCTATTCTATACAGCACAGCATGCCCAGAAGAAAATCTGTCAATATGAGCTTGGCAGCTCTGTTCTCAGCCTTCTTTTGCCCTCCATCTCCAGTCAGAGGAGCTTTGAATCATCTGCCAGAGCTCTGCTGCTGCTGAGACCACACCAACACCACTTTTGCACATCAGTACAGTGTTCAGTCATGTTGGCACAAAATACCAAGCTAGGTGCCAAGAACGAGGCCTACATGGAGAGCCACTTGCTCTCTGGATGACTCCACTAAAGTATGCAACTTATGGGTTTCATTCCAAAACAAACAGGCTTTTAATATTAAAGTTTTTAACTTTTTGTATGACTTAATTCATTAAACACTAAGGTTTGATCCTGAGCTCGGGGTACTCGGTGTCAAGTTTTACATGTACTTCCTGTTCTTGTGGGTTTACACTCTGTTCTCTGCATGCTAAATGTCCCAAAAACATGCTGGTATGTGGCTTGGTTTGCGAAATTGCCCCTGGGTGTGAATGAATGTGTGATTGTGTGAGTCTATGGTACACTGAAGGATTGGTATCCCATCTGGGGTGTATTCCCACCATGTGCACAGTAATCGTAGGCTTGGCTGGATCTACCATGACCCTGATCAGATTAAAGCAGTTAGTGAAGACGAATGACTGCATGAAAAAAAGTTAGGAAGCCTATGGTTAGAGCCAGAATATATATAGAATCAAACCATATCCAAACAAACCGCATTTACTCATTCAAATATATACAATTGTATTCTCAGGAAATCACGTTCTACACAATATATGCACAAAAAGTAGTAATCCTTTAAACTCCCAGAAGCCATCAGTAGCTAAATATCTACATCCATGCCAAAACCTTCCTATTAGCTATACTGTAGCTACTGCATAATTCATTGTAGTTACCGAGTAATATGTTCACATGAACTGCACACCACAAAGGGCCATGAAATGAACAGAATTTTCACGTTTCAGTATTTTACGATGTTTGATAATGTCTTTTTTCAGAAAAACAATAATGACAATAAGAGATATAATTAGCTGTTGTTAATATTACTCTACATCTACAATATATCTAAGTAATGTTTTGGATTTACACTGACAATGTAGGTATGCTAATCTGCCCCTAGTATTCACATGCTAGCTAGTCTTATTAAAATGGTCTTTCTTTCAGTTTGGGACCTGGTTTTTATTTAAAAGAAAATAAAAGCCTCAGAAAAAAAACAGGAAAAAGCAAAATGGATATTAACGAGTTACTGAAGCCTGTTGTGCCCGTCTTTGTACTGAGAAACAGGAAAACACAAAAATTGCCCACTTAAAAAAAAAAAAAAAAAAAAAAAAAAAAAAAAAAAAAAAAAACAGCGCATGACAGGAATGCGTCATGCTGGTGCCGACATGACTCTCGCTATTTAGTGCTGTTATATGTCAGCCTATAATTGGGAGCTGAGTCATATGGATATACTGGTGACAGATGATTTACCTTTTCATTTTGATGTGTTCGTTAAAAAGCCAGATAAAATTACACATGACTAATTAATTATTCACTTAGCAACAGTCAAGGTGAACTCCAAGAAGGGTACTGTACTGTACATATCTCATCATTAAGGATATGTCTTAGAGCAACAACCTACTGTAGTCCATGAGAAAAAGGAAAAAAATGTCTTGCCTTAACACGTGTATAAAGTGGCTGAGAAAACCAGAGGGCTTGTTTGCATTTACATGGGCCTCCTTTCGATCATTTTAGGCACACCCCAATGCCCTGTCACATGACCCCATCTACATTTTTTCAGAAAGTGGCTGAAATTGGCAAATGCCAAGCACAGCCTGATAATTCTCCTGTACACACAAAAAAAATCACTATGCTTTGAAAAAACTTACCTTTTGTAAAGCCAGAATAAACAATGGCAGCTCAAGTACATGATTTAGTCATTTTTACTTGTGAAGGTAACGAAGCTACGGAAGAATTAGCGATATTGCTCCTGGACAGGAGCTAATACTGAAGCGTAAACATCATTAGTCGTCAGGACAACGAAGGCGCCAACATTCTCATAGATAAGGGTGAAATTATCAGGATGCGATCACTCATCACGTTTATAATGACATAACTATTGAACAGCTGAGTGCACTCGAAAGTGATCCTATGAGAGTATCCTAATGCTACCTCTAGTAGAACCACAGTTGGTAAGAAGGTGGAGCTTTTTTTTTTTAACAGGTGCAGGAATGGGTGGCAATGGATGGAAGAAGAAAAAAAAAAAGGTTAGAGACCTAATCTTGACAAATACACCTTTGAACTATTTGATAAACCAGTAATAGCATAAGTAACAAGCTATTTAGCCATTTTGAACAGTTGTCCTCTAACATGAGCTTGTACACATAGCTAATTTGTTTCATTCCATGAAGGGTTACTTAGCTAGAACATACTAGACCCATTTACCACCATTTGCTTGTTCAATCCGTTGTCATCACGATATTGGACTACTGCATTTGGCTTCTGCCAGGTCTACCCCTTTGCACCATCCAGTCCTTTCAACTAATCCAGAATGCTGGTGCATGGCTCGTCTTCCCAACACTGCTGCTTACCTAAAAAGCCATAAATGGACCAGCACACATTTACCCCTCTCTGAACACACACACCTTCAAGCATCTAGCATTGCTCAACTTGGCCCACCATCACCAAGGTATTAAGGTACTGGCACCAAGTGGTGGAATAAAATTCCCCTGGCTGTCTGCACATCTGAATCAATGTCTATATTCTGTTGGAGACTGATGCCTCACCTCTTCACCAAGCACTTAATATAAACCTCAACATATACAGTTTTCTTGCTGTATCATCTTATACGAACTCCTATCTGACAGTGTTTTAGGTTGATAATTTTCTTAGACCCTGGCCTATTTGTACTGGCAAGAGTGTACCGTGGTTTTGATGAAAGCTGCAAAGCACTTCTGTAAGTCACTGTGGATAAAGGAGTCTTCTAACTGCTGTGGATGTAACAGGTTTATGAACATGTTTTAACCTTGATTACGACACACAACAATAGATTCATGCAACAAGTATGAACTATAAGATCACAGTGAGAAATTTCACCACAAGCTAGTTCGACATGATGCAGCATTTTCCCTTTTCAAATTTTCCTATCGGCCAACCATACTATTCAGTGTTTGGTATCATGGTCCACCATGAGCTGTGCAGACACCAGACTTGTAGTGATGTACAGCTTTATGTCTGGCTTGAGAATCAAAACAGGAAAGACAGCAACATGATCTTTACTTCACTGACCTACTGCCTCTGCTTGATGTAATGGGGACATTCATATGCAGCCTGTAAAGATCAGAACATGAACGTCACCATGATGCGGATAATCTTCAACTTTGTTGCTAAAAAGCCAAGACGAAAGTAAACACCACACCTACATCATGAAGAAGCATGGCTCATATAGTCTTGGAGACCAACATGCCATGATGCTGGAGTATTTGACTTTAGTTGGGATAGTTACATATTCTGAGCCAAAATCCCTGCATAGCTGTAATACCCGTCTTATGTAATAAAAAGATGGGGCATGTCCATACAGTGACTCCCACTACACGTTCTACAACCAGGTATTGATTGCTACTGAAAGTACAGGAGTTTTATGCACTGCAAAGAAAATAAACTTGTGTGCACCTTTGCATGGTGTAATATTCAATGTAAAAGGAAATTTTACACTATGAAAAGTGATGTATTTATGACGCATACACACGTGGACAAAATTGTTGGTACCCTTCAGTCAATGAAAGAAAAACTCACAATGGTCACAGAAATAACTTT
>JAQQZR010000001.1:8274021-8287886 GCA_030068235.1 Notoglanidium macrostoma
TGCAAACTCCGCACAGAAAGGCACCCTGGGTGACCCGGGGATCGAACCCAGGACCTTCTTGCTGTGAGGCGATGGTGCTAACCACTGCACCACCATGCCGCCACACGGATCATATGAAAAAAACAAAAGAATAAAGTGTAATATATTGTCAGTATCAAACAAACCTTATATTCTGAAAATAGAGTATGAAATGTCAGGTACCAACTGACATACAACTCTATTTAACGTTTTATTTTAAAATACTAGAAATAATTATCCTCTGATGTAGACATTCACTCTGTGCTGGTATGCATGAAATAAAATCCAATTAATTTGATGTTATTATTTGAAAATCTCATTACTACAAGAAAATTCACATATTATTACAAGAAAAAACACCACAATATTGCATGACAGTTTCATGGCATGACGAGAAAAAGATCACATTATTATAAGAAAAATGTCACATTATTTCTCCAAATATCACTTTACACAGATAAAATGTTGTTACAGGTAATATCATCTGCAAAATAAATTTTATAAAAGCAATATAACTGATCTTGGTTTTACAATATAAAATGGTTACCAGTTTATAGGTTCTGGCAAATGGTAGTTAAGTCATTAGTATACAGCCATTCTGAAGGATTCGAGGGATCAATTCAAAGCATTTATACAGACAGAAAAAAAGTGGTCAGACCTTTTAGAGGTTGCTTTATTCCTAGCTGATCAATTATTCCTTGAACAACATAGGAAACTTTATGATTACAAATTACAACATATTAAATATCTACAGGCTGGTTAAGCTGTTACACAAAATGCTGTCAGGCTTCTATTAAAAACTTTGGAGCCTTATGGAGTTCAGCTGATATTCAAGAATTGCCTGTACAGGAACCCAGGTCATACCTTTACACCCATGACTCATAATTACACAGGATCTTTCTCCTTACAATGTTATATTTAAGAAAATAAGTGTTCTTTTTTTCATAATAACATGATGTTTTTCTCATAATAACATGACATCTTTCTCATATTGACAAGATATTGATTTTTTTTTTATTTCATGCAGGGCAGCACAGAGCTTCTGTAATTTTCTGTAATGCTTTTGCCTCTCTGGGAGAAATTGAGCAATTTAATAGATCTTTAGAATATTCTTCAGAATCTGAAACTGAACTCTGAAACAATACACAGGAAGTAAAATTTGCAGTGTTTTATACTATGGTGTTGCTATTTTTATTCAGCTGTCTTCTCCAAACAGATGATTTATGTTTATTTCTAATTATATAAAAAAACATATAAACTTGATTGGGATTTCAAACAGTTGATCTAGGATTAGTTTAGTACTTATTGGTGATAGCTGGTCATTACACGGGCTGGGAGGGTTAAAAATTACTAACACGTACCTAGCATTACAGTGAAACTATTAAGGTTGACCCTTATAAGCAAAATAGACAGCTTCATTTTCATATCTCATATCCAGTGCTTTACATCCTGCTAGGCTCATGCGGTGTTTCCTTTAAACCATAAGCTTGATTAAGGATCATTTGTCTATTTGTGTAGTTTATACTCCGATAAAACGGTGTTCTTGGTCTGTTTACTACCTGTTTTTCCTTTAAAAACGTGTAAAGAAAAAGGTGACTGAGTAATCCGCCTTGTTCATAGTCAATCCCACCGCTGTTGTATTAAGTGTCTCCTCAATCATTGCTAATCATCTGTTATACAGTAGCTGTGTAAGCAAAGTTTTTTTTTTTATTCTTTTTTTTTTAAATGATCTCAAATGGAGACTAAATCTAGGGGACATTTCTCTGTATCGGACCACTTTACACAAATGTTTATCAAAAGTTAAGTGAAAATGAGTAGGGGGGGAAAAAACCCCAGCTAAACTACTTAAAAGCAACAGCTGTGCTATTTATTCTTACAACCATTAGTGGTGCTACTGTTTTGGGTCCCACAAAAATCCAGAATCAGCCACAAGGTATTGATTAACAGCAAATAAGCCAATGTGGAAATAGGAAGTAATATTGCAAATTGTGAACGTTCTAAATATACTTTAAATTATATACTCTACAGACCAGTTTTAACTAAAGTGAGTGCATTAAATAATGAGATTCCTGAATGGGTGCGCATTTACAGTTTGCAGCAAGATGCTAAGCACATACTATACTGAGCTATGAATTACAATTTTACTGTGTGAAGCAAAAAGTTCTTCGTTCAAGAGTTCTTGCTGGAATTCAAATACATTTTCATGAATTTTAGTTAATGTATTTCTAAACACGGTAAAAACAGAATACATTATATATGTTACGGCACATACTTCATTCCATACATATTTTGTTCCGTTCCATTTTAATTCTAAGGGAATGGGATTTTAGACAGTTCTTACTTTGTGTAAAATGGTTTTGAGACAGTTGTTTCCTGTTTCAGTGCGTCAATTCCCCTGTGAATGCAGTAAAATCCTTGCAGAAATGGTTTGTCAAGTGGAGAGGATGAACGTAGCTCATGAAACATCCTTTGGTAGGAAGTGGAGTGCTCTTGGCAAGCCAGACCTAATCGCCCAGCATCAGCGCCTGACCTCACTAATGCTCTTGTGGCTGAATGGAATGAAATGCCCATAGCAGTGTTCTGATCTGTACCGTAAAGAAGAATGTTTTATTATCCTGCTAGCCTGGGTGGCAGAAAGGAGACCAGCTGTGTGCCTTGATATGTGTGTTTACTGTGGTCTCTTTATCAGATTTCCAACTATCACACTAAGGTCATCCTGCTCTATTCCTCTTGCTTGCTCACTCAGTTTCAAAGATACCTTCTGAAATCTGACATGGCTAGATGAAGAGCTACATCTGTGTGTGACAAGATGTAGAAACATTTCCATGTGTATGGCATTGCAAGGAGGATTGTTTTTCTTTGATCCTTTGAAAAGTTTGATTTTCACATCATACATATTTCACCCTTATGTTAGGGTACAAATACACAAGGAAAACCTGATTTATTTTCTTCTGATGTGTCCTTTTTTCGGCGCTCTCCACATGCTTATCCATCATCCTACTCATCACTCGCTCGTCTCCCTCTTGCTATGGCTCGTTTTCCCTCCCTCGTTCCTCTGTGTTCTACGGCTTCTTAGAAAGCCGGTCACATCAATTCCACCGCATCATCCTGATTACAAGTTCAAAGTCCCTTCCACTCCTCTGCCAGCTGACACATCTCATTTTTGTTTGCGTGTGAGGAAGCAATAGATACTGAATGCTGAAATATTCAGGAATTCACCCACAGAAGCCCAAGCACCAAGTCCAATGTCCATCCACTCACACACTCAAGCACAGCTAATTGGTAAAATGAGAGTAAGATTGTAATTAATCACTTCAGATTTCACTGTGTGACATCTTGGTGCTTTCCACACAGTCATTTGTGCAGGCCAAATATGGGGGCTAAATTTTGTGCTCTGCCAGGACCTGCTCATTGGGCTCAGCATCAATGGTCACAGACAGCTGGAGCACGGTTGAGTCAGTGACACAGCTGGAGACACATCATCGGGCACAGCTGTACTCACTCACTTCCAGCAGTAAGGGAACTGAGTGATGTGCCACTGTCCCTATCTTGTTTGTCTCTTTATCTCCATGTCCCACAGATTTAAAGACTGAAGTCCCAGTTCGTAATGACTTTTTGCTGGCAGCAAGAACTTGGCATCCCAACGAAGTAGCAGGGAACCTTTATGGCCTTCTAGGCTTTTACAGAAGGCTTTGTGTAAAAAATTTGCTGAATTCCATGTCAGTAATTTAATTTAATATATTTTTACATTTTAGTAGACTCACTATTGGCTTGAAAAAAAAAAAAGGATAAATCCTGAAATGTCAAAAGATATTTGAACCAATCAGGAATTTCTTTTATTGTGTTGTATGCAAAAGGGGTTGCATAGACTAGTTCACTAATACACTCACTAGTTGAGGCAATATTGACTAGTTAGAACAGTGAAAAAACATTCAGACTAGTTTAAACCAATTCCACCATACAAGACTAAGCTAAGGAAAGACATTTCCTTTTGCTTCTTTTCCACATTTTGATATCAAGTGTAGAGGTATGTGTGAGATGTGTTTATTTACTCCCACTGCTGCCCATTCTCAAAGAAATTTTCATCTGGGGTTACTTTCTTTGCCCATTGAAGCTAAATAAAATGTAAATAAAATTATTTACTATATAAATACTGTGGCAGAGTGAATTCCATGGTTACCAGCACTGTGTGAAAGTGCTTATGGAGCTGTGAGTTGCATATCACCACCCAAAGCCATTCAGCCAGCTCATTTTCTGACCAGAGTTGAACATGGTGGAAAATGCTCCAAGATACTGCTATAAACACTGCATCCTCCGTCCATCATTATGTTATAAGGAGCTCCCATGCTGTGCTACATGCTTTCAGTTTCATAATTAACGAGTTCGGTTGAGCCGCCAGCTCATCAATGCAAGTGCATTTAAAGATTTAGTATGTAATAAATAATGTGATAAGATACATGGGTATTATTTTGCACATTTATTGCACCCATTTATTTATTTTCCTCACTAAGAGTGGAGCCTTAAAAGCATCGATGTTGGAGGTTTAATTGGTAGTCCGTGTATGGCTGTTAATTGAAAGGCAGCTTGGTGTGTTCTTTGCAGAAACTATTTTTTCTTTAACTACAGAGAGAGCTAGGTGATTGAACTAATGTGCCTAACTACTCGCCAGTATATTTTTTGAATTCGCCTTGGAATCTAATCTCAACCACAAACAGGTAGCTTACTTTTAAACTCAAGCAACCTTAAGATGGTTTGATTTTTCTCTGAACTCAAGTTGTATGATGATGGATGTGGTGATACAGCACTTCCTTGAGACAGGAGCTGAGCTGGCCCTTAGACTCAAGTGGATCTCCAAGATGATGGTGACCCCTATGACTCTTAAAGGAATAGCTCTTGATACTAACACCAAGGTGACTTCACCAATCCAATCAAATTATGGACAGGGTGGTTGCTGTACAAAAAAGATGTCAACTATTAAGGACCCCAGAGATATGCCGGAGCCTGCAGGGTGTTGAGGTCACCCTGTCCTCAAGCTATCCAGAGCAGATGGATGGTGCTACTCCAAGGCCCAAAAATAATTCCCCTATTCACTCTTGGCAGGGAAAAGCACCACTTCAGTTTCCCTGATGAGCATATGCCCATTGAACCAGAACAACTTTTCTTGTCAAATTTTAAAAACTGAGGCTACCCACTACATGTGAACATGTGAAGTTCAAGTGCCTCTTGGTTAAGTGGCTCATTAGAATTGGTGTAGATAAATAAATGCATGTAATTTTGCCATTAGGTTGAGGTTACTGAGAATATACAATCAACCAAAAAACATTATACCAATAGAACCAAAACCAGTCTCATGGTGCAGACTTGGCTACTGATAAGGAGAATAGAACTGGTGCACCAGAGACGTGGGACATGAAGAGGAAGATAATCCTCTTTGTCATGTTTCAATGGGCCCTAAGAGAACTGAGCTTTGACCAAGAACAATTATAGGACTTCCTAAAATAGTGTTCGTGGTGGTGGTGGTAAATCGAATTCTCTCTTGATACTTGATTCTGCAGGTTTGGCCTCTCTGTTATGTGGTGTACCATCAGAGAGAAATCTGATGTATTTGTAAACCCCTGTCCCAAGCTGACAAAGACCCATTATTAATTCATTTGGTCCACAATGGAAGTGGTGTATTTTGCGAACTCCACTTACCAGTAACCATGAAAGCCTTAAGTGTCTATCTTCAACTTCAGAGGACAGTGCTTCATATTTAACTCAGGCCAATGTCTCGAATCATACCACTAAGTCAGCTAAGGATTTTAAGGGCCAAAAAAGAGAACGATTGTGACTGGACAAGTTGATAGCCGAATCCCATTGAGAATTCATTTCAGTTTCTGAAGACAAGTCTGAGGGCAAAAAGCTCTTGCAACAAGCAGGAACTGAATTACAATATTACAGACCTGGCTGAGCATGAAGACACTATAAATGTAAGTACTAAACTTTACCATTTTAATTACGTTTATGTAAAATTTGTACAATATATTTCTAAAATGTTTACTATACAACACATTCAACAACTGTGCAGCTTAATTCCTAATACTGCAGCAAATATAGCTTTAAATACCACAAAACAGAGATGATATTCTGCAATTTACTTCTATTATCTAACATCAGTTGAAATTACATTTGCTAGAGGCAAGAACCAAAACAATGAAAAATTGTGTAACTTGCTAATTACCTTAGAACTGCATGGCTCACCTGTCTCCCCCCCACCCCCAAATTCATTTTTCTATCTTTGTGAGAACCTTCCACAGAAAAATAAATTGTAGATAATTAATGCAACTACAATTGAACCTAACCTTAAGCTCAGAAAATTGCCAGATTTTTTTATATTTGTGAAGGCTGGTTGTTGATTGTGTGGACATCATAGTGATGAACTTTTGGCTGTTTACACTCATTAGACAGGACTAAATACACACACACACACAGGGAACCCTTTAGCATGATTTGTACATTGGTGACAGTTGCTATGGGCACGAACACCTCGTGTCACTTGTAGTTACTATCTCCCAGCATCCTTATTTCCTCTGTTTTGTTTCCATGTAGCCCGTTTCGGCTTCAGTGGTCTTCAGGTCTAGGAATTTCATGTACAGACATCTTGATAGAACAAACCTAATGAGCATCCAGGAGAAAGTGTGTGGCGATAACACACTACAGCAGCTAGAGGACAAGTGGAGGCATTGATATTGCTTAATTAGATGGAGCTCACAGTCTGTGATTAAAGTCGTTTCATGAGTAGACTACAACAGGAAACTGATTTCACTTTGTATGTGACATCATGTACCTCACATATTCTGCACTGTTGATTACAACGGATACTGACAAATGAGGTGATTAACATTGAAAGGATGAAGTTATTTCCATAATCCGGCAGCAGTGTTTTTATATTACAGAGTTTTCATCTTTCTGCCTTGTGAAAATAGCAGTAAAACAAGATACTAAAACAAGCAACAAACACCGGTTGCTGGCTGCAACAAGTATGGGCATTTCATATGACATTTGTAAAACTTCTTAGTCTGGAAACATCATTGTCTGTCCTGATTATGTACTGCATCTTATTCACAACTCAAGAGCAAAATTTATTACACCGCAACGCTTTTGAGGCAGTAAAGAAAAACCAGATGGCCATTCAGGTGTAGCCTACCTTCACTCCACGGATGCGAAACTCTGCCAGGGCCCGGAGCATCTTACTTGCCGCAGTTGGCAGATCCTTCCCACTTGAAATGACTTTAACCAACAGGGAGTCATAGTGTGGCGATATAATTGCTCCCTGGAATGCAGATGCGCTGTCTAGGCGAATGCCCATTCCTTCTGCACTCCTGAACACCTGCAAGCAGAGAAGAGCTAAAGTTAGTGATCTGAGCAACATTATAAAGTTTCATATTTAAGAGGACAGTATCTAAAGACGTGCTAGCATTAAGGTACATGGGTGTGGGTGTAGACTCATGTGTATGAACTGTACATGTATGCATGCGCATATCAATTCTGCATATGGACGTATACCTCTGAGAGGACATTCCAGCGAAGTCTATTCATTGAAGTCTATTCAATTTTTGCACTTGGTGGCAATCAGTTTACTGCACTATACCACATATTGTGGATGCTTTGCTGATCATATCTACTTTACTGCATATCTGCTGTTACTCTTTTCACACCGTCACTTACATTTTCTTGAAGAACTGATGTTTATAATTATATTGATGTATGAACTATTTATAATCTTATTGATTAAAATGTACTCTTGATTATTTCTTACTTGCACTATTCTTTTGCTGTCTGTCTGTTTGTTTTCAAAGTATATAACAGTCACATTTACTGAAAACAAAGCATCCTTTTGGAATTATGCCTTGTATTTTGCCTGATTGACTAAATATTTTCTACAGCTGACTGGGAAATTTCAAGTTTGGCAAGCAGCTGATTTTCTTTTGCATCTCTTACTTGGTCAATAATTGACCAACTAACTCATTTTTTCATATTCATCAAGGTTATTCACTATAAATCACTATAAATGGTGTTTGATTCTAACTAAGGCAGTAGCATTACAGATACATGTATCTGCAAAATTTATGCTTGTAATTTGTGTATAATGGTCAAAAGAAAACAATGAAAACTGATGCTTGTGCGATCGTGGTGGATTTTAGATCAGACATTCACATCAGAGCTGCTCTACAAGAAATTCTCTCCAGAACTGGAAACAAAAGCAGCACCTTCTGTTTGTGAGCAGTTCATGAACAGTGGCAGCTTTTAATAGCTGGCTGACTTGGCAAAGAGGAAATGGAGATGTTGCAACATTTTGACTGACTCATTTATATACAACATGTTGAAAAACATGATTTTTAGTGGATTTTTAGTCATTTCAAAGATTTCCATACAGTCAGTAATAGCCCTGTATTATTCAGCATTCTTTTCATTAGCTACCAATTAGGAGCTGGTTAGAAGGCTATATTGATACATGTCTAATACACTATTATTAAGATACCTGACGCATACCTAGCATTAAAGTGTGTGATCATCCAGCAAAACACCAGAGGGTTCCATAAAGATTTCCATGCCCCCAAAAATGCTCACACCAAAGACATATCCACTATTGAGATTCTCACTTGGATACTAATGAATTGTACATGAGAACGGCTGCTGTAATCATAAAGACTGTCCTGTGTTCATCCAAGGTTGTCGTTCGAGTCTGACTCCTCTTATGGTTTCTTCACGTCATCTCGGAGAATTGTTCTTTTGCTAAAGTTCGCCTCATTATGGATCTAAATCTATATCTGGATTCCTGTACAAATGCTTAGTGACAATATCCAATATTGAAAGTGCTATACAAATAAAACTGAATTGAATATACCTTTATTCTAATACATTTCCCAGTTGCAGCATTTTCTATCTTACATTGGTACATTCGCATTTGGGGTATTATGTATTAAATTTCAAAATGCACATTGCATATTTGCTCATTGGTATTTGAGACACACACATGCACATACTTTACAATTTTTGTGTTTTTGTAGCCTGATCATACCACTTTGCAATCCGTGTGAGAAAGAGGTCTTTCAAAAGTGCTGCCAGCTTCATCAAAGGTTCATCATGACATCAACCATGCTACGCCAGAAGTCAGTTTAAAAGGTTGCAGTCTGTCTTGTTTCCAGTCTAATTCCCTACAAGCCAAGTGAAAATGTCTCCCGCAGACAACACTATTGATATCTTTTTTTAAGAACATCTATTCTTTCACACTTTTCAAAAATCTTCCTGCTTTTTAAGGTAATATTTCTGCCAAGTAGGATGAATGAAGGAAATAAGAAGTGGGGACCCTTGTAGGGTCATCCAACCGCTGGTCGATTACAATCTCATTATGGGCTCAATGAATGGACCTTATTGATCAGAGATGATACAATTATCCAGCCCATACTTCAGCTAATTGTCCATGCCTCAATCATTTGTCTGGTCTTCATAATCAAACGCGACTATTCCGAAAGGTAGAAATAATAATAGAATGTTGCCTTCTTCACATAACCAGCATGGCTCCAATTTTATTCATTATCCTACTGCCATCCCATACCAGATTTTTCGTCGTTATCCTTACACTCTGTCACAGCCCTCCTTCAAGCGCTTCTCTCACCATGTTGCCTGCTTGTTGCTAAAATATGCCTAGGCGTTCAGTTCGACATATTCCTTCATCACACCGGCTTATGACCTTTTTGTCTCTTTTATTAAAGCTCTTGCTCTCTCTTCCTCCTTGGACTGTCTTTGTCTCTCTCCATATGGTCTCCTGCTGTTCGAGACATTGGGTAAAACCTACCAGTGGACACAAGGCACACTTTCCACTACCTCCTGTCGATTTAAAACCAATTACATCTGTACAAAGGGTTCCCAAAACATACAGACGCTCTACTGACAGCCTTCCACTCTCAATCTAGGTTGCTTCATATTGATCTTCATTAAAGGCTAGGAAGGACTTTGTGGACTGAACACAAAAGAACATGTATAGCTAGAAAGAGCACTATTCCAAAAAGACCTTGGAGCACTTTCAGTTTGCGCATCTCAGAAGTATTGTGTAACACTTCAATTATAAATCCCCTGTTCAAGTTAAGCCCCAAGGTATAGGATTTTTACATACAGACTGGACTGCAATGAGGCTGATAGCTGGAAAATTTGTGCCGGAGTGTCTGACATTTTGACTTAATTGGCTTGGCCCAGTGAGTGAGACCTACTGCATTTGCAGATCCGTCAATAAAATACCAAAACAACAACACAAATCATATTTCATTACTGATTTCATGTTATAATTACATATTGTACATGAAGCAACAGGGACTCACAGATATTGAAATGCTGTATATCCATGCTCCAGTACACTCACAAACCCTCAGGCTGAAACATCTTTACAAAATAATTTGCCTCCATTATGTCAGGTTTAATTGGATGCTCCTGTTAAAAGTTTCTTTAACTGAACTCTATGTTGCTCTGAGAATCTCCTTCAGCAGCCACTCACAAAAATGATGTTCAAAGGATGAGGAAAGACCTTTGAAGTCACAGAACTCACTTGCTGCATTCCTCTCATTCAACTAAGCAAAATGTACAGAAAGTATACTGATCTGGCAACACATTAGAAGCAATGAGCTAGCCTGGTACATGAGAACACGGTCTCATCCAAGCAAATTCATAATTTACAATGCTTAAGGTCGGTTTAAATATTTGTAATAGTTCATGCAACATTATCTGTACAAGAACAATCAAGTTAGAACTCCACTGTCCTCCTTTGTCCAACTTTGGACTAAATTTTAGATCTTGTTTCTTCACTCAGTTGTCCCAAAATGGATTTGGAAGTTGGTTTTCTTTCTTTCTTCTTTCTTTTTTTTTTTTTTTTTGCAGTTTAAGAAGTGCTGCACTCAAAGTCAAGAAAAACAAGAAACCAAAGAAAAACGACACACTGCTCTCTATACTCAGGCTGAAATAACAAGCGGTATGTTTTTCCCCAGCCATGCTGAGTTTCTCTTATTTCAACACAGTGCAATCTTAAATTCGGAAATCGTGCTAAATTAAATTCTCATTGAGATCAATTCAATGAAATTGGCCGACAGCTTCTAGATGAGACTACAGATGATGTACATCATTATTTTCCCAACCTAAACCATGACATCAAACAGCAACAAACTGACCCCTGACCCAATGCTACAAATATAGAATACCCAGTGCAACCAGAATATAACCCAGCATATGGTCAAGCAAAGTCAAGGACTAAAGAAATAATGTCACTCTGTACTACCCCACATACACACAGACTTGTATTTTCCACAAGCGGAAAACAGCCAGTGTAATTTACACGGCAATGCTGACGGTCACCTCAGGTGTCCAGTGACACTTGTCTGAAAGTGTTCAGCGTGCAGGAAGTAATGCCTTTCTGAAATGCGTGAAATGTCACAGCCCACAATGTATTTGCGTGTGTGTGTCAGTGTGTGTGTTTATGGGTGCGAGAGAGCGAGAGCAGGGAGATGTGCGAGTGAGAGATCCACTGGAATTAATGCATTAAAGTAAAATTTAACAAAATAACCGTAACCCTATATATATATATTTTTTACCCAATTTGGGATAGGATGAGATAAAATTCACAATTTATTCACCAATATCTACTCCAGCATTTTTTTGCTTGCTAAGCCTAGGTCTCTAATATACACTGTTTGCTTAGACACCTGACATCACACTCGTATGAGCTTACAGGACATCTCATTCCAGATTTACTTCCCCTTTACAATTATAATAATCTCCACTCTTCTGGGAAGGATTTCCACTAGATTTTGGAGCGTGGCTGTAGGGATTAGTGCTTATTCAGCCACAACTGCATTAAAACATGTTCAGTGAATTTGAGGGCAGCTGGGCTTTGGAGAGGCCACTCGCATTCTTCCAACCTTGGCAAACCAATTCTTCACGGCTCTCGCTTTGTGCACAGGGGCATTGCCATGCTGGAACAGGTTTGGGCGTTTAGGTCAAGTGAAGGGAAACTAGATTGCTACAGCATACAAAGACATTCTAGACAATTATGTGATTCTAACAGCATGGCTACAGTTTGGGGAAAAACCACATATGGGTGTGATGGTCAAAAATCAACTTCTGGCCATACACAATGATATTTAAAAAAGTCTACACCCCCCTGTTAAAATGGCAAGTTTGTGAGATGAAACTGAAAAATGACTTCTTGCACCCTCATTGTGAAATTAAAATGCATAACCCATCAATCCATCCATTATCTACACCGCTTTATCCATCTGGGTCACGGGGAAGCTGGAGCCAATCCCAGCATCTTCAACACAGACAAACAACCACACACGCTCGCATTCACACCTATGGGCAATTCAGAGTAGCCAGTTGACCTAATTTGCATGTCTTTGGACCGTGGGAGGAAACCGGAATACCCGGAGGAAACCCACGCATGCACGGGGAGAACATGCAAACTCCACACAGAAAGGCACTCTGGGTGACCCGGGGATCGAACCCAGGATCTATGTCGCTATGAGGCGACAGTGCTAACCACTGCACCACCGTGCCGCCCACAATGCATAATAATGAAGAGAAAAACAATCAGAAAAATTAAAAGTGATCCAGTAACCTGGTTGCATTAGTGGGCACACTATAAGCTTTTATAACTGAGGATGTCTCTGTTTTCAGAATGAACCAAATCACATTCAATCTCTTATTTGGTCATCCATATGATGTAAAATAAATTGTACTTCAGCAGACAAGGCCACCTTCTTCCATCGCTTCATGGTCCAGTTCTGATGCTTACGTACCCATTGTAGGTGCTCTCAGAGGTGGACACTCGTCAGCATGGGCACTCTGAATGGTCTGTAGCTACGCAGCCTCATACACAGTAAGCTGTGATGCTCTGTGTGTTCTGACACCTTTATATCATAGCTAGCACTAACTTTTTCAGAAATTTGTGCTACAGTAGCTCTTCTGTGGGATCAGACCAGACAGGCTAGCGTCCGCTCCTCACACACATCAGTGAGCCTTGGCATGACCCTTCCTTGGAACACTTTTGGTAGGTTCTACCCATTGCATACCAGGAACACCCCACAAGACCTGTCATTTTGGAGATGCTCTGATCCAGTTGTCTGGCCATGACTATGTGGCCCTTGAGATAGAGAGATAGTCACTCAGATAGTTATGCTTGCCTATTTTTCCTGCTTCCAACACATCAACTTCAACAACTGACTGTCATTTGCTGCCTAATACTGTATATCCCATCCCTTCACAGGTGTCATTGTAATGCAATGTTATTCACTTAACCTGTCAGCGGTTTTAAAGTTATGGCTGATTCGTGTACAAAAGCATTAACTCAACTATAATTGTCATCTCTGTTGCATGATGGAAAAAAATAAATAAATAAATAAATAAAATAAAAAAATGCCCCGACACCTGTATGGGGCGCCATTTGTAAAAACAGTTTATAAATATTTAGAACATTTATAGAATATAGTTCCAAGAACTAACATGACGTTTAACACTGTTTTTTGAATGAATTTATCTCTAAAAGTATGAAAATTGTGCTAAATGATAGAAAATTACACCTATAAAAACGTTAAACTGTTTTTACAAACGGCACCCTATGCACCTGCCAATGTGTCACAGATACTTAGGGGGTCCAGGAACATGGATACCAGAAAGGGTGTGTGTATATGTATGTATGTGTGTATATATATATATATATATATATATATATATATATATATATATAAACATATATACACACACATATACATACACACACACACACACACACACACACACACACATATATATATATATATATA
>JAQQZR010000001.1:8287986-8298304 GCA_030068235.1 Notoglanidium macrostoma
ACACATATATACACACACATATACATACACACACACACACACACACACACACACACACATATATATATATATATATATGATGTCTCTTCCTGCTTGAAGAGAATTCTTCATACAAGAGACACTTGAAATATAAAGGAATAAAATGTAAACACTTATGTGACACTAAACTAAAACAAATGGTACTTCACCTCAGTTAGAATGTGTACAGAGGGGTGTGCATGTGTGTGCATGCTCAGGAATAACAGTGTGTATCAGTAACCAATCATCCAACTATACTGCTCTCCTCATCCTCTGTCTCCATGGAAACCAGACTATCCAACATGGCTGACTGCCAATGTATGCCTGCCTGGTCTCACCCCCATTACACACATCCTCCCTGTTTCTAAACTAGGTCACAACACCTATAGTGTACCCCCCCACCTCCACCACAATGCACTCTCTCTCGCTGCTCCGTGGCATCTCTATTACACTGCTCGTTCTCTTCCCCACTCTAGTTACTATTCTTTGTGTCCCTACCTATGCTGTAAAGCAAAATGTGTTCCTGACTTGACAAGCTGAGCTGGTGCATCAAAGGCTCTCCCAGGAGTAAAAAAAATACATGATGGAGAGAATAAGAATGAAGAGAGCTGAAGACAGGCCCGAACCGTGCTCCGTTTTCAGGAGTTTACCATTTCAGCGCTAAAGCTGAAGCCCTACTCTTTCCCCTCATTTTCAACTTTCAACCCATCTCTGCCTTTTCTGTCTGTATGTTCCAAATCCTCACAGATACAATCTTATCCTTCTAAATCCTTTCTCTTATCCTGTCTTTCCCTTTCTCTCTAAAATATCCTGCTACAATTACATCCTGTAGAAGGCTTCGTGCCTGTAGTCCATTATTTCAAACTGCCATCTTTCTCACTGTCACTATGGATCATTTTGAGCTTTAGATTATTTCATCATTTTTGCTGCCCTGCCTCAATTACTTGCCTCCCTCCTCTTCAACCACTCTGCATTTTCTTTTCATTCTATTTGTATTTCCATCAATCGTTCTGCTTGAACTTCTGCTCCTCCTCAGACGGAACACAAATAATCAGCTACTACAGAAAAGGAAGATGAATCTTTTAGACAATCCGAGCCCTTTGGCCCGCTCTCTATGTATTTTCTGTCTCTTACTACTCTTTACTGACCATTTTGATCTCATTATTTGAATAAATTAAGCACATAGCAGTTTGAAACGTAGCAGTTTACACAAATCATTGACATTTCAACCTGGCACTTTGAGTCCTGAAAATAATTAATGCACATTTGTTAAAGTGAACGTTTGCAACAAGACATAAAACCTTTGCTCCACACTTGGACTGATCACTCACCCCGTCTCACCGTTTTTCTCCTCATCTTTTTATGGTCTGATCGCCTCTTGCTGTCCTCATTTGCCCTCTCTCTGCTCCTTGCTCATTATCCGTTTAACACCTCGAAGTCAGCGCTTCCCTGCTTCTCTTTAGCTCTGCCGTTTATTCTTTCTGTAGCTCAGCCGTTAAATAGAAGTCGTCTTGCTGATTCTAGTAGGATCTTTTCACTTTGCCATTTACATTTAGTTGTGTTGACTGAAGCGAGGGTTGAAGTATTCACAAAGCTACCTTGTTACAGTGTTAAACTCCATCTCTCGCTGTCAATTTCCTCTCCCTTCAGACCAGATGAAGCTTCAAATGGAGTCTTTGTGAGTCTGAATGAGTTTGGCTTTCCACCTGATGCTTTCCTGACCTTTTGTTGTTGTTTTTTTCTTCTTCTCCATTTCTGATTATTTTCAGCAGGCCGGTTTGCTTTGGGTGTTATCAGAATGTTCTGTCATTTTTTTTTCAGCTTTCACTCACTGGAACTGTATCTGTGCAGGACACAGGACCATCCTATTATATTTCCTGCTTTTCATTGTTGACCTTGAACCTCGCTTATTGACTTCAGACGGATGCGTCCTCATGTAGGCTGCTATGTTTGTTTTTCATTATCCTGTCTTCCTCCAACACTCTGTCCTCCCCTGTGTTTTTTATCCCCTTCCTAAAGGTGTAGTTACCGTCTGTCTGAAGCCTCAATGAGGTATCTTAAGTGCACGGAGCATTCTTGCAGTGGGTGGATAACACTCTGTTTCAAATATGTAATTCTAACCCGCTGATATCTGATACTCTCTTTCTCTCGCATCATTTCACTTTTGTTTGCTCCTCTTTTCGCCATACTATACTTTCCCATGAATGTCTAGCACCGGTGTATTGTAGAGTTGTAAAAAAAAAAAAAAAAAAATCATTTTGATTTTATACTCTTAGTTTTCTGGTTAGTTTTCTCCTTACATCTCACGTACTCCGAATAAACAATAACTACACAGTGAGGAACGCTGCTTTCTGGGTGGGAGGGATGCCATACCGTCTCCCCTTGTCAGTCACAGTAATGTTAGCCTCCACTAATAAAACTCGTGGGTGTCACGGTGCAGATGGTGGCAGATAGCACTTTCCATGTGTATTACTCTGCCCTGTGGTGGGCTGGCTTTACATGTCTTGGAGGAAGCACGCATGCGTTAGCCTTCATCTTCCCAGTTAATAGCCGTCATAAGACGTTTATTGTTTAATAAGAAAAAAAAAAAAAAAACATGATCGGAAAATTGGTTGAAAATTAGGATTAATTGAGTATTTTTCTTTTTACAATTACAATTATTCAAGCCAAATTATAAACAAAATCATTTTCCTTTACATTATACCCATCTCCTTGCAGATGAATGTTTTCCTTTGCAACACTCGCATGCTTGACAACCTGTTTGATTGTAAATCTAGAAAATGCACACAGCTTATTTAGCTTGCTTATTTCCATACAGGTCGCACGTTCTGTAATATTACCATATATTTAATACATCCTGTCATAAAAAGAAACACTGTTCTACATTTACATTTTAGCCATGCAGCACTGCACTCCTGCAAAAAGCAGAGCAACCCGTAATGTTATTCTCTTTTTACTGAAAAGTGTAAACTGTATTTTGCCACTGTGAACCCCTCTGTAATCTAGGTCTCCTTCCAGCCATATTGTACGTGTACAGCTTGTGATCTTGGCAGTGTGTTATTTTCTATAGACAGCCTTACAATTGTCAGGGGGGGAGAAAAAAATCCCTGTAAAAGGTGCATTGGTAAATAAAAGTGATCCTGTGTTAACCTTTCAAATAATTAGAAATTAGCCAACTAACCTAATCAATGATATTCAATAATAATATTGATCGTCTCAATAACCACAGTAGAAAAAAAAAAAAAAAATGAAATGTTAAACTCCTAATTCAACCATAAAGCAATATCTAATACAAGCTAAATGTAATCAGTCATACAGTCTTGCAAGTGTGTGTGCTGAGCTGAGGCCTGGCACAGTGATGTATGATGGCCAGTGGGCATTAATGTAGAAGTCACTCCCTCTCCCTCTGTAATGGTGAATGAGTAGACACATAGTTCTGCATCATTGCTGACCCGTACAAACACAACCGCCATTTCCATTAACGTTATCAGTGGTTTGAGTTGCTGCTGTGGTAAGAGTGGCATGCTGCGATCTGATCATCATCTCTGAATGTGGCAGGATGATGAATCGCTCAAACCAGGGACAACCGAAACAAGTGATGGAGAGGGGCATTCTGCTACCTGGCCTCCATCTCCAGCTATCTATCGATCTTTTATCTTTTCTTTCTATCTCGCTCTTTTTAAATGGTTACATCTCTATTTCCTCCTACCACACAGCCAAACTCCAAGATATAAAACACAACGAACACAACACTACTTTTGGTCTCTCTACTTCATTGCCAGTACTCCAGATCATCTCGGAGATGTCCATAAATCACTTTTTGTTTGAATCAGAGTTAAATCTTAGGTCTCTGACCTGAGGTCGGAGTCAAGGCTTTAGTTGTGGGCACTACTTACCACTCAAGATGCAAACAGTTGGCTTTTTATTTCACACACACAATAATAAAAAAACCCTGTTATATTATTATTATATCTCGTGGAAGCACTGCACAGAATGCAGCTTTCCTCCTATTTAATGTGAGAAAATATACACAGTATGTGTAATAAAATAGCACCTTTGCATGCATGTATTGAAAACTTAAAAAATATTGCATCATAACATAGCTAGCAAATGATGCCATGACATCAGGCTACATGTATACTAGCATGATATTTATGGGTGTTTCGGTTAGCTTTTTTTGGTGCTGCATTTATTGCACACATCAATTCAGCCATATCCATCAACACTGAGGGTGTTTGTTACCAAACATTATATCAGCGTCATACTTGAAGCACGGTCATTTATAGGATTTAAAGCAAGACATCCATCAGACTTTTTTTTGGGTTTTTTTTAAAAACAATGTATTGGTATCTTCTCTTCCCTACTTCTTTTGTAAACCTTTAGCACATAAAAGGCGGCATCTTCATACACCGGTTGGAAAACCAGCCCAATGTTTTAAAGATGTCTGTAAGCATGACATGATGGCTAGTGACACTGAGCCTGAGATATGGGGATTGCTGGCAGAAGATCGCACAAGCTGGAGGTGGGCCATCCAAGAGGGAGCAACCAGAATTGAACAGAAGAAGGAGATGTGGAAGACGCAGGCAGTGACAGATGGCAGAAATCCCAGCGCCACCACAAGATTCAACAATTACCTGCAGCTTTTGCAACAAAGCATGCCTGTCTCGGATTGGACCGTACAGACTGTCACAGGCATCATCATCGTCGTCGTCTTCAGAGACAGAAGGCGGCCAACAACGCACAGCATGTGAAATTAAATAACACCTTTGCATGCATGTATTGAAAACATAACAATAATGCTAATAACTAGCCTGATATTAAGGGGTGTTGTATAAGATTTACATTCGGTTACCTATTTTTGGCACTGCATTTATTGTACACATCATTTCAGCCGTATCCATCACACTGAGGGTGTTTGTTAAAAAGGATTATATCAATGTTATACCGGACACATGGGCATTTATAGGATTTACAAACAAAAAACATCCAAGGGATTTATTTATTTATTTTAATTAATATCTACAATTGCAAATTTCCATTTGAAATTAATCACCAAGAACCTAGATGAATCCAGACCAGTTTGCTTGGGATAAGCTAAGCTTTTAACCAACAGTTTATCAAAAAGCCCGATTTCACACATGCCTCCACTCAAACCCAGGGCCTGGACAAATTCTCTAACAACAGGGTAGATAACCATCCAAAACATACATAAAAAATATTAATAAAATACAGGATTTAGTCCTTGGTTCCCTTTAAATTTAGCGTTCTTCATTAGATACAATCATGATGGAGTTATTTTAACTGCATTATTGAACAAGAGTACAAACAACAATGGACAGAGCAAATGAACGTTTGCAACAGCCTCAAACGTGGGTGTACTGGAGGCTCTTCTCTCAGTCTCTCCCAACCTGCTAGCTGATTGCTAAATTTGCCTCACGACGCATTGTCGTTCCAACATGGTGAATAACCCGTCCTGGTCAGAAAAGCAAATGAGTGACTCTTCCGTAGCTGGATTAGCGTTAGCATGTACTCGATCATGTAAGGACAAACAGAACTCATCTGTGTCCCATGCATTTTAGATCTAGTTTTAGAAATTGGCCACTTTCGGTCCATTTTCTAATCCTTTTTAATCAACATGCTTGTTTTTCTAATCTGCATTTTGGACACTGCTCAACTGCTCAATGAAAATAGCTCTGCTCACAAAACTGCTGCACACTTCACTTTTTTCCCCCCACAGCACTGCGAGCATCACAGGAATAGCACGGCAAAAATATAGTGACGTGTGGCATTTATGGAACCGACAAGCAAAGATGCATACACAAAGTGGTAAAAGAATTATTTTGATCATTAGCTGGGCTATCTTGGTCCGAATTCATTAGCCTTTTTTGTTATAAATAAAAATTCATCATATGACTCAAATTTGACTCAAAGTGGAATCACTTGACTTACAAATGGAGACATGAGAGAAACTCAGAATCTCCTGTTTTGTTTCATTCATTTTACAGATTAATGTTAGAAATGTCAAATACCGGTTTTGTGTGCTAATGTTTGGTGTCAAATAAGCTACACTTTAATTAATAGGGCACAAGCCATGTTAAGCTTTTGTCACTGTTCTGAGAAACTGCACTATTGTAGCATATAGTGTTCCACAATAAAGGTAGACAGATTTTAGAGATACTGCCCCGTGCTCATAGTTAGGCCCATAGAATTTAACATGAATAATAATCATTTTATTTTAAATACTACCTAATTAAAAATTAATCAAAATTATTACGGTCGAGCCATATCATACCACCCCTGAGGACACTTCCCATTAGACTGGTAAGTCGATGCAAGCAATATTCCTTTGGTTTTCAGTTACTTTGTTTACAAATACATATTATAAAGTGTTCAAATACGACCGTAGTCCTAAATTATAATTCCGGAATAAAAAAATAAATACATAAAATATGGGGTTGCAGAAAATGCACAATGTTGTTTGCTCAAAACGTTTAGGAACCCCTGCCCTAGTCCTTTAGATTGACGCATGCATCAGGACGTTTAATTATGTCAGTCACGCTAACAGCCATGTTGTGTGAATTGTTATGCCTTTGCTAGCTTGAGACAAGTTGACAATGAGAAATGGTTCACACGCTTCCTACAAAACAGATGTTATAAAGCAACTAAAGTGAAAGATGGTGAAATATGCACAGGTAAGGGGACCAAAAGAAAAAAAAAAAAAACAAGGATATTGTTGATAGTAACTAACCTTAGTATAGGTGGTCACTACGTTGTCTAAATAAAACTGGTCTCATCTTATGCATTACCAGAAACGCACACAATCACATGTACACGTCACACTCGGCATGCACACACAGTGAAGCGTGATTGTACATAGCTATTTACATTTACTTTATGCAACTCTACCGCTCTTAAACAAGTGAGTACACAAACACACACATGCAGAGGGATAGAAATAGAACTATAATTATCCTCTTTAGCTTGAGAGATGGGCATACACCATTACTGCGTTCAGAGTGCACACACACACACACACACACACACACACACACATACACACTAAAGGATTGCTTATCCATCATTATTACCCGTTATGGAGAGCTAACTCATATTCATGCCTCCGAGTATTCCACTAATACCACGCGCACACTATACCTACCTTTTCATTTTGAACCCCACGACACCTCTAGCTGTGTTTTGTATTCCATCTGTTCGACATTCTTGGTCGAATAAGTAAAAGATCTTTCTTAAAAAATGACTAATCTCATCATTTTTGCTCCACAAGCTCAAAGAGCAGAGTTCCATCTAATTAAAAGGCATGAAAAGCCTTTGCTTTCTTACACGTCTACATGGCCCAGTTCTGCACTGTACATCTGCTGAAAAGTTCAGTAACAGCAATGTTTGCATACTATTTTAATTGCAAAAGGTTAGCATTAAATTGTTGCTGAGGCGAACGCGTGTGAACGCGCCAACTGGAGCTGCGGCTGGGTAACCGCCATAAAACGTTCTAAATGCTCTTTGTCTGTTTGCTTGCCCACATCCTCCGCTCATGGAAGAAAATGTGTGAGCATATGCGTTGCACAGTAAACATTTTTGTGTGCGTGCCACTGTTGGAAAATGAAATTTAATAAGCATCGGCACATGCTGTACTAAGCACAAAAGTGAGACGCTCACTGTGCCTGTCGCTTCCCTCCCCTCCTCCTCCTTCTCCTCTTCCTTCCTTGTTCCCTTGCCTCGCCAGTTTGTTTGCTGAATTTGCTGCATCTCTAAGCCGGAGCATCACAAACTCCACTGGCATGTGTCTATCAGACACACGCACACGTACGTGCGTGCGTGTACACACACGGAGCAGTGAGTGCTTTTCTGTTTTCTGTTCCGACAAGCATTTAAAGCATCCATGTGAAGACAGAGGCATGATAATCTCTCCACACAGACACACCAACACAGACAGATGCCTTTTCATGGAATGCAAATAGTAGTTGTTCTGCATTCTATGTTATATCTCTCATAAAACACTCATAGTGCATTTATATACATACACAGAGCCAGGAAATCCCATACTACTTTGTACCACTTTTTTAAAGGCCCTTTGATACACCTACATATGCACTCATTTCTCCTCTTTCTCTCCATTTCTCTTTACCTCCTGCCTCCATCACTCCCACACTCCACTCTCACTCCTCTGTGCTCGCCCTGTCCCCGTCTTTCATACCCAGGTCTCCATTTCTCTCATCTGTTTGTGATGATAACCACCCTCTCTCTCTCTCCATGTTGTCACCATTTTGGTTTCACTTCTACCATGAAGGAGTGGGACAAAGACATGAGAAGAGAGTACCGAGTACACAGCCAACAATATGAGAGAGAGAGAGAGAGAGAGAGAGAGAGAGAGAGAGAGAGAGAGAGAGAGAGAGAATCATACAAATAGAACCAAAGGAAGGGGAGAAACAAACAAAAAGAGCAAACTAATGCTGTGAAGAACAGAGGAGGTAAAAAACCAATTAAAAAGCACAAGAAAAGAGAACTGAAATAGCATGGAAAGGAAGAAATGGTGTAAGTGCTAGAAGTGAAACAATTACCTATGTAGGCACTTTTACACCAGAACCATATGGTAACAAATCCACGATCCATTAAGGAGCCTCCTTAAAAATGCACTACTCAAAATACTCAATTTTGGAGTTTATTTCTGTATTATTAGTATTATTATTATTATTATTATTATTATTATTATTATGCTAGAAGTTGTACCTACAGTTGAATATAAAAGTATTATGAAAGTCGAGGACACTATGTTACCCTCAGCCCTTAATCTTGTGTCATTGCACGTTGTCATCATTTCATTTACCAAGTACTGTAACTGCACCTGTGCTGAACTTTATTATCCTTCTTACAAAGGTATTCAAAGATCTCACTGCTTTTTGTTTTTTGGAATGGCTAAGCGTTTTGATATCAGCAGTCATTCTACTTTTTTAGTATCCTATTTTCATCCGACCAGCTAGCTATTCCTCCCGATTGCTACAAATCTAAAAGGGAGATGCAGTCATATGCTGCCTCAAGACATGTGCAGCTCAGTCACAACATGCTTATGCAACCTCATATAACATCTACATTACAGTAGGGAGTAATGCATAAGTACTGCAACCTGAGAGTAGTGCTAATTATGCCCGCTTGGACCACTTTCACATATAAAAGCTGTTAATGTATCAGGTACAAAGAACACGGGATAGATAACACATTTTCATTCCCACTGAGTGTTCCATGGTAAAGTAATGTGTGTATGGGTATTCCCACCTGACTGTTTTTAACAGGATGCTACAGAGTGGGAACCTCTGAGAGACTTGTAAAACAGACGAGACCGAATATTATGCCTTCAAACCATATCTGCTGATGTTTTCTTTCCGTGCCGTTCTACATTTGCTGCCGGTGGCTTTACAGTGAGGCAGTACGTGTATTCAGATTTTGTAGGTGTCACTAGTTCCATCGCAATACCACTGCATCGATTCAATTTCAATTTTATTTATATAGTGTTTTTAACAGACATTGTCCCAAAGCAGCTTCACAAAAGTATATTTATATCACCATTTAGATCCAGTGTTTCCCACATACAGGCTGCATCTGATAATACTGTATAATCCGTAGGGTGTCCAAATACTCACTAGCCATTTAATAGTAGTTGAACACTACCTACTTCATCCGTAGTATGCAAACGTACCAGAATGTAACCTCGTAGCCTACTACAGTAAGGATCTGGAATTAGGTAGGGTGAAGACCGGTAAAGAGGAACAGTTTTGGTAATTTCATATTCTCTTAGTTTTTACTATAATCTTAAAATGCCATGTATAACGTAATGTAATTTTAAAATCTTAGGTTGTCTTTTACATAATTAAAAAATTTTAATGAAAAGACCAAAGACAGATGAAATTACACCTCTTCAAACCTCAACTGACCAAACCCCAAATCTGTGGATGGTGGTAAAATGGGGCAACCATACTGTCAAAGTGGGACACTCAACTTTTGGGGCAGTGACTGAAATGACCTAATGTAAATTATTCACTTTTCAAACTTTGAAACACACAGTAACATACAGTGCATCCGGAAAGTATTCACAGCGCATCACTTTCTCCACATTTTGTTATGTTACAGCCTTATTCCAAAAAGGATTAAATTCATTTTTTCCTCAGAATTCTACACACACAACACCCCATAATGACAACATGAAATGTTTACTTGAGATTTTTGCAAATTTATTAAAAATAAAAATCTGAGAAAGCACATGTACATAAGTATTCACAGCCTTTGCCAT
>JAQQZR010000001.1:8306577-8323687 GCA_030068235.1 Notoglanidium macrostoma
AGGAAGGGGCCATCCCCAAACTGTTTCCACAAAGTTGGGAGCATGAAATTGTCCAAAATCTCTTGGTATGCTGAAGCGTTCAGAGTTCCTTTCACTGGAACTAAGGGGCCAAGCCCAGCTCCTGAAAAACAACCCCACACCATAATGCTCCCTCCACCAAACTTTACACTTGGCACAATGAAATTTAAACGAGACTAAAACCTACAGTATATTTAACATTATAGACTAGTTGGGTTAATTTAGATAATGGTTATATGAGGAGTCCTGCATATGTAGGCAACTGTGCCATTTTGTCTAGTCAACCAAAACCATTTAGCATTTTTATAACCTTTTAAATACAGCTTATTTCTATGAAACATTTAGTTTGAATGTTATTCATTTGGTGCACAGGTTTTTGCTGGTGCTTTATTGCATCAAGTGGGTTATATTGCCATTGCTCCATTTAGAATGGATATAAAAAAGTGTCTGTACGCAGGTTTTGTGATTAAAAAATGAAAAATAATGTCAGATGATTTTCTACCTTTAATGCAATACAGAAACCAACCAAGTGCAACGAGGAAAAATAAATATCCATCAGATCTATCAAATTGCAAAGGGATCTCCTGTGCCCAAACCTCTTTGTTTGTTCGTCATTTGTTGCATTTGGCAGGCACCCTTATTTATAGCAGCTTACAGAAGTGAAAGGATTTGTACAATTACACTCGTTTATGCAACCGAGTAGTAATCACTGCCCTTTCAATAGGTTTATAGATCTGGGCTCTGCCTGGGCCATTTCGAAACACTGATCAGTCTTCTGAAGCCATTTTTTGGTTGATCTGGATTGTGCTTCTCGTTGTGATTGTGCTGGAAAGTGAAATTCTTCATAATTTTCAGATGACTGCAGGTTTTGTACCGTAATACATTGGCGTTTGGCACCATCCACAACTCCCTCTATCCTAAGTATAGCTCCATTCAAATTGAAGAAAAGCAGCCCCACAGCATGATGCTCCCACCACCATGCTTCACCACTGGTGTGGTGTTAAGCGGTCTTGTTTATGCTCTTAGAATATTGACAAAAAAAGCAAATTTGGTTGTCTTTATGTTTTGGCAAAATTTAGGTGGGATTGGATTTAATTTCTTTCAAGAGAAAGTGCTTCTGTGTAGCTGCCCTACTTCATAGGCCACATGTGAAAAAATACAAGAGATTGCAGTTACATGCAGCATCCCTGATAACAGTTTGTCTTGCCCTTTCATCAATTTTAATGTCCTGTTCCTGGTAATGTCACTGCGGTGCTCCATTTTCTCCAATTGCTGATAATGGCCTTGATGGTGCTCTTTGGTACATCAAATTTTTTTTTGCAAATTCTTTTAACAATGAGATCCTGTTCAGGCTTTGTAAGCTTTCTGTGGCCCATAGCTTCAGCAGTCGAGGAAATCAAGACGACGTTAAGGAAATCCTACAGAAACAGCTGATCTTTATTTAGCGTTAATCATACTTACTTCATTGATGACACGCGTATGATTACTTTTGAACAGGAGTTTCAATGTGATTGGTCAATTCTGATTACAGTCACATGCCCCACTGTTCAAACAAAGACTACAGATCTACCTCTTTACCAATCACTTTTATTAACACTCAAAAAAAACCAAAATCCATTTGCGGGCTTTCGTTCCTTGCTGTATCAGTATTCCTGTAAAAGGGCTCAAGCTTGATGCCATACTGAGACTCATGACTTTTTAACTAGTTTGAGGATATATTTTGATGAAGACTACAAAGCACGTCTGTAAGTTGTCCTGGATAAGAGTGCATGTTAAATACTATACAATTAAATGACTGTGGTCTCTTTAAAAACTGTTTCCTCACAGTTACTTGGAACACATCTGAAAAAACCATTTGCTGTCCATGGACATACGTTGTTGTTTTTGAGGTACAAGTCTGATCTTCCTTTCTGCCAGTTAGAATTTTCCTGTAAGCAGTGTTGGCAGCGCTGCAAAATATGCAATACATACAGGACAGTGCAGTGCACGCTAACTAGACAGGCCAACCGATCGATATTGGATGGATTATATAGCATAGAAGAGCTAAACACAGCGGTGCGGTTATATAGTCACAGCAATATAGCCTGACTGGAAGCCATTACAAATAATTGTCTGTAAACTTTACATGATCGTACAATTTCAGTATGAAAAGCTGTAGCTAGCTGTGCAATGGATCGATGACCTCATCAGGGTGTACCCCGCTTCTTGCCCGAAGTCAACTAGGATCGGCTCCAGCTCCCTCGCGACTCTTACGAATAAGTAGTATAGATAATGGACAGTGGGATGGATGGATGGAAAGCTGTAGCTGTCCCAGTAGCAGTGATGCACTAGGAAAACTGTCCCAGTAGCAGGAGAAAGGGGCAATGTCGAACTGCCGGAAACAAAGATGAGGTGATGTTTGTCCAAATTTCTTTCCCAATTTTGTCTCGCAGTAGCCTCGGATTCCTGCTCTTGGCCAAGAGGAGTGGAACCTGATGTCTTCTGCTGTTGTAGCCCACCTGCCTGAAGGTTCAACAGGTCTTGCATTCTGAGATGTTTTTCCTGCTAATTACACTTACGGTTATTTGGTTACTGTAGACTTCCTGTCAGCTCGAACATGTTTGGTCATTTTCTTCTGACCTTTCATCACCAAAGCGTTTCCAGAGAATTTTTTATTTATTTTTTTTTGCTGTTTTGTTGTTCACAGTGTTCTGTGCAAACTCTGGTGCAGTGTGCGTGTGCATGACGGGTGTGAAAGTAGTCTCTGAAATACTTTTACCAGCCCATCTGGCACCAACAACCATACCAAATCACTGAAATCACCATTTTTTGACACCATGATGTTTGATGTGAACAATAACCGAATATATTGACCTGCACATGGACCTGTGAGTGCATATAGCATATTCAGTTAATAATTTTTCTTCTACACAACATTTGTCCTTATTTCTCATTGGGAACTCATTAGACAGTAATGTGCATCCAGTAATCGTGTAGTAATGTAAATACATACAGATTGTGATCCAAGACAGGCTTGTTAAATACAGCTCTAGGAACATCATGCATATTTCATGCTTAGAGTGCTGTGTAATTATCTGCGCATGCGTTAGCGCGTTTCACCTGTACAGTAATTACTATGTTATTTGATCTCTTGAATAATTTACCACAAATTTGTTTATTGTGGCAGGTTAATGGGTATGTGTGGGTGTGTGCGAGGGCAACAAAAGCAGTGTTTATTATGGTTTGGCTTTTGGTGGGCCATTAGCTAGAGACTGCATGGACCAGTGTTAACAGAAATAATTAACCAGTAACTTTATCAAGGAAATTTCTCATTTCTCACTCTGACAGAAAGAGGAAAGTAGATTTTAGTCTACTGATCTAATATTCTGCACAGAGCATGGTTAATTATATTACCATTGTAATGTACTGTACATATATTTATATATACTGAAGTGTATGAGTGCACTTCATGTGAGGACCTGCCTCTGTGTGTGTGTGTGTGTGTGTGTGTGTGTGTGTGTGTGTACGTGTGGTCTAAGTGAGCATTTAGTATGATGAATGATTTAGTCCTGACCCTGGACCTTAGCCGACGGCCGCTCTTCATTGCGGGTGTGTGGTCCCGAGATAATTTGTTCCGGGGATAATGATACCACCACTAATAAATTTGCTTTTACACTCTTTTTTTTAATGCATAAATTTGCACGCAGCATGAACATAATGTAAAGAACATAATGGTGCAGCCTGGAAGCTTATTTTGCATTAGCAGTTCTATATAATACATCAACAATAAAGTCTTATCAAATGCACATGTCATTTTTCATGGGAACACAAATGTTTGGGGTTTTTTTCCCTGCTCCAGATATACAGTGTATGACTATGGAATCATGGTGAAATGCTCCATAATCTGCTTTTACTAACTCCATAAGCTCTAAGTTGTGGATGTGTTCCGTCAGCCACTTTGGATGCATTCATCACCGTCAAGCCATCGCGGCATGTGGAGAAATTAAAGGAGCTTAGCGCCTTCACTTTTAGTTTACATGAATGGCAAGTGGAGCAGAGCTCTGACACTGTAATTTGATAGAAATGTAAATCATAGCGTTGCATAATAGCAATAATATTTATAATACCAAGTCTGGTAAACAAACTTAAGTTCTGACCAGTTTATAGCTAAAGTACCAAAAACTTGTTTTAATCACATGTTGTGAAGTTAACATAGCGGCTAAAGTGCTACTCCCACACTGCACTGTTATAAAAGTAGTAAGGTTCCCCCACTTCCTAAATACCAATTTAAGCCCTGTAGATAGATAAAGAGGGCCAGAACTGGGTAATTGCTTATTTGCTATCAGCATACACTACTTAACTTTCTAATTTATGGAAAAAGTAACTTTTCTGACAATAAAATCTGCAAGCCAGCTGAGTCATAGTAATGCTCAACACAACTGCATCATCAGAAATGAAGAATAAACAATCCACATGGAGAATAACAGATTACATAAATGGAGGCAGAGATTCAAAAGGACAATATAGGCTATCTAGTAAGCTACAAAATGTGCTCAATTTGAAGTGGTTATGTTTTGAACATGAGAATAAGCACATTCTTCTCTGTATAATTGTTTTAAATATTACATTTTTGTCATTGACTTTTTATTGTTACACAGTTTATGTGATCATGTCAGCAATTATGCATGTGTTTGCAAATTCACTGGTTTTATTTAAAAAAAATAAATAAATCAATAAAAACAGCCAAAAACTTTTAGGAAGCGAACAAGGCAGAAAGCAGAATGCCAGGAAAACAAAAAAAAAAAGGCCAAAGCAGAAAAGCAATCAAGTAACTTTTGGCTTAGAATCACTCGAATAAAGATAAGAGCAAGAGTCCTGAGTTAATGAGTGTGAAGAATTATTGGGAGGGAAATGTATGTTTGTGTGTGTGTGTGAGTGTGTGTGTGTGGGGGGGGGTTGTTATGCATCATATAATTGGTCATGTAGTGGAACTTGTAGTTCATTACTTTGCTGGGAAATGGAGACGTGAAAGTATTTGATGATGGTGAAGGAATTCTCGGAATTGCCATTTATGAGGGAAAAGCGGCATACTAGTCAGACCAGAGAAGGTAAATGAAATGGCAAGTCAAAGTCTGTGAAAACTCTTCCTTTCTTTGGCTGAATAATTTACATTAACGCATGTGACTGCATAAACAACAGCTACAGAAGTTGAAATGGGTCAGGATTAGAAAACTCGACTTGCTGAACTATTTTGGCCAGATTTTTTTTTTCCATACATCAAGCAGTTCTGGTACTACTTTTTGACTGATTGATGCATTGCTTGATCCACGTCTGCCAGTTGGCCACACCTGGTCTAGAATTTTTACATTTGCTAATACTGGATCTGTGGATGTAAATGTAAATTTCACATTACATTTGCTAGATTCTATTGGCCAGTTTTGAAAACATATCGCTTTAAATTTTAGATTTCCGTGCAGTGCAGATTGTTTTATAACTCATGACCACGCCTAAGAACTGTTGGTGCAACATATGTGCAATGTTACAAATGAAAAGCATAAACATGATGGCTACCATGATTCTAAGATGCATACAGTACAGGTTATAAAAGCATATATACTTTTAGCAGTTCTTGTTCATTCATTCTTTCCATTTGTTTCTCTCTCCGTGTTCTATTGCCATTCCAAAAAAAGCTACTGCTCATGTTGTTTTAAATGAGCAGAGAACATTTGATCTACTACAGCTTGGATGTGAATGAATGCTAAAGCATGAACACTGCTAATATTTGCATATAAGGCATATTGTGACTGATGAATTCGGGTGTGTTTTTGTGGTGCTGGAACCTCTGTGTTTTATTACTCTGTTTGGATAATTTCATTGAGTAATGTGCATGCATAAATACACTGTGGGCACATAAATTAGGTAAACAGGAATGTGTAGATCTGTCTGTGTGCGCGCGTATTACAGCTAGTGTTATACCTGTGGAACCATTTTCGACAAAGATTTGGATATGGAGTCTGTTTTATATACTATCTGTCATTGTACAGTTGCAAACTGTAATTTGCAGTACGTTTCTTATAGAAGTGTCGGAAAAGCTGAAATGAAAAGGACAAATGTGATGTGTGAGAGGTGGAGAGAGGAAGGGGAAAGAAAGAAAGACACATGATTAAAATATGTGTTGAGAGGGAAGAGAAATGGAGATACCGTCACAAGCATGACAAATGGACGATGGACCAGCAGTACTGGACTCCTCGTATATATGGAGGGAGGGATAGAAGGGTGCGTGTGAAGACGTGTGTGAAAAGATGTGCGTGTGTCATAGAAGCAGCACTTCACTGCATTCCATCTATCCATGAACATGTCCAAAATACATCGCTGTGTGTGTTTGAAGTCAGCCTGTCTTCTCTCTGCTATCCATTTATCCAGCACACGTTCCTCCATCGTGTTCTAGAATTCATGCCACAAAAATAAGATTTTGATGTACTGTATCCCACCCAGACTCCTCTCCCGTTATGTCCATGTGTATTATTGTGATAGGATAAGGGATCCAACCCTCCCTCCATCTCGCTCACTACAAAACCAATAAGGAAATGACCTTTTGTGATAGAGAGGCTAAAGGCATTTTAAGGGCTTTTTATTTGAACAAAAGACACTGAAAATAAGCTCTTGGTCCTCCATTTTCAACCCATGTTCCCTCTCCCTCACTCTCTCGTTCTCAGTGCCTCCAAGTCATTCCTTGATGAAGCGCTTCTCCCTGCCTCTTTGACCTCCCAAGAGCACTCATGCAATAACTTATTCATTCGCTGCTGAATTTATTCTGTTTGGTCATACATTTTTCAGTTGTGTGTGTTTTTTTTTTTTTTTTTTTTTTATAGATATGCACGATTCTTCATTGGCTTACGTCTCCATGCACAAGTCACTCTCTACAGGGTAGCCATGCTTTCCTGTGTGGAGAAAAGAAAAAGGGTTGCGAGAAGGAGAGAAGTTGACGAAGTGTTAGGAGGAAAGAAGGGAATGAAAAAAGCCCAAGGTCAGCTGGGAATGGAGAGACAAATTTGTCACTTTTTAACTATAGAATGGAAAGAGGGAAGTTTAAACTGCAAGGGGGTAAAATGACCTTAATGTGTTTAGGAACTGAAATGGAATTATGACTGATCAAATCTGACTTCATGTTAAATTAGATTTGATTAGTACTGGTCAAGATTAACTGCTACTTTTTGTTAGCATATAATTAGTCGAATGAGGAAAAAAATATATTAATGAACGCACATGTCCTAATAAGTAATAAGCTGATTTCCCTAGAAATGGAAAATTGATGTTGCGAATGTTTTTGCTGCCTCAGTATTGTGGTTGAAACGCAGCCAGAGAAGGCTGTGCACTGTGGAAAAATTACAGCACCTCCTGAGACTCACTGATCACTTTCTAATGTAGAATCAACCATTACTAATGGCACAAGGGAAGACCAGAAACGTACAGATAAGCACATATCACATATGAATGCCTGAGAATGCCAGGGGTGGAGGAGGAAGCTGGAAAAAGAACGTTTCAGAGTTTTAAGGGGCATGTGCGTCAACTGCCATGACACCAACAGTGTTTTCATCCTTAAAATAAATTACTCATACGCCATCAAAACACATAGGTGTGCCTCCTCTCTCTCGGCTCACGTTGCTTCCCCCCCAAACAACGGACCATCCTTCCAACATCTCAAAAGGTTCATGTGAACAAAAACATGTCTCTTTGGTGTGTGTTTGTCCATTAGCACTTTCAGACCTGACTGCAAGGTATGTAAATTAAATCCAAAATCCAAATATTAACAGAATACAATACTACTACAACACTGCCCAATACATACAGCTACTGAAGATGAATAAATGAATTCACAAACTGATTTTCATTGACATGACAGAGACAGATTGTTTGCCTGCAGTAATATTAGCCACTGCAACACACCAATAATGTATGCTTAGTGGAAATAGTGTGACAGTACAAAGTTGCTAGACAATGTTAAAATACAAGAAAAACACTAGGAGACATGCATTTTTGTGACTGAATCTCAAAAGGAATAATATTACTCTATCGTTCTATCTATAACTCTATCGTTATATAACCTAAAGAATGAGTAAACACATCTAGGATCTGGACTAACTTGAAGATGGCCTATTTTCCCTGGATTACCGGTAATAAACGTAAATGAAACATCACGGTCAGGAAAATTACTTTATTAGGAACATCAGCCTAACACTGGGTTGGATCCACTTTGCTCTCAGAACAGCAACAATTCTTCATGGCATGGATTCTACAAGATGCTGGAAACATTAGTTTGAGATTCTGGTCCATATTGACATGATTGCATCAGATAATTAAGGCAGATTTGTCAGCTGCACATTCTTGCTGCAAATCTCCTGTTCTACCACATGTCAAGGGATTCATGCTCTATTGGATTCAGATCTGGTGACTGGGAATTCTATTGATGTAACTGAACTCTGTCATGTTTATCGAACCACTTTCATAGAGCTTTTGTAATATGGCACATTATTGTGCTAAAATAGCTATTATAAATGGGCGAATTGTGGTACATGGTCAGCAACAATACTCAGATAGGCTGTGGTGTATAAACATTACTCAATTAGTATTAAAGGACCCAATGTATGCCAAAATATTCACCATCACTACCAAACTGAACTGTTGACACAAGAAAGGGATAGGTCTACGACTTTATGCTGTTGATACCAAATTCTGTTTTTACCATCTGTGTGCAGAAATCAAGGATCAGAAAACCAGACTACATTTTCCCAATCTTTTCCACAGCAGCCTCTTGGTCTTCCACTGTTGTATCCTATCCACTTCAAAGATTGCTGTGTTGTACATTCTGCATTGCTTTTCTGCTCACCACCGTGTTAGCGTTATTATTAGAGTTACCTTAGCCATCCTGTCATCTTGCACCAGTCTCACCATTCTCTTTTCCATTCTGGATTTCTGCCCACAGAACTGCTGCTCACTGGATGTTTTTTTTTTTTTATTGTTTTTTATTGTTTTTCACACCATTGTGTAAACTCTAGAGACATTTGTGCATGAAAGATCAGCAATTTCTTAAATACTCAGTGATGTGAAGCACCAACAACCATGCCATGGTCAAAGCCCCAAAACCTGTATCTGCATGGTTTTATTCTTTGCACTGCTGTTACATGATTAGCTGACTGGATAACTACATGAATGAGCGAGTGTATAGACATGCCTAATAAAAAGGCCAATAAGTGTATATAAATTAGAAATTGGAAACATTAACTTTAATTACAAAATAACAATATAGCCTACAGAAAGGGAAATTTAAAAAGACAGAAACTTGAGAAGAGAAAAACTAACAAAGTATATGTAGCTATGGATGCATGCTATAGTGATGACTAGGTTTGGCCAATAAATGGACCATGCTATTTCTAGATCTATATGCCAATATGCCTCTGTACTCTTTGTACCTGGGGAATAACAAGTGAAGACAGTAAATAATAGTATGGGTATTTAGTGAGCACTTGCTATGGAAAAAGCAACTAAAATGTATAGAATATATCACACTGAACTATTTAAAATAATATTTTGCAAAAGCCACATAGCAGTTGGTATATACTGGTATGATTATCGCTGTAAATGCATAATGGGAGTGGTACTCAATAGTGTAGCATCAGTTTATCAGCTATAATTTTTCATATAGGGATTGTTAGCGGTGTATTTTCTCAGATGTTGTATAGTGTGAGCAGTGCTTTGTGTATTTTGCATGAAAAACAATGTGAACTGGCTTTTTTTTTTTATATCGTTAGCATGGTATTGCTTAGTAACCATATTCACAAGCTATAGGCTCCATTGTTTATTGTGAATGTTAACAAATCCAACCTACAGTAGTCGGTCACCCTTATAAAAGTTATTATATTTGTATTGAGTTCCTATAGTTATCCTATTTGACTTGAATTGAAACGGTTAATTCAATAGACAGCCAAAATATTATTGTGCACATTTAAATAATGAGCATAATATTTGAGCTAGGTCATGTTCATAAATTTGACACATTTATTTTACAGTTAAAGAGGTTGCAAAAAGGCTGCAAAACCTTTCAGAACCCCTGCATTAGTCGACTCGATAAGACTTGAAAATAGAACAAAGTATACATGCACTAGCCACATGTAGACCTACTTAAAGTGTCCTAATAAGTCGTCGATGAGCGTATAATGGTAACTCTAGTAGTCATTCTACATTATTCATATACAATCACGATTCACTTTATTAGGAACACACCTGTACATTCATGTAGTTATCTAATCAGCCAGTCATGTGGCAGCGGCACAATGCAAAAAAAAATTAATAAAATAAAAAAATAAAAAAAACATGCAGATACAGGTCAAGAGCTTCAGTTAATGTTCACATCAGTTTACACAGAAAACACATCCTGGAACGGAGTGTATGCAGGCTGAAACATGTTGAGAGAAATGAGCACAACCATGAGGATAATGACCAAATTGGCAGTAGATGACAAGATGACAGTAAGTCTACAGAAACTCTATAGCTAAGAATAAAACTACTCACTCAAATAATCACTCTTTTACAACCATGGTAAACAGAAAACACACCAACCCTTAATGTGAATGGGCTTCAACAGCAGAAGACCACATTGGGTTCTCTCCTGTCAGCCAAGAACAGGAATCTGAAGCTATCATGGGCACAGGCTCACAGAAACTGGTTAGTGGAAGACTAGAAAAAAAGACCAGGTGATTTTTTTTTTTTAACGAACCTTCAATTGTGCAGTTTGGGTGAGCCTGTGCCCATAATAGCCTCATATTCCTGTTCTTGGCTGCCATGAGTGGAATCCAATGTGGTCTTCTGCTGTTGAAGCTCATCCAATCACAGAGCTGTTGTTCACTCGGTGTTTTTTGTTTTTCATTCCATTCTGTGTAAACTCTAGAGACTGCTATGTGCGAAATTCCCAGGAGATCAGCAGTTTCTGAAATACTCAAACCAGCCCATCTGGCACCAACAACCATGCCATGATTAAAGTCACAGAGATCACACTTTTAATTCATTCTGATGTTTGATGTGAACATTAACTGAAGCTCTTGACCTGTATCTACATTTTGTGTGTGTGTATGTGTGGGGGGTGTGCACTGCTGCCATATGATTGGCTGATTAGATAACTGCATGAATGTGTATGTGTACCGGTCTTCCTAATAAAGTGGACAATGAGTGTAGTTTCGTATTTAAACGGCTATATATAGGCAAGAGCCTAATCCTAACCCAGTACCTCTATTCTTCCTGTGTCGGGCTGGAATCCACGGGCGGGGTCCTCTGTGGTGACACGGCACTGAATGGCACAGCCATTGATCTTGATATTATCCTGTTTGAGGCCAAGTTCAGGAAGACTACGGCCCTCACACACACGGAGCTGTGCATGGACAAGATCCACACTGAAAGACAGACAGACAAAGGGAGCTGGAGATTATTTACAATTAACTAGATATTAGACAATTTACAGATATTTGTGAAGAACTGGTCCTTCATGGGTTCGCCATAATCCTTCACATAGTTCCCAAGTATGGACTTTATGATGGACAATAACTCTCTTCGATAAAGTTGGCTCATTTAATGTGGTCTTCAACTCTACCCTTGCATAAAGAGTTATCTGAATTTATCCACTTACACTATTTCAGACCTGATTACTCCATAAGGTCATTCTAAATGAAATTAAAACACTGTTAGTGCAAAAAAAAAATCTCATTTGTTAAAATTCTACCTTAGGAAATTGCTCACAACACACTTGGAACATGTAACTGAGATCAACTGAATCAAATGACAGTTATAGCAATTTCCTGCCAAAGAGTTTTAACCAAGTCTATGAACCACTTAAAGCGCCAGCAAAGCGAGAAAGAAGAAAAAAATAAATAAATAAATAAAATAAAATAAAAAAAAGAAAAAAAGGGTGTGTAAGGCAGCCAGCAAGTGAGTAGTAAAAAGCTGAAGATGGTAAAGATATATATATATATTTAAAAAATGGTAGATTCTATTTGCACCCAGGTGTCAGTAGCCAACAATGCTGTTTGTACGTAGGGTGGAATATCCAATGTGGCTCTTTACACCCAGGTGAATATAACACAGAAGAGCAGAGACAAGCACCCAGGTGTCCGTGTTCGCACCCATGTGAGAAGAGTCACATGGCAGCTCTTTGGCTATTTACACACGGCCCCCTCAACCCCCCGGCTCCACAAAAACAAACAAACAAACACCGTGTTGCATGCATGGCTGCACATCACTTCATGAACCTTATCCCCAACACTTCAGCCTTTCAACTTACATTATTAAGTGATGTGCAACCGTTGCATGCAACACACTGTTTACGGGTTTTTTTTGTGTAGTCGGGGGATGGGGGTCGGCTGGACAGGTGTAAATTGCCATATAGCTGGCATGTGACTATTCTCTCCCGAGTGCCTATAGATGCTATATTAAATTCATGCACTTTGCATATTCATAGGTATGATTAAGACGTATGGGGGTTCAGTTTGTTATGTAACATTATGGTAAAGGCTAGCAGTCGAGCTAATGATTTGGCTAGCATGTACCTGCAAAAAAGCCTTTTGCCTTGGTGTAACAGCTAGGATACTATTACACTGTTCCGGTGTAGCTCAATGTCCACTGTATAATGTTTTGTGAGGATTCAGAGACGGAAAGGCTGGCAGTGTCCAAGTCATTAGGAGGTAATTTGAATGCTGACCAAGAATACAGGCCGTATGAGCTTATATTTCCTGTTGCTATAACGCTAAAACACTGCAGACGAACACATAAGGGTAAGTGTTTGTTCAGCATTTGTTCTTGTTGTTGAAACTTTCACACTGCAGTCTGTGTAAAACAATGCCTGAAGTTACACCCATTACAGACACCGGTACTGAGCTACATACAATGTTTAGTGATGCAACTCCTCTGCAATGAGATGCACAGCAAGAATAAATGAAGCACACGTATGCAGGATAGCACAGAAAAGAAGACCGTGTGTTAGCATTGTACATTATTATCCGGGGAGATGTGTACGTACAGCCATGGCACATGCCACAGTCAGTATTTCCAGTATGCCAAGGCAATTACTTCTCAAACAAGTATTGCCTGGCTATACTACTTTTTCACCGATCATATGGTGTTTATTTCATTTAGAAGACTTGAGTAACCGGTAATGAAAATCAAATTTTATGTAGTGAAAAATCTGATAGCAGGTGCTGCAATGAGTGGAAACACTTGACTTTACCAATGAGATAGATATGAAACGCTGCACCATTTGAGCAATGCGTGTGCACGGTGAGGTACTAGACAGTTAGAATGCGCCTCTCCACCACTGCCAGACCGCCACGACCAAAGACAGTTGGAAACAGCTCAGAGGAACAGAATACAGGTAAAGTGGGACATTTAAATGTAATCATCTTAATCTTTATGCATATATACTGCCATTGCTCAGACATTTAAGCCTTTTGGATCATAATTTAAAACAGAAATTGTTCTACTTTACCTGTATTCACCATATTTATTTAGCCTATTATTTGTGATAATTGTCTTAATGGGGGCTCATGCTTCTTGGCCATTCTATAGGATTTTGGGTTCACCAACCACAGGGTTGGGAGGGTTACCTTAAAAATGTATTCCAAGACAACTACCTGCTAAAAATGTAGTCAGTGACTTAATCTAATTACCACAAAAAAAGTAATGTAACTGATTATTTTCCATTACCTCAATAAACAAATATGTGGATGACCGCATTTTCTCAGCTGGAGGCCATAATTTGCACTGTACTGTGGTGATGTTCCTCTTTCCTGATTTAAAGACAAAATTATGGTGAAATCTCCACCCAGACAGCATTTCTACCCAGTGAACACATTTTTTTCATTAGAGGCAATGATAATGAACTGGAGACTAAGATTAGCTATGATTTCACTCGAGATGTGGTGGTTCGAGAAGTGGTGACATGAGACTCTTGAAGTATTGAGTGCACTTGTGCATGTAGTATACTATTCTTATTTAACAGTTACACTTTGCTGTTGTGGCTTTAACTGCAAATAATTTTTTTTTTTTTATTATTTTAGGGTGAAAAATAAATAATCCTTACTTGATTATTCAATTGGATTTATTTTTAAAAATTATACAAATATACTTGGTGACCGTAATAGTTAAGCACCCAGAAGGAATGGTCTGATTTGATGCAGTGTGGTACACATGCAGACCAGCAATGGGTATGTAAATGATCAGATTTGCAAGTCACCAGACACAGAGGATGCCTCTTAGACACGTTAGACAGTATTACCAGCACACTGAGTTTGATAGGGGTCGCATTGTCTGGGGGTCTGCCCAGCATGTGAGGCACCTACAAACGTTGTGAAGGTTTCAGTTGCCCAAGACAGACCACACTAATGGATGATCCTCGTATTGTGCACCAAGCATTACAGAACCCCATGACATCTGCGCCTGCCATCCGGACACAGGTACTGGAGACTCTACACCACCCCATGTCACCCTGGATCCTGTCTTGACTATTGGCATCAGCCGGACTATGGGTTCACCTTCCCATGCGTTGGCTGTCGTGAACACCAGCGCAGAGATGTCTGCATTTGGAATAGTGCCATAAATGGGAGGCTGATAACAGGTGGTGTGGTACCATGTTTAGCGACGAATCTCGGTTTTGCATTACCACAGATGACCGTGGTGTGCGCGTATGGTTGTGCTGAGGGGAGAGTACCAATCCTGTTACAACAGCTGTGTGCCGACTTGCCACAGGAGAGGATACAACGGCTGTAAGACTCCCTTCTGCACAGTATCCCCGCATATATCCAGGCCCAGGGGGGTACCACACCTTACTGACATGTAAATAGCAGTGTGCCCATATTGCCAATTGCTTCAATGCCCGAGATTAGTGAATTGACAGTTTATGGGATCGACTGAACCGAAAGCACGATTGGAAAAAAAAAAGGCTAATTAAAATTTTTACTTTTTAAGCTAATTTATTAAAACAGCTTCGCTACTTGCTCTCTAACAAAACATAACAAAACTGTTCTAGAAAATTCAGTCATGGAACATCACATGTCTCCTCATATTCCCACAAACTAATGATAAGATTGCTCACATTAAAACACAAGTTATATCATGAGGCCAGCAGGGTGGTGTACTGTAAAGAGTTTCATACTGTAGAGAAAGTCCTACTGATGTTTCTGCTCCACCATTTCAATCAAATGTTTTTTTTCCAAATGACATGAAATGACATAGCACGCGTGCAGGGTGATTCATAATGCAGTTCAACTAATAATGAGATTGGCAGTTATTTTTATTATCTATTTTTATTGATTTGTTGTTGCAGTCCTTATGCATTTCATAAAATTGTAATAATGTAAATCCCCGTTTTTACTATAATCCGATTACAGCTTTTTTTTTTTCATGTAAAACTAGGTAAAAAAAAAAAAACTAGGATAGATGGGTAGAGTTTAAAGCTTTATACTTAAATTAAATCCCAGTCTACTGGTTTAAATGACTTTCAGCCTTACTGTGCCAGGCATTAATGAAACTAATGATGATTTTAAGATGGTAATTTTCAAATAATAAAAAAACACCTCTGAAATAAATCTAGTTTTGCAAACAGTGAGGATGAAGTGTTTTTAACAGAGATGCTTTGACAACTATTTGTCCATTTACTCAGGGCAGTTCTGTGAAGCATTAAAACAGATTCCACCTTAAAAAAAAAAAGCGCCCAAGCACATTAATGCCGAATGAAACATGTGAAAGGAGCTATTGTTTTTTTTTTGTTGTTGTTTTTTTAAGACCATTTTTAGATTACAATTACACCTTCCATTAGCCAGGAGCGTGGTAAGGAAGATGGATGGAGGTAGCAGATTTTAGTTGTTAATTACTTCTTTAACAAAATAATTTAAAAAACCTCAGAGCTTCTGCTTCATAAAGCAAAGACCGTGAAATACTACAAAAAATTTAAATAACATTATGCAGCGATCAGAATGACATAAAACAAGTACAGTGTATTACACTTTTTTTTTTGTATTGCACACACTTAATGCGTCTTAACCAGCCTCATTAACCACCTGCTATAAATTCCCAGCACATTCTTGAACTTCTCATATGTTAAGTCCTTTTTTTCTTTCTGGAAATACTTCATGCCTCATTCATGCATCTTTATTATATGTCTTAGAAACAAACATCAAACCTAAGACTTTAGATCAAAAGGACTCTTCAGCAGGCATTATCTCAGTTACACCACAGCTATTTAAGCAGTTTTGAAATGCTTTGGTGCAAAGCAGGCTAATTCATCATCTTTTTATTTAACCAACATTCCAGCTACCCACTCCCCATATTAATATGACTGCTGTTATGACTACATCTGGGAAGGCGTAGTATCATTCTGTGCTTATGTTTTTACTGAAAACATTTCGATGCATTGTAGCCTATGTATAATTTCTTTCTGGATAAATGTACATGGCATTCATTCGTTTTTTTCCTGATTTTAGTTATATTAAATATAGAGTTTATTTTTTATAATCTATAGTTTATAGATTACAGTTATATTATATGCATTATAGTATCAGCATGATATCATGAAGGCAATAACAAAAAATTGGCCCAATTTACATGATCATTGGCATTTTTACATACACAATATAAGCTTTGAATTAAAACTGTTAATAAATACACGACCGACATTGTGAACACTATGGAAATGGAAAATCTATTGTGTTTGCTTGACCTATTAATGAGGTGTTTCTTTAAAAAAAACAAGCAAAAAAAACAAAAAAACAAAAAAAACACATTGACATTGTAGTGAAAGTCTGCCTTAATACTTAGCAATATTGCTGACAATATTAGCAATAAATATTTGAGTCTTCCTTTTTAGCAATTAGAGAGTCGCATATCTTTCATTTGAAGTTAAAAAGCACAATTTAATTTAATTAACCTCTAGCATATGCCTTTTTTAGTATTCTTCTGTAACACCCTCTCACATTTAAGCATGCCAACCACCAAATTTGCAGACAATCACACACACACACACACACACACACACACACACACACACACACACACACACACACACACACACACACAC
>JAQQZR010000001.1:8323787-8335234 GCA_030068235.1 Notoglanidium macrostoma
CACACACACACACACACACACACACACACACACACACACACACACACACACACACACACACACACACACAATCTCTGAGAAAACTATTCAAATAGAGAGACAGTGAGGGTTCGGCCCGCCCCCCCTTTTCTCGCTCTCTCACACGTACAGACATTCTTCCCTCATGCCAGCCTCAGTTTCCCTATGGCATCAATATTCTATTTTCAAACTGCAGATTCGTAATTAGTTTCTTCTCGTGTTAGGCTGGAGAAGTGCAGCCTAAGAGAGGGAGTATGGATGAGAAAGGTATCGAATGTCTAATCACTTCCATGCCAGGAAGGAGAGGTGAGACTAGATTTGGGGGAAAAAAAAAAAAATATACAGTGACTGTCTGAAACTGAGCCAGAGGGAGAAAGAGAAAGAGAAATGCAGAGATGGTAGCTGGCTAATCTGAACAATTTAGTGATGGCAAAAATATGAAAAACAGTGGAAGATCATGTGACAAAATAAGAACCAGCTAGTCATTATAAAAATGACAAACAGGAGGCCTGCTGGTTATGTGTACTGTTTCCACACTAGGGGTCTGAGGGTGGAATGATCACGGGGAGAGACTCAGGGTCATGCTAAGGACATGGAAATCGCAGAGGAACCGTAGCACTCAGTCCTGACCGCAGCTCAACTCCAAATGTGTTGATGGGAATGGAGAACATGGAATTGACCTTCATCTCCTTTCAAACTCACACACAAACACACGCACTGCAAGAGCTTATGATACTGTCCCATTTATCCACTTCATCAGATGATATCAGCATCAGATTCCATTAACAGCAAATTAGTACTGCGTTTACTGCAATTTGCCATTAGCGAGTCACGTGTCAGACAAACCTAATGATCAGTGTAACCCTTGGTGTTGCATGATTTCAGTCAACTAAAACCAAAAATTCTATATATACACAGTATCTATATTCTCACACACACACACACACACACACACACACACACACACACACACACACACACATACATATATATATATATATATACTCTCTCTCTATACACACACACCTCTATCTCTCTACCTGGCCCCTCTCACACACACATATATATATATGTACAGGTATATGTGTGTGTGTGTGTGTGTGTGTGTGTGTGTGTGTCATGTATACACATATATACACACACAGATAGAGTGCTTAAACTAAATTACCTCAAGGTGTGAATGTGTGTATGTACATGGTGATTTGCAATGAAATGCCCTCCAATCCATGGTGTGTTCCTGTTTTTCATGGACAGTAACTGTCCTGAGTGTTCCCAGGATGGCTACTGAAGATGAAGGAATGAATGCACAAATAACCATTGAGAGTGATAAACACATTAATGAAGCAAGCTATCAGCACTGAATTCTCAAACTGAAATGGTCTGATTTTATCAATCCTTTAGCAGCAACAATTTGACTTCTTCAGTAAGAACATAGAGACCATAAGGGCTAAAATTCACCAGCAGGCTGCCAGAAATCCATTATGTGCTATTTCATCTGCTAATGATGAGAACCCAGGAGGTGTCACAACCCAAGAACTTCTCCATGAGTTTAGTTCTTTTAGGTATAACAAGCTCTACACCTTGATCTTTTCAATCACTTGGGTCGTATCATCAGTGGATGTGGAGCCCTTTCAGGCCATGTACTGTTGTTAGGGCACTTCTTAATAAACCACTTCTTGACACCAGTGATCCCTCCAATTACCATCCACCATACCAACATGCTTTTTTAGCTATGATTTTGGAGAAAGTTGAATCTCCAACAGCTTTGCTCTTTTCTAAGTAGCAATAACAAGGCTGGTGTTTTGCAGTCTGGTTTCCAGAAGGTTCGTATTACCGTGCTGGCTAAAGTAGTCAGTGACCTCCTGCTTGCCTCAGATTGTGGATTCATTTCAGCTTTGGAGTTTGAGTGCATCATTTGTCATTATGGACTAGGCTATTTTAAAAGACAAGCTTGAAAATACATTTGGGTTAGTCTTGCCCATCTTGCCTGGTTCAGATCTTATCTGACAGATTGATACTAGTTTGGCAGCACAAATGGATATTCAACAGAGCCCAAAATATAATACAATGTCCTACAAGGTTCTGTTTAAGGCCTCTATTATTCTCCCTTTATATCCAGTCGCCTGGACCTACAACTGGCAAACAATGTTGGCTTTCACGTCTATGCTGATGACACACAATTATATTTGTCAGTTCAGCCCATTTTAGCAGCGAAGCTATGCAAAACAGAAGACTATGAAAGACATGAAAGCTTGGATGAATAAAAAGCTCTGACACAACCAGAAATACTCATTTTGCCTTCTGACAATAAGGTAGTTGATTTGGGCCTGGAGCTACTCTGTAGAACCACACAAGCCCTAGTTGCTAGTTTATCATGTAATTATTTCCCGAGAAACAGCCAAAAAACAGCCAAGAAATATGCTAAACCATCATGAAGCTGAAAAATATACCTACATAACTTCGAGGATTCTAGCAAGGTGTTAACTGGCTGCCATGCTGCCTCTTTAAGAAAACCTCAGCTAGTTCTAGTTTACCAGGAAAAGAAAGCCAGGAAACATATCTGTAGTTTTATTCAAACTGCAATGGTAGCTTATTAAGTTTACATTGACTACAAAGTTTTGCTCATGATACAAAGAAATTAAGTTGTGCTCTGAACTTTCTGATCTCCTGAAAACAGTATAACCCATCCTTCTGTTAAGCAGCATCCACAGGTTTCGATGCAAATACAGGGCAAAATGGGCAAATCCACCATCATATTTAGGCAGTCATCAGAAGGCATGTGTCAGTCACAAGTGTAATGAATGTGAACAAAGTGGATCATTTACTCCATCATCAACCGGAAATGTGCTTGGACAAGAAACTAAAAGGTGATGAATTGAACAAACATTGCTAAATACAACTTATACAAAAAGTTCAGAAGCCAGAGGCATGAGCTTAGTGGGGTGTTTTTTGACTTGAATGATAGGGTTAAAGATTTTCTGTTTATCGTGTTTGAAACTCAGTGTGAAACTCTGAAAGCAGTCAAGCAATATGGGCTTAAAGCACTCTTTATTTAAAAAATTTCAATCACTAATGCAACTCCCAATCTCTTTTAAGTAAAAGAGAGCGAGAAAGAGAGAGAAGAATAATTTGCGCCAATCTTATTTACGTTTACAGCATTTAACAAGCGCCCTAATCCTGATCATCTTACGTTGCCGTATTGGGACCGGGTCATATGTAAATCCGCTGCTAACGTACACCGACAGCTCTGGCTACTGATTATAATTAAGCAATATTGCAAGAACAGCAGCATATAACAGTTATATGAATAGTGGCTTACCGTAATCTTGAGGATTTTTACTGAATATTCCCATGCTCTGACATTTGCTTCATCATCATTAATCTCTAGACTCAGTTCAGATGTGTGGGTGTAACGAATATAAAACACTAATATAAAAGAAATCTATCTCTGGATACTGATACATTCCATAATTCATGCACTTTAGTAACTGGCTTGTAAGGAACGTGCTGGATTCAGAGTTATGCTTTGCTCCATCATTTTAAGGTATTCCATGTTCCATTAGATCATAAATCTATATTATATAATATATAAATATATATTCTCATAAATTAAGAATTCACTCCAATACCTCTTTATGGTATGACAAATTTGTCCGATTCCTGTAACAATGGACATTTGGATTAACAAGTTTAACCCAACTGTTTCAACCTTTCTGTATTATGTTGTGACCTCTTGATCTATCTAACTGCACAGAGGTAGCTGAATGCATTGCGACCATTAAACTGATATCGCACATCATGCTGAGTGAAATTATGAAGTCAGAGACAAATGATTTGACCTACAGAAAAGCTGAATCGGCATTTCTGGTCATATGTAGTTTATTTGCCGGAGCTCAGTGTTCCCCAACAGCATGTGATAAGGTTAGTATAGTGTGAAGAGTGTGTTCATCAACGCAGCTTAGATTTCTTAGGAAGCAGAAAATGGTTTGGGTTATCTTCCCTCAGCTTATCAGCATTACTAAATGCATTGACTTAATATGAATTCCTCATTCATTTTGAGCCTTCTTCAGAGTTACATAAATATTTACATTAGGACAGCTGTGCATATCAGAGAAGGGTTAAGCACGCTTCTGGGTCTGGCATTCAGATTATGTAAATTGATTGTGAATTGTAAATTGACATTGTTTTTGGTGTTTTTCCATGCTGTCAGATAAACATTGAAATTACCTTTATATTGTCAATATATTGCCATATGAATAAACCCACTTGTAATTATCACATTAAACATTTTGTTTAATGTAGCGATATGACTTGTTGAATTCATTAAATAATGACAATGGTTTTGTTAGCTTGACGTGTTCTCCTGTAAAGACAATGTGCCTATAGTTTTGGCTTAAGTCTGTGTTTACCATTGAGGTCTGAATACTGAATTTTGCATGTTCTGTATTAAATCCTCACAGCACATACTTCTCAAGTCTGAATATGGCCCTTTAAGAGATGCAACATGGTATTTTGGAATAAGCTTATAATGTTTATATATATAAAAAATCGGACATTCTGAATGATCCCAATGGAGGCCAAAATGGCAATAGTGACACTGTTACTACTGAATTTTACTACTACTACCACCACCAACAATAACGACCACTTTCTTTCACTTCCAAAACACTGCCACACTCAGACCCAGCTGATCTCTGATCCATGCAATCATTTTTACCTGCCTTCATTTCTGCAAGAGTCGTCTCAGTGGAAATTACCTCCAACTTCCTCGGTAGGCTCCAAATCCTCCAGAACTCAGGTGGCCTCTTTTTCAATTACACAGTTCTCATACCATTTTACACCTTTACTACACTGTCTTAACTGGATTATAGACTGGAAAGCAACGGCTCATTTCTCTTCATTTTATTCAACATTACAACCTATCTAACCCATAACTGCATCACCCTGATTTTTTGTGTTTGCCACCATGGTTTACATATTTGTGTGTGGAAAGTTGTATACGTGTCTCTAATGTTTTTACTCACTGTAAGCATCATTTTGATATCAGGAAAAAAGGTATAAAATGTCTCATGATTCTTGACTTGGAGTCAAATGATGGACGTGAAGCACAAATCTGATGATTTTACTTCGGTGAGCCTTCAGGTTAACCCAAAATATCTTTACCAGTCCTGAGTGCCAATTCAAAATGATCATTGCATTTTAACTTTATATTGATGTGGTCAACTTTTTTCAATGAATCCCAAATCTAAATAGATTAAATATTTAAAATCAACCACCTAAGGTAGCGTTCATAAACAGTACATCATACAATTTTATAGGAATTTAATATACTAAAATGACTTTGCTGGTGCAGTGTCGTTCACAGCCAGACATTTCTGGGTTCAGTCGCTGGGTTGAGCAGGGCCTTTCTGCATGGAGTTTGCATGTTCTCCCTGTCCCCGTGTGGGTTTCCTCTGGGTGCTCCAGTTTCCTCCCACAGTGCAAAGACATGCTGGTTAGGTCAACTGGCTACTCTAAATTGCCATTAGGAGTGAATGCGAGTGTGAATGGTTGTTTGTCTCTGTGTTAGCCTTGCAATAGATTAGCGACCCACAGTGTATAAGCGGCAGAGAAAATTAATGGATGGTTTAAAATTTTTAAATGCCATTAAAATTGGTGAAGAATGTATTCTGGTTTGTTTGTAACTGTTTGGTTAAGAACAAGGGCTTGTCTTTACTGGAGACTTAACATGTGACATTTGTTGTTACTATTATCTTAATGTGATCCATGACTTCTTTCAGTCTGTGATGTGCTTTCTTTACCACTCCATTCTTCTTCTCCTTCTTCTACATCTTTATTCCCACTTCTACATGTGATTAATATGGACAGGTTGTGTGAGACAGGGTACACCTTGGGCAGGTCACCAGTCTATCACAAAGAGACAGACAGCCATTCACACTCACATTCAAACCTATGGGCAAATTTGAGCAGCCAGTTAGCCTGATCCACATTTTTTTGGACTATGGGAGGAAACTGGTGCACCTGAAGGAAACCCATGCAGGTACAGGAGGAAAGATGCAAACAACACTGAAAGGCCTCCTTTTGGATCATCAGGGTCGAATCCAGAACTTGCTGGCTGTGACGAGGTGACCGTGCTAAGCACTACACCACCACCGCTGCCCTTTCTTTACCACTCCATTACTGACATCTAAAAAATAAATAAACAAACAGCTTTTTATATTCAATCATCTGTAACTTCTATTCTCCTCTAGTAGATTAGACCACACTGCCTGCAACCTTTTCTATAATGCTCATACACTATGGAAGGCAGTACAAGGCTATTACAGTTTCATCGGAGAACTAGTTTTATTCTGGGTGCATACTGATACCTGAACATATGCAACACAGAAACTAATTTTAATACTTGTATTTGTCTGTCGTATAAACTCTAAACTGTATGCGTCTGCCTGATATACAGAGCACTTTTACAAAACATTATAAAACATCCATACATCTACGGAAAATGCTACAGTGCTCTTCCGCTGTAGAACAGCCAAGTGTCCCTTGTAAAATAAATGTAATGTGCTATATACAGCCCCTGCTTAAAAAATTTCTTTAATCTTTATCCTTACCACTTTAAAATCTTATTCCCACATTCATATATGCCAAACTAAAGAATGTTGCATGTTCTTATCAACAGTGCCGATTATGGTCTTTGACAGGTTTCTCATTCTAAATCAACGCACACACACACACTCCTTATGACTCAGTAGGTGATAATATGATAAGAATGAAATATGAGCAGATAAAAGGGGAAAATTTGAAGTAATAAATACAGCATCAAAGCAATAAATGGGGCAGTGAGATAGAGAAGGCAAGACGGAGAGAAACAGGCGACAAAGAGACAGAGAAAAAAAATGCTATTACATTTAAGAATATATGCATGTGGGTGACTTAATTCAGATGCAGTCTTATGAGGCCTTCCTCTTCAATAACTGCTTGAATGTTTGGGAAATAAAAAAAAACCCACTGTTATGGAAGCTGCCAAAAAGCTGCAGATGCAGATCTGGCTTTGACTGACAGCAAATTGATTCGAACAACATAAGCCAAGAAGAGCCAACTCATAACAAATAAAGAATAGAAAATGAAGAAAATATTAAACATTTCTATTCACCTGAATCCTTTAGAACTGTTTGACAAGTTTTTACATGGCGATTGCCTTCACTGAAGGCTAACCAAAGGCTTCACACGCCAAACCAAGCCCAATCATGTCATAACATTAGTATAATAAAGGTTCTATGTGCCATCTATGTGCCATGAAATACCAGTAAATTAATTTTAATACAATTAAAGAACATTTACTTATGTTCAAGGTTTTCAAAGTATCCTGCCATCACAAACCTGCCATTCAACATTAAAAAAAAAAAAAAAAAAGGACCTCCATGAAAGTAGCCCTTTGTGTGATCACAGGGAGACAAATATTTCAAGGATAAAAGTCCCATAAAAATCGTGGCCCTTCTGACTCTCCTATACATATCAGACTACGTCCACATTAATACAGTTTAGTTATATATATACACACACAAACCTCAGCCCGGATGATCGTTTTAGCTCAGTATCAGAAATAATCTCGGTCTGTACTTAAACACCTGAAAATACATATTACATGACCATTCATTATACATTGGGCATGTGCATGCTGGTGTACACGGAAGCAGACTGTCTACTCTGCAGTTGGTGGCTTACGTGCAAAGTGCTCAAATAATAACTTGCCTCCTACACGAGTAGGCAGTTTAAGCATTACAAAATGCAGAATTTAACAGCTTGGAACGTTATAGGAACGTTACGAATAAGATATGCAGACACCAACATTCACTTTCTGATTGGGTCTAATCTGTCATGACGTATGCTTAAGTGTTTTCAAAAGCATCCGTTTTCTGTCGTCCATGCTAAAACTCAACCCTAGATGTTTCAAACTAAAACAGGGCCAGCAGAATTTCCGAAGCTCTCCATTTTAGTGGCTAGAGAACACTGGAGTATTATGGATGCCAGGTGTAAATGTAGAAAAAGTGATGCATTTTAAAACTAAAATGTATTAGTGGGACACAGCATCAACTGAATCCGGAGAGCCTACTGTGAACGTTACTCTAAAGGCACCTTTCTTCAACTGACTTGCTGTACCACCGTGTTCGCCAGCGCTTCCTAGGGTTACCATCTTGACAAGCACCGACAGCCTTTTGGCCACAGCATCTTGCAGCTGCCTTCATGATCGAGGACTTGAACATGGACCATTCAGACTTCTTATAAAAGGTACAAGGTAGTGGTCTTTTAGGAGATAGGGGTCAAATTAATCGCTCACAGAAGCTTCTGCCAGACATTCCTTAGCAACAGAAACACTCTCCTGGGTTACTAGATAAAATTGAGTGATGCCCTGTATGATGAGTATAACTCGCTATCAAATTATGATCAACTGATAGCTTTAATTTTACCCTAGTGTCCAGAACATACAGCCTCATATCTTGATACAATCAAAAAAATCAATCATTGGCCTTTGCCTTGAGGTGCTTTGGTACAAAGTACACTTTAATTGAACAAAGTGAACAATCCACCACATGTCCGGAAGTTAAGATTTCACAGCTTGTGTTTTCTCAATTACTTCCCATCATGTTAATGCAGATATCTCCATCATTCCCAACAGGAGCAGCGAAGTCCTTCAGGAACTCTATAGTCAGTAGGATGTACCCTCTTAAGCACCTGCTCCACCTTCAAGAAAGCTGAATACTCCAAACTGCTGTTTAGTACGTTCAAACAAAGTCAAAATTCATTCTTTCTAAGATTTGACACCTCATTTGGCACCCCTCTAGAGACAACCTTACTATGTATATGACTGACAGGATTTTTATTTTTTTTTTAATCTTGGGCAAATAATGGAGTAGGCAGATTCCCCTCACTGCCTTCACAAATAAATATTAATAATAAAAGCTTCTGAGAGAAAAGGAAAGAGAAAGGGGCAAAAGATAAGCACAATTAAGTGCAAAAATCCTTGGAGAAGTAAATATTATAGTAGATTAAAAACATTTTCATTCTTAAATCAAGGTCAAACAGTGAGCTGCACCCCAACCAAAGCAAAGTCCAGCTGAGCTGCATCTTTATGAATATTCAGGCTCATATAACTTCCGACTAATACGAGCTCAACCTGAAGCTCCCTTCACATAGTGCACTCCTTATGCAGCATGCAAGGGAAGGACAAATGGGTCAAACAGAACTGACCCATTATAACCTGGTTAAAAATCTAAGCTTTAGAAAAGACTTTCTTTACTTGATTTGTTTTTCTGATTCAAATTTCATCATTCAACTTCAAGGGGCTGTTGAGATCAAATTAGATCTTGAACTAAAAGTGCAAGTGTGTGTGTGTGTGTGTGTGTGTGTGTGTAAATGAGACACACAGAGCAAGAGAGAGCGAGAGAGCGCGCGAATCCAGTGAGCAAAGTGGTTATTTCTGTTGAGCCGATGGTCCAGACAGAATCCTCTGTCACAAGAAGAGTTTATCTGCTTACAAAACTTTCTATTTCTGGAGAGAGGGTGTGTTCTCCCTGGTTTGCTACCTCCTGTCTACACAAAGGATTTCAGTTCAATTCAGGAGAATGATGAGGTCCTGAGGGGATTAGGTTTTCGCATCTGTGCATGTGCCCGCGTGTGTGTGTTCGTGTTCAGGGGAATGCCATCAGAGGAGCACACTACAGACAGAGACAGGAGAACAGAAGAGCTTGAGATGTGAAGGCACAAGACTCTCATGTGGATTTCTCACTCTCAAGTACCAAAGCCCCTCTCCCGCTTGACTAAAGCCCCTTTCACAGATGCACTTTTACATAGAAGTTCACTGGTTATTGATTAAATTAGTGGGAATGCCCAGCGGAGTTGAAACCCTAGGGAAATTGATACATACCTAATACATTAATTCACCTTCAGTAACCGCATAATCCTGGCCAGGGTTGAGGTAGATCTGGAGCCTATCCACAACGGACACAAGGCGGGACTACACCCTGTATGGAATGCCAATCCGTCACAGGACAACATGCAAAATTGTGCACAAATAGTCATATTCCCATGCCTATTCATATGTAGGTTATCCAGTGATAACTTTCTTCCTCCCAGGTTGGCAGCTGTCGTATGATAGGGGAGAGCTAGCCAAGACTAAATTAGGGAGAAAATCGGGGGTGAAAAAAAGCCCACACAAACACAAGAACATGCTCCGAAACCCAAACTCAGGATCGACACGAGGACCCTGTAGCTGTGAGGCAGCATGGTGGCACAGCAGGCAGCTGCCTAGTACAATTCCTTGAAATTAGTGTGAGATCTCATCTGTGAGGAGAAGCTGAAAAATAACCAGGAAAGCAGATGACGTCTTGATGACTATTTAATCTGACGTACCGACATCTTTTGAGGTGGATGATTTTAAAACATTAACACAGTATATGATGCGAGACACCTATGTGACTGCACATGCATGATTCCTCTAATGTGCCTGCAAAGACACAGATGCAGAAATATACCTTAAATAGATTGCAGGAGGAGAACCCCCCCCCAAAAATACCCACACCTAGAGTCCCTGTAGGTAAACCCTAAGGCTATTACAGACTAATACATTTTAGTTTTAAAATGCATCGCTTTTTCCAGCCACATTTACACCTGGGTGTCTGTACTACTATGGAGTTTGAGCTGCAAAAACAGAGCATTCTGAAAACGTGGCTGACCCCATTCTACTTTGAAAAGTTTTAGTGTGGATGGTCAGAAATGAAGGCTTTTGAAAACGGTCATGCAGACCCACACATTCACTTCCTGACTGGCTCTTACCTGTCATGACACAGTCCTGTGATTTGTCACACTCCTATCATGTGACCATTTCCCGGAAGAAAAAACACAGCATCAGCCTGGACTACTGTTGTGTATTAAACACAACAATGTACAGAATCGTTTAAGCAGGTAACTGGAAGGACACAACTAGACTTGTGAAAAACCAATTTTACTTTATTTTAAGCATTAGCCACTAAATGAGCCATCCACAGCCTCAGGCGCAGGAGAGAGCAAGAGGTGGCCCTTGTGGTGCTGTACCCATATCCTTTTTACCAAACAACCAATAAGAGACCACCATAGGTGATTTCAAAATAAGACATCTGCTTCCAAATCAAAATACTAAAATCAATTATCTCTTTGTTGGAACACCACAGCTACCAGTAGTGAATGCAGCATGGATAACGAATAACAAGTGTTGCTGACCTTGTCGTCTTCGATAGCATCTGCTATGCAATTAAGTTGTGCATTTTATAATGCTACAACTGCCTACATGCACAGGAGGCAAGCTATTATTCTAGCGTTTTTAGTTTTAGCTATTTTAGGGGGATATCTGTGTGTGCAGGTGACTATTACTGTGCATAATTATTAGGCAACTT
>JAQQZR010000001.1:8341679-8361907 GCA_030068235.1 Notoglanidium macrostoma
TATACACCTGTGGCCATGGAAGTGATTGGAACACCTGAATTTAATTATTTCGATGGATGAGTGAATACTTTTGGCAATATAGTGTATAGTTTAATAGACACATTCATAGCATCCATTTTGACGATTCTGACTTTAAACTTAGCTATTTCTTACTTTTTTTGCCCTCAGAAATTATTTCTGAATTTCTCAGAAATTCTTACTTTAAACTAAGAAACTAACCCTCTAATTAACCCTTTAATATGCAACATCATGTTAGTTGCTGATTATATGAAAGAGTGTAGAAATATATAGAAATATTAAACGAGGACTTTGCAGTCAAGATCAGTATAACATCATTTCGTGGAAGATATAGTTTATTTGCAATATTACGCCATGTGTCAGAGTCCGAGAACAGATAGTGTGTGCTAGGTTCATGTCTGATCTATCTCTGCCATCCAGCCCGATGGCCAGAGGTTATTTGGGTATAGATCAAAGTACTTTGGTGAACACATTGGACAGGCTGGGAGATTCAATGTTACAAGCTGATTCATCTCAGATGGAAGAGAAATGCCATACAAAATCTTGAATTGTACCCATCCATGACTGGCTATTACACATACTGCTTAAAAACATAACACTAAGATACTAATATAAGGTTAACAACACCAAGTTTATTCTGAGGGCACGATACATTACAGGCAAACAGGAATGAAGACTCAGGCTGTGTCTATTTTAATCACTGTTTTACAACTAAATATATCTTTGTACAAAATAAAGTGTAGCATCAGTGTGGTTTCTGAAGCATATTCAATGCTAGCGTTTGCCTTCATCCATGTGGACACCAACATAACACTTATTCAATGAAATAGCTATTTTGATCTTCTGTCCTCTGACAAACACAAACTTATGCCAGATGTCTGATAATTACCCATTTTGTTCACAAGCAGCAATGAATGATGTACAATACCGGACCAAAGAGGGAAAAAATTTTTTTTACACACTAATATTTCATTGGACTACCTTAAGCTTTGATTATAGTGCATATTCGCTATGGCATTATTTCAATAACCGTATGCAACCTCAACATTTATTTCTTTTCAGAGTTGCATAAATTTTTCACCAAGATCATGTACTGACAACGCGAGAGTCAAACCACTCTGTAAAGTCTTCTACAGTACATCCCAAAGCCTTTTAATGCATATGGCCAAATCAAGTGTTAAAATATTTGCTCATTTACCCTTTCACGTTTGAGCCCGGTGATTCCTGGCACTGTTGACGTGGGCATTTTTCAGGTCATCAGGCAAAAAAAAAAAAAACATTCATGGGACAACCTGGTCATTCGGTGCATTCAGGTGACTTCATATTATTGCCACACAACATTACTGATCCTAGACCTGACCGACTAAAGCAACCTCAGATCATAACACTGCGTCCAAGGGCTTGTACAGCGGCCACCATGCAAGTGCCCATCTCTTCATGCTCTTCCCTTCTTACCCTAATGCACACATCATGCTGGAACAGGGTTAATATGGACTCATCAGACCACCTGACCTTTTTCCTTGGCTCCAGAGTCCAATCCTTGTGCTCCCTAGCAAACTGAATCCATTTTCCCCATTTAGCTTCATTAACAAGTCATTTTCTTAATGTCACATGGCTGTTTATTCCCAATCCTGTGAGTGGAACAGTGAATACTTTCACTATTAAACATAAATGTTAGTTTCTACTGTCGAATTGTTAAAAACACGACTTCACCGAGCATTTAAGTGATGTCCGTTCAGTCAGTCAAGATTTTTTTCCCAGCTACATTTCTTCCCCAAAGTTCACCAGGATCCTTCCAGGTTTTAATAATACATCAGATAGTTCATAAGCCACTGCCAACAATTTCAGCAATCTCCTTAGTTGTTCTCTTTGCTTGATGCAGGCCACTATTTTGATTCGACTGAAACACAGTAGCATCTTTCCACAAGTACTCAGTGCAGCTACTCATCGCATCAGTTAGAGTGCCAGCTGAAGCATATTAATCATTGCAATAATTATACAATCAAAGGCTCTTAAGTATTTGCTTATTAAAATCCAAACTGCAACTTTTTTTTTTGAGCATCCAGGCAGTGTATTTCAATCTTTGTTCTGCAAACTTATCAGACGTTAATGAAGCTGGTTTAGCATGACAGGGTCATCTACATCCAACAGTTTTCCTATCTATTACATACAACCCTCTTTATTCTTGTGTGCTGCAACTCTATACACATGCACGTACATATGTATTATTTGGTCACCAAAAGGCTAGGGCTGGGTTTAGCTTTAGGTATAGCATTAATTAGCTGTAGAATCATTTTGTCAGTGGAAGGTCTCGACAAGGACAGTAAGACAAGTGAGATTGTCTGCCTTCTTTCTCCTGGTTTCTGCCTACTGTATATTCACACATATTAAAGACCCCTGCAATATCGCCGGTCATGCAGGTACAGAAAGGCATTGCTACCAGCACAGACACTTGCAGCAGCCACTCCTCTGTCTTTCACTGAAAAAATAAATCACTTTGAGCAAGCGCTTAGAAAGAGATTTAGTGAAAGAAAGCAATAGCAATAGAGAGAGATAAATTGAGTGTGCGCGCGTGAGCAACAGTGTCGATGGAAGAATAATAAAAAAATTACAATATCACCAGACAAGCTTTTATCATTTTTACGTTAACACAACTGAATTAACATGAATGGAAACTCACTCAGTGATCTCTTCAGTAACAGTGTGCTCCACCTGGAGACGCGAGTTGACCTCGATGAAGTAGTGTTTCCCGTGTTTGTCCACCAGGAACTCCACTGTGCCGGCATTTTCATAGCCAACCTAAACAACACAGCAAAACATGCAACTAAACAGGATACACCGGGTACATGTACTTGGCTGCTAAAATAGCAGTATTCGATTAATAATAACAAATAAAAATGTATTTTGTAAGACAATATATACAGAAAATACAGTATGATGCAACAGAAACCTTTAACAAAATAGTTCTCTTTTATTTGATGCATGACCACTAGCACGGAGGTACACCCATCTTACAGTCCCTTCAGTGACCTGTTTATCAAGTACACCTTCCATATAGACAGACACTTTGTAGGTGCACAATTACATCCATCATCAGTCACTCTGTACACTTTATCAGCTGCTCTCCACTCCAGCCTGTCAAGCAGTGGAAAGAGACCTCGGCTGACCAGATACGAGTTGGGTGATGGACCATTTCTCAGTACAGCAGTCACACTGATAAGGTAGTCGGTATGGCACTGGTATTAGTGTGTTTAAACATGTCAGTGTCATTGCTGCTTGATACCTATAGCAACACTCCTGAACTTGATAAACACAAACACACACTGATGGACAATTTAAAGAATCTATACAGTACCACTGCTTATTCAGAACACAGAGGTCACTACATAACAGAAAGGGTCAGAACATCGGCACCTAGTCTCAAAGGGCCTGCTTTATCAAGCAGGATACAAACAGTTATTTGTAAATCTTTCATATGCTGCTCGTGTGTACATTTACGCATTTACTAATGTGAACCCCAATTCGATTGACTTTATATCATATAATCTGCATGGACTAAGAGAACCGACGAGCATTTTTCTTTTTGTATTTATATTATTAGCTTTAATGAAGAACATGAAAAGTAAAAACAAAGCCTACACAAACCCGTAAATTCAGACATATTAAACTAATCATACCATTTCACAAAAGAAATGGTGCCATATAAACAGAGGGCAGGCCAGTCTGTCTGCACATAGCTGTAAGCCATAAACAAATGTCTCGGCCGATGAAAGATTAAGATCACATAAATCAACACACAAATTTACTAAAAGATTAGTAAATGAGGCCATTTGATAAAAGAGTATGCCATCTCTCCCACAGACAACATGGCCAGTTTTGCTCCCTTGGTTCATGGCCATGGACGGCTGTGGCATTGTCATGATTCACACTCGCAATCTCTTGACATTAGGGCGAACGCATTTTGCAGTGCTATTTACACAAGTTCTCATCATCTCCGAGATCCTGCATAATTCAGCTCTAAAACAAATCCTGCTCACAAGGTAATTACATACATCTTTGTCTTTACACATTTACCTGAGTCAGACTAAATAATAATGTCCATTAAAACTACCCTCATAAATCAATTTAATATTTAAAGACCCACAGCGGCTCGATATGTTTTAGACAAAAAAGCGCTTCATCTAGATCAGTGCCAGAACAGAGATGTTGGATTTTCAGTACCAATTCCTCCTCACTGATATTTTCACTCATCACTGTATTCTTTCCTGCCTAACAACTCCTCTTTTTCAGTATAAAAGCTAACAACAGCATTTTCAGCTTTGATGTCACCTGTGTGCATACACGCACACTATTGCATATGCAGTTTCTGTACGTCTTCATGGTAATACAATATTCTATACTTCACTAATTTTACAGATTCTATATTTTAATCGTGTCACTTTATGATCTTGGGTCTACACCAACGCCAGTCATGGCACACTTGAAAGGGAGATTTTCGATGTGGATCGAGGCACTTGCTTAACGAGTACTCTTTGTTGTCTGATGGCTTGAACACAGATACAATCAGTTCCAAGCTAATTAGAAAAGATAAGCTCATTAGGTTGTCACTGTTTGTTAAAAACTTCCTGAAATCATACAGGAAGAAGAATTTTGGAAGAACAAGCCGAGCATTGTTCTACGATTTTGCTACATGTGTTTCTAGGCTTTATTTAATCTGATCTGAAAAGATGATCAATGCAGAGAAAGTAACACAGTAAAGCCCTTCAGCACTAAAGGACTCTTGGGAAGGATATGGATGTCACCGTTTCTTCAGCAGGCTTTTTGACTCCTTTGGGAAAGCCTTTTCCGGTACTGAACACCACGTGACTTTTCATGTGGTGAAAGAAACAAAGAAAGAATGAACGAAGGAAAGAACGAAAAGCCCAGTGTTCTTGGATTGGACCTCCTTAAGCAATTTCCTCACATAACTATTATCTAAATACAAAAAAAAGGCATCACTCTCATCTAGAGTCAGTGTACAACAGCAAGCACTGGCAGCACCTTTCAAGTCAAGATCCATAGGCAAGAGGGAAATTCTGCGGAACAGCACGGAGCCGGTGGAAAAGACAGAAAAGAAGATTCAGGAATCAGCAGGACTCCTGCGTTTGGACAGGAGTCCAAATACAGCTTCAAACTTGGATAAGGGAGGCACTAGGGATGAGTGCGAAAAGAGAAAATGAAACGGCATGCTGAGGCAGAGTGTAAAAAAAAAAAAAAAGAAAAAGAAAGAAACATGGTGATAAGTGGAGGAGAGATTGCAGACATCTGCAGAAATTGTTGATGCACTGGAGTTTAAAGCGCTCTCTATGTGAATGTGGACTAATTATGAATATCATGGCGATTCAGGCAGGTCATATACTTAAGAAAACTTCAGCCAAGAGACTATTGCTTCCGCACACAGCAGCCCCTAGCTCTTCCTCTCCTACAAAGGACTTAATTTCTTTTTTTCACTCGGAGTCAGCTCAGAAGCACAAAGAGGATTGGGTTTAATCCAGTGCCAAAATTTACTGTAATCTGATCCAATTTCTCCTCAGAATTCAGCGCTGCTTACTAATTCCACATCACAGCGAGCCTGACAAAAGCAGTGCAACACACACACCTATTCATACATCTCTTGACATCCTGAAACACACACTTGCATTTTATTTACTACAAGTTTAAAAAAAAAAAATAACCTCCCATTGGACAAGTGCACGAGAGCAGATCAGGCAAAACACTCCATCTATTAATGATGCACTCTTCTTTTCCCCTCACACTGTTCCAAGTCCATTCAATCCAGTCTTTCATTCAGTTCGGTGGGATTTTTTTTTAATCCATGCTGCCTAATATGGCCATGATGACAGGGTGCTAGAAAATATTACAAAAAGAGAGAGGTCGGAAGAGGGTTATAGGAAGGAGGAGGGGCTGTGAGGTGTGCAGAGGGATAGCAGGAGATGAGCAGATGGCGAAAAAGTTAAAAGGAGGACAGTGGCTTAGACAGCAGCACCATCACACCACAGCAAGACACAGAGACAGACAGGTACTAGAGGATAGAGAGGGAAAGAGGAGCATGGGGCTAAAGACAAGACAGATGGCATGAGCTGAATGAGGGAAGAGATATAGAGGGGGGGAAAAAAAGAGACAGAAACACAAAGAGAATGAATGACAGATACAGAAAGAAAAGTGGAAGTAATCAGTCTCTTTTTGATCAGACACAATTGTAATGACATGCATGATTGTAATAGGCTCTTTGCTGGAAGGGGCACATGGCTGCTATGGTGATAGAACACCTACTAATATCCAGAATAATATTTAAAAAGAAATCAAAAAATGAGGGAGAAGCGATAGGTACTGAAATACTCTTAATAAATAAATAAATAAGTCAGAGAAATTAGCAATAAACAGTGTTGGCATGGATAAACCATTTTAACACACTTTATAGGCAAATACCCATTAATACACAATCTGAACAAAATAATTACACCGACAGACTGAATAAACTGGATCGAGTAATTAGAGACTTGCCCTCTTACTCACATAGTTAAAAATAAAAGCAAGTGTACTATCTGTCAGCATCTGAAATGAAATAATTGAGTACACTTACAAATTCAATTAGCCATGCAAGGACTATTCTAATTGCATGTGTGTGATTTATTTCCTGGACATCTAGACTGATGAGCTCATAACAAAAATAAATACAGATTTGTGGAATGTCTTTATCAAGCGTAATGTCCTGAATAAAAGTCAGACTGTATTCATAGCATGACATATTAATAGCCGGGTTTCCACTGCAGTTTTCATAAAATGGGAGCGAGATCTTAAAAATCGACAAAATACAGTTGTGAATGGGCCGCGTTTCCAGAGCTCTTTTTTAAATTTATTTATTTATTTATTTTTTAAAAGATGGGTAACATTTCCACTTGCTCCTCGGGTCATGTGACTTAAATGAGAAAAATGTGTTTTCATACTGAATCATCTTGGAAAACCACCTCACGAGAGCCTAAAAACTGAGCTTTTTGAGAGTTTTTCTTTCCCCCCGAAGGTCACATGTTTTCAGTCCTCTTTTTTTAGTTTGCACTTTCAAACTGTGCATTAAGCAGGTTAATGGAAACACGACTAATAACGCATCAAATCATGTCTTATATCACATGTAAATATTAAAACACATTGGTGTGCTGTCTTTACTAACCTACTGTTGACTATCTCTACAACAGCATGGTCTAAAATGTTTTATTCCCTTATACCACAGCACCGTGTCAACAATTACATTTTTTAATTTATTAATTAAATTACATACTGTACTTTGTAACCATTAATAGTTACATTTAACATGGTTAGCTCCTGTTATCCCTAACATTATTAGACATTATTAACGTAATTGTTCCCTAGCAACAGTTAGGGGAAACCAATCTGGTCATGTTACAGAGAAATCACAAAGCAAAGTCTTGTTAAAAAGTGCTCTCTACATAAATGTTAAATAATCCCTACAGAAAGCGTCACCATATTCACATTTACCAAATTTCATCCACCATACAAGTACCTGTGAATTAACGGTCACTATAGAAATAAATGTTTTAGAATAAACACATTAACGCATTTGTCTAGCAGTCAGTCACGCTACTACAGAACATTAATCTGACTAATCAGGTTTGAGGTTTGATTCAACATAGTCATGTGTAATGTGTATGATTCTAAACACTTGAAATCAGCTGCATTATATCACTTTAAAAACAAATCTATGTTGCCCATTTGGATAAACAAACACAAGCATTACTCATGAGAGTACACTCACTGTAATTAGACTAAATAAGGCTTTGCCTTCATTGTCCTAAATACATTTTTATTTTCATTTTTAATTATAAAAAAGAATTTAAAAAGACCCTGACAAGTAAACCAAAGTCATGATAAACAAGAACGCATTGATTTTCCATGTGCTTCTGTTTTAGGTTCATTTTTTCCTCCTCGCTTTATGTTCACCGATCGCATATGCTGTATATACACACTTCGCAACATTTCTTTAAAGCCTATATGTGATTATTTTTCCTCCCAAGGTTTCAATTGTTAAAGTTTGACACAATACGGTGTCACAATATGTTCTATAAACACACACATCTGAGTGCTGCAACAGAATAGCATTCAGCCTTTCATCTGAATATTACAAGCTCTGAATCCCATTGATGCCATGGACATCCAGAGCTATTTCTAAAGGTGTTGCTTATTTTCAGTACACTGCGGTTAACATTTATGGTTCAAAGTTTCTGTAAACGTTATTTGGTATTAATTGAGGTACTTTCAAAAAAGTGGCTCGTCTCAGTAAGCCTAAAATTCTCCAAATGACTTTAGTCAATATAGTCAATCAAATCAAATAGAAAAGAATTTATCTTCCGAGATGGCTTATTTTATACACAAATTTTATCATGGCAAACTTTAATAAATGCAAATTAAAATGTGGAGATGTAAGACTGTGAACTTTACCACCAATCTGCTGCAGGGATTTAATCAATTCTGACTACAGCTCGCACAGAGGTCACTGGGTTTATTCCACTGCGGCTCTGAAAATTCCTCATAATTTGTCATGGACACTGCTTTCCCATTGTGTGCTGTTTGTACTTGATTAAAAAGCGTAATGTGGGAAAGCTCACACACAATAAATGATCAAACTGGAGTAACAATACAGCATATAGCCTCAATTGACCAGAACCGCACCCCTCTTCTACAATGTGTAAAAATAAACTTCACAATGCCTAAACATGACCTCTGCTATGCAGTCATATATTTTAAAACAACTGCGCTTAGACTTGATTCAGATTATCCAATCTAATCACTTCATTGACCCAGATGACCAATTATCATCCAGCCACAGTCACAAGTCCGACTCTACTGCACAACAACTTTAGTATACCAAGTATAGAGTTTGTTAATTCATGGAAAGGGTGGCCTTTACAGCCCCAAGCAAGGTATCCAGTCTTGCACTCCATTCACGCTCACACTCGCTCGCAATTTAGAGTACCCAATCAACCTAATCCTCATGTCTCTGGACTGTGGGAGGAAACCAGAGAACCTGGAGGAAACCCATGCATGCATGGAGAGAACATGCAAATTCCACCCTAGAGCGACCTGGGGATTGAACCCGGGATTAAGATTATAAGTGAGCTTTAAAGTCTATCTGAAATCACTACTGGCCCTTTCCCCTTGTTAGCTCATATCCTTAGTCAGACTGCACTTCTCATCTGTACTAATCACATGAAATTCTTCTTTGTCAGTGATCATCAACTAAAGAGCAGAAACTTTTAATCTCTAAACTACCTTGTGTGAGTGCTCTAAAAAAATAAATAAATTTCATTTCACCTTCCTCACCCACACACCCAGCCATCGATGAACAGAAAATGCTGACTGAATTCTTGTCTGTATTACTCACACCCACACTACAGCTAAAATGGATAGAAATTAAGTAAAAAAAAAAAAAAAAAAAGTGGCTTTATCACATTACAATAACATTTTTGCTTATTGTTCTGCCATTAATGAGCAGGCTTAATGAGGCTTTTATTCAGATAGACAAAAAATCCCCCCAAAAAAGCAAGAAAACAAATGGCATTTATATCAAGTGAGTAAATGGTATGATTGTGCTCATTTCTACAAGGCTCATTAACTCCTACATAGATGTTATGGTTTCTAAACCTAAATTCTAAAACTGAATTTAATAAACATTGTCCTTTTGCCGTTGTGTTAAATCAAGTTAACAATGAAATTTTATGACTCATATTTGTTAGTGATGTAGCAGTGGTTAACATAGTAAAGGGACAACACACACAATGAATGTAATTTGTATACTTCCAAGTTCATGTATAAGCTTTTCCTGTCATTCAGCCATAACGTACATGTATATGAGAGGGATAGAGTGAGAAGGGGAAAGAGGGACACAGAAAGCGAAGTAGGGTGAAGGCTTTTCAGAAGTTCCTGATGACTGAGTCAGAATAAAATATATGAATATGAATGTGAGTCATTGCAGCATTCCCTAAACCCATAGTTAAGAATCATAGAGTAACACAACAGTAACCATGGTGACAGTGACTGGGAAAAAAAATTAAAATAAAGCATATTCTCTGTGATGACAGTCATAATGCACTGCATAACTGTGTCTACACAGAAAACGGAGCTTTTGTATCTCCCTCTTTATTTTTCATCTCTCAGTCCTTTAATCTCTCTCTCTCTCTTATCTGAATTCTCATCTTTCACTCTATTCTAATCACAATGCGGCAGATCACACACCTGACACTCAGGCAGAGACATGCAAAACACAAGGCTATAAACAGCACCTAAGAGTAGTCTCCTTTTTTACACTCTCCATCTCTTTTAGACTCTCTGAACACTAACATTTTTAGACTAAGACATGATTTCAATCCATTTCTTTCTTTTGTGTCTGATTTGGAAAGGTGAGGGATGCAACTGCCTACATGTGTCAGCACATCTTTTCGGGCTGTCAGACACATCATGCTGTTGTGGGTCTCGGTGGAGAACGCTTGATGTGTGGCAACTCGGCTGAGCAGCACTTCACTGTGCCGAGTTTGTGTATAGCTACATACAGTCTTCTGCTTAGATATTTAAGTTCATAACACAAGCACAAATATAAGGGATGGTGCTTTGTAGCAGTCAGAAGCCTCTGGATATGAATTTTGCATATTTGAATTATATAATGTACATCCATCTATCTATCATTATCTATACGCTTATCTGTTAAGAGTCACAAGAATGTTCAGGAGTTCAGGTGAGAGGTGGGCTATGCCCTGGACAGGTTGCCAATCTATTGCAGGGCTAACACAGAGATGAACAAAAATTCACTCCCGCGTTCACACCTGTGGGCAATTTAGAGTAGCCAGTTGACCTAATCTGCATGTCTTTGGGTTGTTGGAGAAAACCAGATCACCTGGAGGAAACCCACTCAGGCACAGAGAGAACATGTAAACTCCACAAAGAAAGGCCCTAGGCAGATGGCAGGTTCAAATTCAGAACCTTCTTGCTGTGAGGGGACCATGCTAACCACTGCACCAGCATGCTGCCCTGTCCTGTAGGTCACAATAAATAAAAAATTCAAATCTCATAAACACAGATTTTAAAGTAACTGAGGTGAAGCATTAATTCCCAGAGGAAAAAATGGATACGTTCAGAATCAAACTCAGCATTTAGCAAATCTCAGGCATCTCTCATGTTCTTGTCCATGAACTGAGGAGACATGGAGTACAGTTAATTGGAGTTAAAAATGGAAGATATGAATTGTTATGAGGTACGTGCTTCCAAAATGTGTGGTTTGTGTAGCAAAATTCATATTAAACAGCTAATTTGGCTATTAGCTAATGTTATCATAGCCTCAATGGATAGACCATTAGCAAGTGTTTAAGATCACTAGAAAACTAGCTATTTGAATAGAACATGAATGTCTGAGCACTCCGAAAGCATCGACTTCTGGAATCTGGAATCCCAGATGTTCCCCATTTGGCCTAATTTGCATGAACCTGTATTTTTGGAAAAATCTATTAAAAAAACAAAAAAAAAAACCAACTCATAACATAAAACAATTAGGAATGTGATTTTATAAATATTCTTAAAGACCAATCTTACAGGAGTTTGAAAAATGAAAAGACCAAAACATGTATACTGTAAGTAAATTCGGTTAAAAAATACTTTATATAAATTTGACTTGATTATGATTCAACTATAAATGAAATTCGTACAGAAATACTTTTGTCAGCTGCCAAGCTTCATATAAAAAGGCAACTCGGGCAGCATTTTCATATCAATGTGAGTATACATGATTAGATTTTATATAGAAATTTTACCTCCTATATTTTGTTGTTGAAATAACCAGCTGACAGAGCAATTGTAAATGAATCCTGCATAACAAGACTGACATAACCATGTCATAATCAATTCATGTCATATCACAAGCCGTCATGTCATGAGAGCTCATGTTTGCAGATAATGTCATGCTCCACTGGCAAGACATTTTCCATAATACTCGCCATCGTGACAATTTGTGTCACATGCTAACTCTTACTTTAATTGTACTGATGTCAACACACAACTGACATCGTATACTTTGAGGACACTGACCCCTAAGCTGGAAAGGTAGGTTTAAGTCTGGACCTGTCAACAGCTCCTGGGACTTCAAGCTGTTAACAGGAGCTGTCATGATAGTGACTGAACGCGACATAGGTTGTTATTACATTAAACGTTGTGGCAGCTCCCATGGCAGTTAGTAGTAACGGTAACATGACACTATATTTAACACAGTGCTGCGGAATTCTCAAATCTTGGCCAGAAGGTGTTGATTAATTCTGTAACAATAAAACAGATGCATATGACTGGAGAAGCAAGCCGGAAATGGGTTTTTGTCTGGAAGTGACAAAAACACGGACACGTGTGTCTGCCACACAAGGGAAAGGGATGGACAGAGTCTGATGTTCTTGAGCTGAAAGTGAGTGTGGAGTTTTTAGGTCAGTCAGACGGTCCACCCATGCAGGACCAGGCAGTCCTGTGAGGGTTCAGTGTGTACGTAAATCTGTCTCATCCCTAGAACAGAACTGCAGACCATGCTGTCTGATATTTTTAAACAGGAAGCATTTATAAAGTAAATAGCAGTGGGTCAAAAACGGAGCCTTGAACACCATGAGAGGAGAAACTAAATTCAATTCAAAATTTCTGTCTCTGAGAGATAAGATCAAAATCAAGAGCGCACAGTACCTGTAAGGCCATCCAAGGGTATGTCATGAGATACCGAGTCAAAAGCAGCAGGAAGGTTCAGCAGGAAAAAAGTACAGTATGTTCAGCAAGCCACCATCAGCCTTATCCTTGTGGAAGGTGAAAGAGGCTTGAGCACGAAAGCTTCTTGATAGAGCAGATATATATTCGTTTTGTATTTTGTCATAAAAAAAAAAAAAGAAAGAAATTCACAGCAGAGTTCAAGGGGAATGAAAATTGTTAGCAGGTCTCAGAATTTATTAAGAGAGAGCTTTGGGCATACCATTACTGATATCCATGGTGTAGTAGTCGATCTTGGCTCCCTTTATTGCTTTGTATGTAGAACTTGGTCTTTGCATGCAAGTGTGTGCACCGTCAGGCCTGTCTTCCTACTGAAGCATTCTAATTAGTGACCAGTAGCTCACTAATATGATGGAGCTCAGGAATATTTTTGTGTCTAACTAACTACAGGAGAAAAAACAAGAGACTGGTAAGGAAATGAAGGTATACATGTGTCTACTGTAGCATCTAAGAGATAAATAATAACAGGAGCTATATAAAGATTTATTATTAAAATATTTATATATTTTCCAATATAAATTGTCTCATACATACATACATACATACATACGTATGTTCTATTTACTTTTTGGTTGGATGAAGTTGCCTATTTTTGGTGCCAACTTCAATAGCAAATATGTACAAAATAAACATCCAAAATGCTTTTCCTTTTTGCTATGGAAGTACCATTTTGGACATTGGTTAGCAGGAACAACAGTTCCTGACCCATGGTAATTTTACCATAATTTTGGACCAATATGGAGTTTCAAAAAAATCACCTTGGGCTGCATAAAAACAAAGCTTTAATACTTTGTGGAACTCCAAGTAGGTCTTCCCAGAAGATTAGAAACTAACAGATCATTTTCTACCGTTTTTAACACCTCCCCTTCCAACATCACTTAAACATCTTCAAAGTTCAGTTGAAAGTTGGATTTCTTCTTCTTCGTCGTCTTCTTCTTCTCAAATTCCAAGTAATCTCCAACACATTTAATTGAGGTCTAGGCTGTGGGATGACCTGGCTATTGTTCGGAGTAGAGCAGGAGCTTATTTCTTTCATTAGTACATCTTGATCTTATCAGTGTGCTTGGGGTGATTATCTTTCTGCAGAATTCATTTCTTCTGACTCCAACAATGTTCAGAGTGGATTGTATGAGTGTTTATATTCATCAGCATTCATGATGCTTACAATAAAAAACAAATGACCACCTCCAGATGCTGTTATAAACCCGTGTATAAACATTCAGCCTACATTTTGCTTGACAACTGATTGACTACTGAAGATTTTGAGAGTCTTCCATTGCATCAGTGATATGTTACTTTTAAAAAGGTACTACATGTGGACACACTGGTCCATAAAACCAAACTCACAGATGTCCAGTTATGGTGCAAGCTGTCTGCTTTTTGTCTATTTATTTTGCTCCACAGAAGTTTTCAGAGGAACGTGTTATGTCAGGCCCATAGTATTGACTTTTAGAGTGCTGTCATCTTGTAGTAGAAGAATCGACACCTGCGGATGTTTTTCTTTTTCTTGGTTTTGAATCTGATCTGAAGTAAGATCTGAAGTAACGGTTTCATATTGCTCAAAGATAAAAAACAGATAAGCACAGCGTTTAATCCTGATTTTACGCGGCTTTTAGGGTTCCAATTTTAAATCAAGAGTTATATATTCTTGGTACTCTAGGTTTTCTCCATATTTTGCGACTTTATTCATTTATTTGTCTATTATTAGTCTCTCCCTAGCATTTAAATATGTATATGACAAAGAACCGAAAAGCGTGGATTAGGTAGCTATTTATAAGTTAATAAATCCTGTAAGAAAACATGTCAGACAATTAAAGTCTTTTGGGAACAGATTTTACCTCAGCTTGACTCTCTACAAAATACCCACTGTCCTGCTGTAAAAACATCTGCCTCTCATTTATCAGTCATTCAGCATCAGTCATTGCTATGTTGTACATTTTACGTCAACAGATGGATATGATGGCAGTCATAAATATTGATGTTTTCTTAATAACGCAAGGTTCAGTGTTACAGAACTGGTATGTATGCTCACCTACAAGTACGTGAGTGTCATGAAAGTTGTAGTATTTAGGGTTCATTTTTTAACAGGTTGACTTTTCTTCATAAATGTGATTACCAGTTAGAAACTAAGCATTTTTCAAACGCTCTTATGTGACAGTTGTGCAGTCACATATAAACAAATGCAGCAAGAACAATAGTAACAGTTTCCACAAGTAAAGGTAATGAGGGGTATAATGTCAGGATTTAACTTGCTTTAAATCTGCATATTTTGGTCAGACTATCATATTTAGTAATGATCTTATAATAAACTTTAGCACTACAGTGTCAATTGTTAGCTTTCTATTAGCACAAGATGATGAATTCTGGTTTAGGTAATGCTGCCATAGAGACTAATAACATCTCCGTGTGCGCAAGATGAACAGCTAGAAAAATCAAATATCCAAGTTGTCATCTCATAATTCTGCCTTGACATGAACGCAGTTTGGTAAATTTATCCCAAATGTTTTACCTCCCGAAAGTCCCTGCTCATTATTCAGTTATTCATATGAATTATTCAGCATCTCCAGTGAAATTAATAGAAAAGTTGTGCAGTTAGAAGAGGGAGGAATGGAACTATCCCAGAGGATTTAAGGGGTTAAAAAAAAAATAGTTGCACTGGAATTTGACCTTGTAATGAAATAAGGCCTATTCAGTATACTGCAAGTTTCGATCTGCTTATTGAGCAGTGTGGCACCGAACCACATGAATTTGATACTTAGCAACTAACACCCAAGAATAATTTTCTACAAGATAAATAAATTTACTTACACTGGGGAAAAAGGAAAAAAAAAAAAAAAAAAAAAAAAAAAAACCTTCCTTGGTTGCTAGTCAGTGTAAAAGATATTAGATGTAAATGTATGCGAATACAACTTGGCATTAAACTGGATTGTTTTTAGAAAGTTGATTATCATTAATTATGTATTGGCACTTAAGATATTAAAGAACTCCTCCTCAAAGCTCTGTGCCAGAAAGCCTATAATATACCAAACTTTTGTGGGGCGCTGGTTTATACTATGAACAAAATAAAAATCAACCCATTATTTTCTTGATGAACTTTGTAGCACTGAGTGGTGGAAGTGTTTTTTTTTTCTTTTTTGTTTTTGTTTGGTTTTGTTTTTTGCATTAAGCAACAGATCTTTGCCATGACTGTTAGCATCACACTTGCAATCATGTCTCTTTACATCTCTAGCGGGAAATGGTGTAAACACCTGGATTTTTTCTACACCACTACTTCATGGACAGCAGCACCCTAGATTCATCAAGACAATAAAAAGGTAATGTCTGAAAACAAAACAGCTGAATATAACTCCCTAGCGTCTGCAAACGCTGTCAAAAAGGAGAATGTATGCAGTTCCTAGAGAATCGAAAACTTCAAATCACTAATGGCTTGCTCTTGCCATTGACCCTTTTTTATAATACGCCATTGGAGTGGCTGGAGGTTCTCTTCAGTTTACGCTACCAATGACAATAGTATAAAATGGAAATTAGAAAATAGCTGTAACCCTTAACCCATGCTGACTGGTTGATAATGTTTGTCACTGTAGATTAATAATCCTAGTAGATGCCACTTAGATCAATAGTCCTCGCAAGAAGAGAATGCGAAGTGCACAAGTGAATATATGCATGTGTGTAGAGTTGTATTTACAAAAGCTTCATAACTTATTATATTAATTATCACTCATTTTCATACTTCTATTTTTACACACTTTACTCATTATTTTACATTGCTATCATTTTCTTTTTTTGAAACTGCTATTATTTCATTATCGTTTAGGTATTTTACCATTATGACATTTAGTTTTTTTATTCCTGCACATTAAATAATTAAGAGGTTCTTAGATATGTTATGTGACAAAAAGCATCAGACTGTCCACTGAACGCTTGAAGTCTGGCTCTCAATCGTAGTCCAGTAATGGACAAGATAAACATGAAAACATAAAATTGTGTAATCTAACAGTGTCCGAAATAACAATATAGAGTAATACACTATATGCTTGACCAATGACACCATATTTGTTTTAACATCCAATTCCAGATTTAGTTCCCTTTGCCGTTATAACTTCCATTCTTCTGGGAAGGCTCCACTAGATTGGTGCGTGGTTGTGTGAATTTGTCTCGACACACACACACACAGACTCAGTCAGCTTTCCAATTCATCCCAAAGGCATTCACTGGGGTCGAGTTTGAGTTCGTTCACTCAAATATTGGCAAACCATGTCTTCACAGACCTTGCTTTGTGCACAGGGGCATTGTCATGCTCAAGTCAAGTGTCAAGTGGCTTTTATTGTCATTTTCAACCATATACAGATGATACAGTACACAGTGAAACGAGACCACGTTCCTCCAGGAACGAGGCGCTACATATAGAACAACACAGAAGTACAAAAGTTCACGTGTGCAACAGAAGACAACAAAGTGCATGTTTACATGGATGAATGTTTACATTTGTGTATGTGTATGTGTCAGTCCAGTGACAGATTTGAAACAGGTTTGAGCCTCTTGGTTCCAGTGAAGAAAAATCTAAAAATGCTACAGCATATAAAGACATCCTAAACAATTTTGTGCTTCCAACTTTGCATACAACAGTTTGGGAAAGACCCACATATAGGTTCAGGTGTCCATATACTTTTGGATATGCAGTGTGTGTTGTGAATCCATTCCTCACGGTGTGTCTGCAGTGGACTATCCAAATACTGTTATACAGCACTCTCTTAGAATGATAACCATGGTTTTCTCCTATAGAAACAAGTTTCCCTATAAACATGTGTAACTATTAACTCAACCAGCTCACACACAGTATTCTCATCTCGCAGATCAATTGACCTGATCTTCACAGAGGGGTTGTGCCAATTGAAAAACAGGTGAACACTACTTGACTGAAGCCTTCTCTAAGCATGATTATATCCCAAGTTCACGTCAGATCAATTTTGGAAACCTCATTTATTTGCCTTGGATCATTAAAAAACTCAATTCAGTCAATCTGGGCAAGTGATTTGCAAAATCTGGACGGTTTCATGTTGAACGATGAGTCTAAGGTTTACCTCAACTTTTACTGCGTTTATTGCACATACTTGCATTTTACTGCATTAGTCCACATAAACCATAAACTTCAGCATTAATATAGAATAAGTAAAGTAACAAAGCAAGTTAGAACATGGATTAATCAGTGTTCAAGTATTAACTAAATGCACCAGCATTAGTCATTTATTCATTTACATTTCATTCATTTAATGTAGATATAGGTGTAAATGTTACACACACACACACACTATACACACACTCCTAAATGTTGAGAACTTGGAATATTAAAAAGAATATTAAATCTTGCTATTCAGCCTCATTTTCGAGGTTAAATAATACATTAAATAATGAGGACCACAAAGATTAACTGCCTGTTGTCTATTTACACTTAAATCCTTGTGATCTCGGAGAGATTTCCGAAGTGAGGCGCTAAAATAATCATATGTTTGCATTCCTTTGCAATATTATCATCTTCCCTTGCAATATTGCTTTCCAGCCCAATATATTTTGCATTCTCTTGCACTACATTTTATTGCTGTTTCACTGTTGCATAATCTCCAGAATTTCATTGTCAGTGTTTCCATTTAGGACCTCGCTTTTCAAAACTAACTATATACGTGGCGGCACTGCTAAACAGTTTTATTAATTCATGCAAATTTTCATGATATTTCAATAATAAATATGGTTCAGTTTAACTACCTTTATTTCATGCCATCACTGAAAATCACTAAAAAGTAACTAATAAGACTTCCTGCATCCCTGAGCTGAATACTCATTTATACTCATGAAGTTAGCCTGAACAATTGCAATCACTTTCTCCAAACTGAAACAGTTCCTTTAAGCTAAGCAGAGACTTCAACTGACTGACGATGTATCCATGAGTCTGAACCTAGTGCCTTTGAAAGTAAAATTCTTCGAGCTGCTCCATTGTTCAAGGCATATACATTTGGCTCTTACATCACCTAGTGTTGTGGATTAGCCTACTAAGATACAACATTTAGGTACATGTTTGTGAAAGCAATATTGAATACAATATTAAATCCAGGGAATGTGAATGCTTTGCAAATGGAACATTTTTGGAAAGGTAACATTTTATTATTTTTTATACATCTCTAGTGAAATCTTTCATATTATGCTTTCATATTATGTTGATCTAATTGAGCATGTGGAATATTTCTAAACAGAATATTGTTGCCATTCAAACTAACATCAATGAAATTTATTTATTTAAAAAAACAATGTAAACCCACACATGTACCATATAAGAATAAGCTATAGGCCTTTAGAAGTCCCATACGCATTTGTTATTTAAAAAGAGCATGCCAGATTAGCGCCAAGTGAATCTGCCAGACTGTCTAAAATTAGCTTAGAGGTAAGATGTACTGTATACAGTTCTGGTCACTGAGCTACAACGGGCATGAAAGCATCCAGAGGATTGGCACATACAGAGATAATAGCTGCCATAACTATCCAGAAAACTCAGCAAGATTCCTGAGCGAGTCTCATTACTAAACTCAGACACAGCAGAATTTGAGTTACTGAAATAAACCCTCCCAGCATGAGTATGTATAGAGAATAATTTCCAGGCTATTTTGCCAATTTCAGGGCATCTTCATTTTGGCCTTTTAAACGGAACGTTCAGCATGCAAGGTCAAGACACTGAAATTGATTGTTTAAAAGTGAACAGCATGGCATGCACACCACCGCACAGGCAGAAGAATAATCAGTGCTAGAGGAGATTGCCATCTCGCTAGATTCAATAAACGCAGCCCCGATTACTCCCGTCAGTCACCATGGCAACCATTCATGACAGCTGGCCGGGGGAAATGAGGATGAATATCTGCCTAACTCTGAAAGAGACATACATACACTCATACACACACGTCCTGTGGAATACCAGTGAGCTTAACAGGACGCTTTCAGAAGGACGACAGGAGACAACTTCGAGACTCTTTCTATGTAAAAGCAATCTCTTTCTCGCTTTTCTGAAATTTAGACATGCAAAACTATCAGCACCGACAGAATACGGAAGTGAAGACCTCAATTACACCTGTGGGAAAGATGAAAAATAGGTCCAAGGCTGATTTTCTGCACAAACCCCCTCCCCTCCCACAACACGGTGCACTAACGAAGGCTCTGAGAAAAGAATACTAGGTTTTATTTAGGAATAGGAATATCTAACAGTTTTTACCCCATGAGGGAAAATGTGCTTTCTTACAAAAACTTTAAGGTTAGATTGAGTGTGTGTGTGTGTGTGTGTGTGTGTGTGTGTGTGTGTGTGTGTGTGTGTGTGTGTGTGTGTGTGAGAGAGAGAG
>JAQQZR010000001.1:8402335-8415248 GCA_030068235.1 Notoglanidium macrostoma
GTGTGTGTGTGTGTGTGTGTGTGTGTGTGTGTGTGTGTGTGTGTGTGTGTGTGTGTGTGTGTGTGTGTGTTTCAGGCAAGCTCCACTGAGTTAATAAATGAGATTTGCTCTGGGAATCCAGGGCCAGTTCAGTAATGAGCCACAGCCTTGCACAGCCATGCACTTTGCTACCCTCTCCTTTACTCCTATATCTTTACTCAATCCTTCCCTCTTTCTGTATAGCTGTAGCACTACTGTTTTTCCATCTTTTCTATGAATATGTTTATGTTTATAATGTTATATTATAAATTATAAATAATATGTTTATAATGCTACAACAACAACAACAACAACAACAACAATAATAATAATAATAATAAAAATTTGCCATCAAAAATCACCTTCTAGACATTTTTGGTTACCTTATTATACTAAACATACTGATTTCTACTATCAAACCCATCATCTACATGTCTATCATGAAAGTCATTATCTCTTTTCACATACATAGTCATCCAGTAAAACTAGGATTTCTATAGCCAGATGACTCTAACAGATTTAATGATATCATTAAAAAAAAAAGGGCACAGAAAGCAGGAGGGCAATATAATCACTCAGCAATGTAATCACTTTAGAATGGCTGAGAGAGCATGCTGCAATACTGGCATACAGACCGGACTGTCTGGAAAAAAGGAGAAGTGCCGGTTCTTGTTAGAATGTATCGACCCATATTGGCGTATTGAAAGAAATTTCATTTGATATGAGCTGGCTTATCATGTAGCAGTCCTGTTAATGTCTTAAAATCAATGACCACAAGAGACTGGTGGTTGAACTGTTATGTTTTGATATGATTGGTTGGAAAACACTCTCATCATTGTTTCTGTTATCATGAAAACTTATGGAGACTGTAAGCAGTAGTGAATTTGTGTTTATCTACTTGAAATAAATGTTTCTATTATAATAGGAATACATGACCATTTTAAAGGTGACGCAGTGGGACAGAGGATAATGCTGCCGAATCACAGCTCTTGGGTTTCTGTCTGTGTGGAGTTTCATATATTATGTGCTCACATAACCATCCCACCCATATGTGGGCCTTCTCTAAACTGTCACCACAAAGTTAAAAGCACACAATTGTCTAGAATGACTTTGTATGATTTAAAGATTTCTCTGGCGACCTGTCCTTGGTGTACTCCATCTCTCGACTGAAATCTCTCTTTCTCTCTATGTCTGCAAAGGTTTTCTCTAGTTTTCTTCCATTTCTCAATAGATGGATTGCCTATAATGAATTGCGATGCACTGGCTTCCCATCTGGGATGTATTCCTGCCTCACACCCAGTGTTCCAGGCATTGGCTTCAGAGCCACTGCAATCCTGACCAGGCTAAAGCAGTTACTGTCAGAGAGTGTGTGACTGAAGCATTACAGTGGTGGAAAAAACACGGGTGACTCAAAGCTCAGACAATGAGCCTGTCGACTCAACTGTTGTATGATGATTTATTAAAACAACTGCTTTACAAAAATACTGCTCTCATGAATACTAAACTAAATACACCAAAAGATTTCCCTTTGGATGCTGAGGTTAGGAGTTAGACATAGAATTATTCAACTTCAGTAATGTATAAGCCAATGTAAATAGTTCACAACGAAAGTGAGTTTGAGAGTATGTGTGTGTCTTGTGAGAATTGGCGAACACCATTGGGGGAAACCTCATACTACTCCTCCTTTCATCATAGCACAATGATAAACTACTCTCAATGAAAAACTCCATTTCAACAAATTTTTACTCTGCAACCATAATTTAAGGGGTAATAGAATGCAATACCAGCCTATGGCATTTTTTTCTGTTTCTTTTTTAAAACAGACAGTGGTTTGTTATTTTTCTCTTCAATCTCAGTTGCTTGTCATACTTCATCCACTTCCTCATCTCTCGCTCTCCATCTCTCACGGATGAATAGATATTTCCGATTTGGCTGAACTCCGACCTCATAGCGTTCTCTCTCTCTCTCTCTCTTTCTCTGTCTTTCTCTCTCTCTCTCTCTCTCTCACTCACTCACTCTCGCAGGCCCAGCCCAAAGATGGCTAAGCCATTATAGTAATTAACTGAGAAAGACAGAGGGGGAAGGAAAAGTAGGGAGGTTCTTTTTCTGCAGAGGCAGCAGCTTCAGCATGGGGCAACCTTCAGTTAATCCCTGACTCACATCCATTACGAATGACTGCAAGAGGCTGGTCCAGTAATAATCTAGCAAAGAGCCAAGTAATAGTCACAGGACCCAGAGAGAAACACAACTCAAACATATTTGAAATACTATAGAAGTAAGGAGAAGATGTAAAAAAAAAAAAAAAAAAAAAGGTGATGAATAGGCCATACACATCTTTGAAAGCTCCACATCACTCAATAAGCTAGCTGTAACACAGTCAGAAGTTCAATAGAGATGATGGAGATTAGAGATCATAAAGCGTAACTATAGCAGAGCATACTTTAACATCCCCTCCAGATTTATTATATGCCCATGACTCTCAGGCAGTGAAATAAAAAGATCCCTTGATTACGAGGCCACGATACAACACAGTGAACTCCTGAAGAGTCTGGTTACATTTACTGAAGTTCTTCTTTCCATCTTGCCAACTGTTCTATCATCCAGCTTATCCATTCAATTCCATTAGATTTCACTCTCTTCCTCTGCTTTTCAACCTTTTTCTTCATTAATTTACTGAGATCTTTGAGGAGATTTTTTTTCTGCTGAGTGGCCTTGGCATTGCTGACTAACAGAAATGAGCGCAGGAGAAAAAGTGCGAGAGCGCTGCCCTGTTCTCTCAGCCGTAACCGGAGACGTCAATAAAGCAGTGACAGCTCTGCCTGAGCTCGGCTCTGACTTCGCAGAGAGGGAGAGGTGCGTTCAGAACACTCGTGGAGACATGCAGGGTTCAAAATTCAACACACATTCAATATTATGAAGGCTTTTCTATCAGAAGCTTATATACATAGATTTTTGTGTTATATAGTATTGCTTTAAAGCATTTAGAAGAAGATTTTGTGAACCAGGTGGCAGTGCTACTAAGTACCTAACTTACTACAGTCACACACACTTGGCACCAAGCCCATGTAATTTCACTGCGAAGCAATCAAAGAAAGAAACTGCTCTATGTTTGAAAAATAAACACTCATTTTATAGTTAAGAGGAAAAAAGAAAAGTAAAAAATAATTGATAGGGGTTGCCAGAATCTGCATTATGGGAAAAAACAAAGAGCTTTTCCTCTACCATCTCATTAACATTGAAGATTGCAGCTGCTGCTGCAGTTTGTGTGTACAGGGCTTGCTGACCAAGCCCAGAAAACATAGCCTGTCTGCTTTCTCCACAGGTTATTCCCTCAGTTTGCTCAATCTGTGCCTACTGGAAGACAAAAAGTGTTAAATTAACCTGAGTGGAATTTCCTTTGGCAGCTTTCACAAACACTTGGCTTTTGGCCCATCATTCAGTAAAATGCTCTCTCTACTATAATGTTCCAAGTGTCAATATATTATGTACATATATCATATTCCTTGCATCTGTTTTTTTGTTATACTTTTCATGCCACCATCCGTTCCATTTAAGAGACTTCAGTCTTTATTCCTTCAATTTATCTGTGGTGGCAAATGCCCTGCCATTAATTTCCTCTATTTTACACAGCCTGGAGAAAGGGCCTGCCAAGTTTTGAATTATATTATTGGAGCTTTCAGATACACGCTATACAAATTCCCGTGAATGATGAATCTCTGAGCACCTGGAGAAAAACTGAGTCAGTATTATTTCAGACTGTTGTGCTTTAATGGTAGCTCCACTCCATCCAATTTATCTGGATCCTAGACGCAGCATCACTGTAAAGCACCTTCTGACAACACTGCACTGAAAATATACTAAACATTCTGCAGTTACTGCAGTATCTCCCCTAATAACATGATCATTTCAGGTGGTGAACCCCTGCAGTTGCCAACCAGAGGATATAACCTGTAATCTTTTATAATGAAATTGGTTTTATGTCAGCTTTTCCTCCCATGTCAATGTCCTGTCATAGGCAACCTACAAATACACACTATCTCATAAGTTCTCAACTTTGGGGTTGCGACCCTACATGGGGTCATCTGAGGTGGCCATTGAGTTGCTGGAGATTTCTAGCAATCACTATTTTTAATTCAGTGCTATGCATATGCACTTGATTGTATGTAATACTTAATAATAATTCAAATGGTCACATTATCATTATTATTATTATTATTATTATTATTATTATTATTATTATTATTATTATTATTATTATTATTATTATTATTATTATTGTTGTTGTTGTTGTGATTATTATTTAAAATTCATTACCATTCATTCCATTTGGAGCTCCACTTAAGCCCATTGTACACCAAATCCAGATGGCTTCTAGCTAGAAACAATGCATAGTAGACTGAAACAGCACACACTCTGGCTTTAGGTAAAATCCAAACTCAGCATGAGTTCTAACTGCCACAGAGAGTAGAAGTTATCTCACTGGATTAGTAAACTGTATGTGTACAGTGTATATACAGTGACAATACACATATAACAATATGAGTATAATATTTACAGAAATTTGCATGTTATATTTCATAAACCATGCAAAGAGCACAGAAATGCATCACTCAGCTGACTGTCTGCTTCCATTAAAATTGACTATAAAAATTATATTAATAGTTTTTAAATCTCTTAATATTATAACAACTTTGTACATCTCTGAATGCCTGATAAAAAACTCTGTTCATGTCATGTCTTCTAGATAAATCTAGTACTTGCCTTCTCCACATTCCCCAAAACTCGTAAAGACAGAAACACTTTACTAATAAATATTCATCAGACTCCATTTATCACTGATTTTAATACACAGTTAAAACTTTTTTTTCCCTTTTTCACTTTATTATATAATTATTTAGGCAGCTTTATTATTTGCTATATATCTTTATATATATTTATTATTTGCATTTTTCAGGTTTTTTTTACTACATATATTATTAAAGGGTTTTGTATTAATGTACAAAGTGTGCTATATTAAACTTATTTCATAATAATGATAATAATAATAATAATAATAATAATAATAAATAATAATAATAATAATTTATGTCAAAACCCAAATAGATGCAGCCACAAAATGTACCAACTGGTACTATAAAACCACTGGCTATAAAAGTCCAAGCAACACTAATGGCTCAAATTTATTAGGAGGTAAAATTTGATTAGTAGATCGAATAGAATATGTTAATCTGCCACACTTTCCACATTTTGCATGGTCCTCATCTGCACACTGTAAAATACTTATTGTAGATTTTACAGCAATTTACTGGCAACCTGGGCTACCAGTAAAGTACTGTAAAATTTACAGTAAACACTTAGATATATTTACAGTAAAGTACTGTAAGGGCTTACATAGCATACAATAATACATAACCCAGTACATTTGCTCATTTTGTTATTGCAGGATACAACTGTGTTTATCATTAAGGGAAAACAAGAAAAAGAGTGTATTGGGGAAGTGAAAAGAGAAGGAGAGAGAACGTAATTTGCTGCCTGCTTCACTAATTGAGTTTCGACAGTTCTTCTGCCAGGCTCAGAAGGTTGGATGAATTGATACAGATTTGAGCACACAGATACAGAATGAAAACACATGCATGCACTTGCCAAATGCCTTTATCTTCATCCATCTCTTATTAACAAACACACGCACGCACTAAAAAATAAAAAAAATAAAAAAATCAGAAGGTTTGATGTATGTGCCGGATCTTTACAGATCAAAGCACACATAGCAAAAAGAGTGGTGTTTTATATCAACTACCCAAATTGGAACAAAATTGGAAGTGGTTTTGGGCTTGGAATTTCTGGATGAGGGCAGACGTACACCTTCTGTCTTTTAGAACTATGTACCTACTGGGCCGACGCAGTCATTTAGAGGACGCAGATGGTGGTGCGTCCAGATGTAGCGGCCCAGTGTTCTCTATAACAAAGCTCCCTGGCGAAACATCAACCCTCCCAGACTTTCATACTTGGCAGGCAGATAAAGCCAGTAGCACTGACAAGAGAAGCCATAGGAAGATTACAGGTTAGGATACAAGCCAAGCAAAGGTGTCTTGTCCACAAGCCTGATCTAACATGTGTCTTTCATTTAGTTTAGCTTGTCACTTAGATCATTGTAGCTCTTGATGATAGGATCAATAGTTATAATTAGAATCACAATGGAGAAGCAAAAAATTGTTTGTACCTATAGTTGTGCAATCACGGTGAATTCCATTCCATTCCAATTCACTGGATAAAGTAGTTCACAGATGGAGGCAGACTCTTTAGGTCAGAATGAGTTGGCACACAACTGGCTGAATCTGCAGCTGTATGCCTTTTTACCACTGCTGCTATTGTGGATGACAGATTTAGCAAAAGTACTGATGATGACCTCATTCTGGCTGATCAGATCATATTTTGTTTGTTATTTATGTCACTGATGGGCCTTCTGTGCCCACTGCCTGTTAGACCATAACAATATATAACAAAAGTTGACAATGTGGAAGTGACCATCAGCTCGCAGGTCACTGAACAAATATTTATGTGCTTTAGCAAGGATACATTGTCTAAAGACAGGTTAGCTTATTAGGTAAAGGAAGAGATTGCACATGAATACTTAAATACAGGTCAAGAGGTGCCTTCTTCCCCCAAATCACATTTGATGCACTTTATGGCTACCTCTTAACTGACCCTAAAAGGGTCAAAGTAGGAGCATTCTACCTTCACCAGACTTTACAGACTGAATGTTACACACAGTGTGGTGAGTTTGAAGGATTCTCGTCCTCAATAGAGAGCAATATCTGCTGAAAATTTTGTTTCTCAATATGGAGCATTATAAGCACTTTGATTGATTCTCATCTTCAATAAAGAATAGTGTCAGCACTATGTATAAGTGCTGTCTGTTACTGTCTGGATGGGTGCATCGTCAGGTCAGTTTGTCAAGTGGAGGACTGCCAGTACACCTTGTTCCCTCTGGTTGTCAACAACAGCCAGAGGTAATACATGACATATCTGGGAACTTTTATAAGTTACCCACATGAGATCAAGGGCATGGTCACAAGGTGATGACTTATCATCAGAAAGGAAACATGCACATAGTTAGGAAACATGCAAACAGAAGTTTACCATTGATTCAGAAGGAAACCTCCCCCCACTTTGATTTAAAACCAAGATTACATACACCTCCATTTTTGTGGTATTTGAGGTAGAACCCTTAAATTATTTATAGGCCTACAGGCTTCTCCCCATCAGGCAGGTAGTCTTGGTCTTGTGTAATTCGGTTTAATTGCCTGGGGGCATTGCCAAAATGGCCATGGAGAGGACAGACTTGCCTCTGAGGATTTCTGTCAAATGTACAAAATGTGCAAAACCAGAAAGTCATAAACAACAACAGACACTATAAATCAATGTACAGATTTTCCAGAAACAATCAGTTATTTCTCAGAAATAAAAAAGTTTAATGATGTACACTCACGCAGAGTATGAACAGGGTTGGGAGAGTTACTTTAAAAATTTATTGCGATACAATTACTATTTACCTGCTAAAAATGTAGTTAGTAACTTAACCTAATAATGATAACGTATTGGTGACTGTAAGATTAGCTTTGATTTCACTTGAGACCAGAGTGGTGATGTGAGACTTGTGAAGTGTTGTGTGCACATGTACATGGTAGTATGTAGTTCTTTATTAAGACTGCAACTACTGATTATTTTGATTATTTACTTTTTACTTTTTTAAGCTAATTGATTCAAACAGCTTCGCTTTGCTCTTCTGGACAATTCAAGCAGGTACATTACACTTCTCCTCACAGTCCCACAAATGAACGCTTATATTATTCACATTAAAACACAAGTTATGTCATGAGGCCAGCAGGGTAGTGTACTGTAAAGAGTTTCATAACATAGAGAAAGTCCTATTGATGTTTCTGCTCCATTTCACTTAAATGTTTTTTTCATGAAGTGGCGTAACACATGCACAGTGTGTTTCATGATACAGTTCAACTAATAATGAAATTGTTAGAAATTATTTTTCTGATTGATTTTTATTGATTTTGTTGATTAGTTGTAGCTCTTATCCATTTTATAATTGTAATACTGTCATCCTGTAAATAATTAACGTTTTTACTAAAAGTATTTGTAATTTGATTACAGAATTTTTATTCTGAAACTATGAGGGAAAACCGCTAACTTTTTTGTATCATAATTACATAACGCCGTTCCATGTATTCCGTTACTCCCCAATTATGGCTATGAGACACAGGTGTGCAATGTGGGAGAAGGTTGAGAGTGTGAGGTTCAGTGTTTGGTGGTGTCTCTTACACACACTGGGATGAAGGAAACAACCCGGACAAGCTTTCATCTGTTGTTTCCTCTATCCAAATTCAATTAACATGTAGTCCTGGCAAAAGAGTTCTGTCTGCTCTAAAAGCCCAAAGCTGGGCCTGGATCCCAAAAAGCAGTTTCATTATACAACCAGCATAAATACAAATGGATTTTACTGAGCTGGGTCCTCTCAGGATTATCCCATGTATATTTCATGTGTTTACTTGGAGGCTGAATGACCAGAAAAGAGGCAGCAGAGATACTTCAAAGGTCTGCGTTATAATGACAGCAACAAAAATGGATGTTCAAGTTTGACTGCTCGTCTCTGGAGTTTTGACCTCAATCCATGCTTTGCCAAACCCAGTTTTATTTATATGCATTTGAAATTTGGAATGTATGTGTGCATAAGAGTTGCCAAAATGTTATAACTGGATAATATAGTATTTATTACAATTAACATTATAAAGGAAAGCCATTGGATATGCTAAAACATTTTAAATATGTGTGAAATACATTTGCTTACAATATTTTGACACGGGCAAGACTGTGAATGTCTTGCACATTGTGATCTGTGTGTATTACAAGATCAAAAAGGATACCGGAAGCTCATAAATCAAGGAAGAGTGGCAATTAATCCATGTTTACAACAATGTACAAAAGATATTATGAGAGCAATAACACATATACATCTACTGAAGATGTCATTTGCACAAATTTTACTTAGTTCAGTGATTTAATATAGCAGCAATAAATAATTCTGCTTTAGACATTCATCAGTGTGTCTGAAGAATACATACTGTATATCATTAATTTTGCTGGCATGCTTTGTCCCCTTAAAGGGAAGAGACAATGCAAATCAGTAAATCAGTACAAATGAATCTGAATCATCTGCACCTTATGATAAAAAATATATCTATCCTGATGGGAACGGTTTTCTCCAGGATGACCCCTCCCCCATCTGCAGGGCACAAGGGATCACTGAATGGTTTTATGAATATTAAAATGATTAAATCATACATTATGGGCTTTGCAGACACCAGATTTCAAACCAATTGCAATTGTGTGGGTTGATGAGGCAGGTCCCAGGGGTGGATGCTCCTTTATTAGGGAGAACCCAACAATTATAATCAAAGTCCAAAAACCAGAACAACCATAAAACAGAAAAACCAAGCTCAGAATTTAATGATAAAGTAATGCACAATTAGATCTGCACGATTATTTAGAATGAGAATAATAAACAGCAATTATAAATAGAAATAGAAACAGCTAGGTTATAAATAGAAACTAATTAAGCATGGAACAGGAGCACACATTGGAGGAAAATCCTAATGGCATGTCAGGAGTGGAGACAGGACCATCATCAAAACAAAGGCACATCGAAAATTATTAATAACGAAATGGGGAATTTTTGATACAGTAACTATAATGCTATACACTACCAGTCAAAAGTATTGCACACCAGATGTTTTTACTACTTTTCCAACTACAGATGAAAAAATAAGCCAAATAAAACAAGTCTCTTTTATAACATGGAAAGTATGTAAAGGTTCATGTCTGGCTTCCTATTAACTGGTTGTGTAGTGATGGCAGATTCAAATTCTAGACTATGTGCAGAAGACTGAGAGATCCAGGGCTGAAGGGATTGCCTTGCATGGATCAAAGAACACAGAAACTGGTGTGCAGAAGACTGGTGTAAGGTGCTGTGGACTGATGAATCAAAGTTTGAAATCTATGATTCCTCAAGGATGTGTTATGTGCGCTGTCGCAATACTGAGTGTCTAAAATTAAAAGTGAGTAACATTGAAAATGTAGAAAATCTATGTGTGTTCACATATAAGTGTTATGCTCAGTTGTTTACATAGTTTTGGTCATATAGTTATTGTTTTCTGTTCACAGTACCTTTCCGTTCTTGTCTAGTGTGCTGGGATATGATTGCACTCCTCAAATGAAGAGGGCAAAAAAGCACACAAATCCATGAAACAAACAAAGAGCCGCTTAAATTAGTTCTGACCTATGCTGAATGCTCACACACTCCCAATAAGACCTGATCTTATTAACTGAGAAGATGTTCCACAAAAGAACAACAAAGCATCACCTCTCTTTCTCTCTGTTTCTCCTTCTCCAATTATCTGAGAGCATGTCTACTGGGCCATTGAGCTGTGTGAGTGTGTACAGTTATTCCCAGGTGTATACAAACTGTATGTAACTGAATTACTACACCCAGTAATCAACTGCTTATGCTGAAATCCCTGAATAACACCATTTATTCCCAATAAGAAAAAATACATTAGAATTGTGACATATTTTGCAATTATAATGCAGTGCTGTTGAAAGCCTCTACCCTAGCTGTGAATGCACTCACACAGTTTCTAAAACAAAAAGGTTTCATGTTAATGAACATTTGAATTACAAAACACAACTTGCCACAATTATCCAGTCCTCTATCCGCTTCTTCTCAATTATCAGTTCTCTTTGTTGGTTTAGTTATAATAAATAACAACAGTCAGAAAAACAAAAAAGCAGGTTAGATATCATAGGGGAAGTGGTAGAGGACATGGAAGACAAATAAGTATTTTTACAATAATGAGATAAGAGCTATCCATTGGCAACATGATTGTGCAGTAGGTACTATTGCTACCTCACAACTCCAGGAGTGATCTTAAGCTCGGGAGTTGACTATGTGGAGTTTACATGTTTTCCTTGTGTCTGCAAGGGTTTCCTTGCACCTGACAATAACATGCTAGGATGTGGGCTAGCCATGTTAAATTGACTTTAGTTGGGAATGAGTGTGTGAATGTCTGTGTGGATGGTGCCCTGTGAAGGACTAGTGTCCTATTCAGGGTACATTCCTTTCGCTGACTCATTATTCCTGAAACATAATCTGGATTTACCACATCCCTGGCCATAATAAAGCAGTTATTGAAGATTAATGAATGAAAGGGAAAAAATAGCTATCATTGATGATGATGATGTTATCCATCATGGCATGATTTTGAGAGAAGCTGAGCAGCTAGTCCAGCCACAACTTATCAACAATGGTTCTAATCATTAGAACTTTTTGAACTGAAAATACATAGGTCATCTGTTATAGCTGGTTTTTTTCTATAGGATTTAAGGGAAAACCATATAATGTGAATAGAAATCTCAAGAGCTACTCGGACATAAATGGAACCCAATGTGGCCTTTTGCTATTGTAGCCCATCAGCATTAAGGTTCGACAGGTTGTGTGCTTTTCTTAACATCATGGTTGTAAAGAGCGATTATTTGAGTTACCATAGCCTTCCTGTCAAACTAGTCTGGCTGTTCTTTTCTGACCTCTCTCATAACTGACCTCTTTTCTGACCTCTCTCATTACTGACCTCTTTTCTGACCTCTCTCATTACTCTCCAGTCACAGAACAGCCACTCATTGGATTTTTTTGTGTGTGCACCATTCTGTGTAAACTCTAGAGACTGCTGTACATTAAAAAAAAAAATCTCAGGAATTTTAGAAATACTCAAACCAGCCAATCTGGGACCAAAGACAATGCCATGGTCAAATTCAGTATGATGTGAACATTAACACAAACTCTTGACCTCTATCTACATGATTATATGCATTGTGCCTGAATGACTGATTGGATAATTGCATGAATGTGCATGTGTATAGGTGTTCCTATTAAATGGTTGATGAGTGTCTAATAGAGATGACATTATGTTATTATTATTATCCTTATAATAATATAATATAATAATTCCTGCATAATTCCTGCATAATCCTCATGCATTATTCTACATTATGCACAGAGTATTATATTACTTCCAAATAGAAACAAAGCTAAGAAGATATCTCCTTATTATCTCCTCTAGTGTTTTTTTCCTAGACAGCAATTGGTTGCAATGGAAAAGAAAGAGAGACATCTGCTTAATTCTCATGTCTCTCAGGTTTGAGACACAAGACCTCAGTAATCTCATGTCTTCTCCTGGGTTTCAGTACAGATCTAAACAAAGTCACAAACCGTACTCAGATTTACCAAGATAAGTATGTATTATAAAGTTATAATACTTTTATTATGTATATTTGGAGAGATGTACAGTTTTATATATTATTATGTCTAAGTGTGTTTCAAAGGAGGTATTCAATATTTCATATCCTAAACTATATACTTGGAGAGAATTACACTAGTATATTTGTATATCCTAGCATTGGTAGGTATATTTGAAGAGAAGAACACGAGGTGCCAAATAGTTATATTTCAGTTTTAGATGTAGTAATACATGGATGAAAAGTACAACCTGAATTCCAGAAAAGTTGGGACGTACTTTAAAGTTGAATAAAATGAAAACTAAAAGACTTTCAAATCACATGAGCCAATATTTTATTTACAACAGAACATATATAACATAACAAATGTTCAAACTGGGAAATTCTACACCTTTATCCACTAAAAGAGCACATTTCAAATTTGATGCCTGCTATAGATCTCAAAAAAGTTGTCACATGGGCAACAAATGGCTGAAAAAGCAAGAAAGTTTAAAAAGATTCAGCTGGGAGAACATCTAGCAACTAATGAAGTTAA
>JAQQZR010000001.1:8429025-8441153 GCA_030068235.1 Notoglanidium macrostoma
GTGTGTGTGTGTGTGTGTGTGTGTGTGTGTGTGTGTGTGTGTGTGGGTGTGTGTGTGTGTGTGTGTGTGTGTGTGTGAGAGAGAGAGAGAGAGAGAGAGAGAGCGCAATAAATAAACTAATGTATGTTGGAATTTGGCTTGGTTTCCATTAACCACTGACTATTTACTACATATTGTATATATGTATATGTAATACACACTGATAAATGATTCTGATTCAGTGCAAAATTATCCATAACAGGATGCATGGGACAAAAATCGCTGTCCTTCTGTTCTCTGAGAGAGAGAGAGAGATGCAAAGTCTGGCAAATGTTTTTCATTAATGGTTTTGTGTATAGATCATTTTTCATGTACTATCTTCATTGATGCATGTATCAGTCAGCTGGTCTGTAGTATGTATAAGTCCACGCTTCATAGTAGGTATAAGTTAGCTGATCTATGGTGACTATAATTATACAGACACACCCGTGTTGTCATCGTCACATATATATTATGTTTCATTGCGCAGTATGTATTATGTAGCAAATGACTCATTCATTGATTACATCAGGCCACATTTTTTTCCACAATAGTCTTTCCTTCTAAAAGGCACTTGAACAGAACTCTGAAGCCACTTTAACATTTCACAGAAAAAAAAAGAACATTTGTATGTCCATAAAGAAAGTAACATATACTGTATTACAGATCACTTTTCAGACAAGAAAAAACATGGAGTCTGTTGGGCATTACAATAGAATGGATATAAATAGTCATAGTTTATTATTTGAGCTTTGTACGCATGTAAAAATTATAAAAGATTCAATGTTTTTTTCATTAATATTTAAGAAACTGAAAAAATTAAAACCTTCTCTCTTTTGAAATGAAGTGTAATAAAACATTTAATAAGCATTTTGCTTTTCTAATAGATTTCTGAAAGGGCAATTCATTGAAAAGCTCATCTCTGAAAAGTTACCAGAAGATGCCTCTGTATAAACCTACAATCAGTAAACATTCTTTACAACTACTGAACACAATGTCCAAATTCTTATCAGTGCACACGCTAGGCCATCTCTTCTACCCTGAGTTCTGCCAACTCCTCAGAATGTGAATGAGAACAGACAACGAAATTCTCCAGGAAACAGGAAAGGAGGCTTTTGTGACTATTTCATAACATAGTCCTTATTGGGGTCAGCAAGTAAAAGCACTGTTGTGGCCCCTGTCAGGCAGCAGATCACTTCGTACCTGAGGGAAGCCGATGAATGGCTGAACAAGGTGTGAAAAATTGCTGTAAGTAGTAACAGGAGCCTCAGCGAGGGGAAACACAACGAGTGAGAGAGAAGAGCAAATCCACTAGAGAATTCAGTTCTCTAAAGCAGCATATTTGAGAGAGTCATGTTTTGCAATCCTCTAAGCAAGTGTTAAGCTCAGAAAGCTAAACATATAGCTAAATATATTCCTAATCATTTCACTTTACATTTACATGATAATATAATTTCCTCTTCCAATTCTGAGCCATATGTTGAAACACAAGATGGGATATTCCCATCCATTTCTCACCCATGAAAGATGTCCAATTATAATAGGCCAATCATTGTTATTTCCTCAGCATGATTTTATCTGTTACTTTTGCAAAAGGTCACACACGGTGGGCTTTCCTGTCCCCAAGTAACAGCACATAGATGGCAATGTGGCCAAGGATTATAAATAGCCTGTGTGATTGGGAATTGTCACCAGGTGCTTTGCTGTAAAAGGGTCTTGTCTTTGGAATAAAGAACATAATAGGATGTGTGTATGTTTGGGTACCCAAGAGAGGGGGGTGACGAAATTGCAAACCTGTATTTTGTAGGACATATTGTCCCCATTTGCACCAGGTCGTTTTAAGCATCTTGTATCTGGATTGTTCCGTGACAAGATTTTAAGTGCACGCATTACACACTCTGGGAGCCAGATTGAAATCTGATTGCTGTATATTATATAATATGCAAATCCGCTTATAATGTGTAACCAACAATTTCCTGTGTTATTTCTCGTTATGGATGCGTCATGAAAAAGATGGTTTGTGTTTCCTAAATTCATGTAAAACTTGCATTTTGATAAAGTATTATGCAGGGTTTGTGTTGTACAGTGTGACTTGTACACTTGTATGACATCTGGCTAAAATGTGTCTCAGAATATCAAAGCTAGTTTTAGAATTCAGATTTGTGTCTGATTAGAATAAATGTTGGCTGCATAAAAAGTATAATATATTTATGGTTCATTCATTCATCTTCAGTAATGGTTTTATCCTGGTCAGAGTTGAGGTGACACCCGAGCCTATCCTGGGAACACTGGAGCAGGATAATTCACCCCAGATGGGGAGTCAGTCTATTGCATGGCACCATCCACACACATACGTTCAAACCTAGGGGAAATTTAGCATAGCCTGTCCATTGATATACAAGTTTATGGACAGTAAGTGGAAATTGTAGAACCCGGAAGAAAGCACACAGAACTCCACACAGTCATTAACCCGAAATCAGACTCGAACCCTGAACCCTAGGGCTGTGAGGAAGCAAGAATAATCACTACATCACTGTGCAGCCTAAGGGTAATACAATGTAGATATAATCCTCACCAAGTGTAAATTTGGTTAACGTCATGGGGCCAAATGGTTTGACTCCTTTCTCACTGTACCAGGGTAACACCTGCTCTTTTAATAAAAAAATTTTTGTTGAAAATTGAACATTAAAATCATGGACTCACATGATCCTGTAGATATTAAGTTTTCTCTATTGATAGAACAGGAGGGGCAGCACAGTGATATAGTGGTTAGCACTGTCTCTTCACTCTTCACAGTAAGAAGGTTCTGGGTTTGAATCTGCAGGCCGAATGGCACCTTTCTGTTCAGAGTTTGCATGATCTCACTGTTCCTCCTGGCACTCTGGTTTTCTCCCACAGCCCGAAGACATGCAGGTCAGCTGGCTACTCTAAATTGCGTATAGGTGTGAATGTGAGTGTGAATGGCTGTTCATCTCTCTGCATTAGCCCTGCGATACATTAGCGACCTGGCCAGGGTGTCCCCCACCTCTCGCCTGAAGTTAGCTGGGATTGGCTTCCTTAACGGATAAGCAATATAGATGATGGATGGATGGATGGTTAAGGAATCTAAATTCTGTCTCTCTAATAAACTGTAATTGGCATGCATTGTAGATAAAATGTGTAACTCTGTATGGATACTTAAACCGAGCACAAGATGGTCAACGCTACCCACTGTGCCACCATGCTGTCTTTATAAGAGGTTGTATTTTTAAATATAATTTTTTTTATTTGATATACTTGAGGGGATCCATTTCTGGCTATAAGCAGTTATTGAAGCAGGCACTGAGATAGTGAGATTGTGGATCAGCTAGTGAGCCTTGTTCAGCAAGGGGTGCAACGAAGGAGTTCTGCTCTACAAGTTACATTTGGACTATTTTTATGTACTTTTAGAATATCTATGCAAGAATCAAGATGAATGTATGCTTTTTGGCAGATTATGTAGCCCAAAATCTCATTGCCATGTAAAATAATGTTTATTTAGGTTAATATAGTAATATGTAGTGTTGTCATGTTTGTATGAAAGTATATTCTGATATAATTACCTATTAAACATGAAGTCAGTAACCTAATCTAATGATCACAATTAAAGTAACGTAACTGATTTCTTTTTCATTACTTTTGGATTACTTCAATACCAAATATGTGGATGATGATGGCATTTTCACAGGTGGAGGGCAGAACTTGCTAGTGTGTTGTTCTACTTTTCTGATTTAAAGACAAAACAATGGGGAGGTTTCCACCCAGTGAACACATTTTTTCACCAGAGGCCATGATAATGAATTGATGACTGTAATGATTAGCTTTGATTTCACTCAAGACTAGAATGGTCATGTGAGACTCATGAAGTGTTGTGTCCACATGTGCATGGTAGTATATCGTTCTTTATTTTAAAATGTACTTTACGGATGCAACTACTGAATATTTAGATAATCGATTTATCTGTCATTTATTTTTCCCTGATTATTTGATAAGTTTTATTTTTTTTAAGTATATAAAATACGCAAAAGATATTTATTTAAAATTGTATTTTTAATTGTATTGTAATTAAATGTATTTGCAACATGTTAATCAGCACTACTACAGAACTTTTTCTTAACCAGGCTTAATTAAATAGCAGATCACTAATTATGACATTAATAACAGATAATTATCAGATAATTTATTTATTATTATTTATTAAATGTATATGTTTGTTTGTTTCTTTGTTTGCTTATTATTTATCAAATAAATATCAGTGGCCTGTTTCACTCACTGAAACTTAAATTTTGCTCGTGTGTGCATGAGACAAATCATTTTCAGTGTGTGGAATCAACTCCAAAGTTTTGCAGTTGACTTTTAGTTTTTATTGCCCAAGATTAGTGAATCGACTCTTTTTGAGATCTATGTTGAGGATAAGTGAAATCAACATGGAGACTTGATGACTTGATACACAAAATACACATACAGTATATTATGTATGCTGAGAATAGATAATCATTTACCAGCACTACTCGATTGGGAAAATAGGCTACTTTAACTTTTTTACAAGCGAATCAAATTGCTTTGCTACTTGCTACCTAACAAAACATAAAACCGCTGTTCTTGACAATTCAAGCAAGAATATCATGCTTCCACTGTTCCTCACATTCTCACAAACGAATGGTAAGATTACTCACATTAAAACCCATGTCATGAGGCCAGCAGGGTAGTGTACTGTAAAGAGTTTCATACCATAGAGAAAGTCACACTGATCTATCTGCTCCACCATTTGCACAGTGTGTTTCATAATGCAGTTCAACTAATAATTAAATTAATTGGTAATTATTTTAATTATCGATTTTTATGTGGTAGCATGGTGGTGTGGTGGTTAGCACTGTCGCCTCACAGCAAGAACTTTCTGGGTGGAATCCCCAGGTCAAAGACATGCAGATTAGGTTAACTGGCTACTCTAAAATTGCCCATAGGTGTGAATGCGAGTGTGTGTGGCTGTTTGTCTGTGTTGGCAATGTGGTGGACTGGCGACCTGCCCAAGGTGTACCCACCTCTCGCCCGAAGATGTCGGGATTGGCTCCAGCTTCCCCGCGACCCAGATGGATTAAGCGGTATAGATGATGGATGGATGGATTGATGGATGGATTTTTATGTTGATTAGTTGTAGCCCTTATGTATTTTAAAATTGTAATCCTGCTAAATAATCCCTGTTATTACTAAATGTATTGGTAATCTGATTACGTATTTTTTTTCTGTAACTTTAAAGGAATACAGTTACCTTTTTTTGTATCCTAATTACATAACATGTCGTTCCATGTATTCTGTTACTCCCCAAGCCTGAGTGTCGCTGTGCCATGGTAAGTCTAATTTGCATACCCATGAGCCCCTGGGGTTGCCTGTTAATGTGAAGTTTAATGTCCTTGCTTTATCATATTAAGTCTTTCTTGTTAGAGAAGGAATGTGTTGTGTGTTTCTCCGTGCTGGTATATGTTATAGTGACACATCACTTCATGTTTGATTGTGTTCACCATTGTGTAAAAGCCCAGTGGTCTAGCCAGTTCTGTTGCTGACCACCAAGTCTGTGTTTGTGCTGTTATTATGAGTTTATCTATAAAACAAAAAGCAAATGTGTTATTTTTAAAGTGCTTCCTGGTCAAGCTTCTTCCTCACTGACCACAACTTTGTTCTTGTTTTGTCCACTAGCGATGCATTCATAGACTTTTGCAATATTGAATATTAATTTGTGTGATCTGTCTTTTTTCTGGAATATTTTTGTTCTACTGTCTATTGTTAATATACTCTCTCTCTCTCTCTCTCTCTCTCTCTCTCTTTCCTTTCTACTGATACTTTTCTTTTGTTCTGACAGATTTGGCAGATAACACCTCCTGCTGCTTATTGAAAAGCTGATTAATCATCAATTTCTCTTCACTGTAGTTTCCCAGCTGTCGCTATCCAAGCTATGCTGCTCACCTTCAGCAGGATTCTCCTTCCCTGACTCAACCTTCACACCTGGCTACACCAGACATACACTTCCCATATCATATTTGATGCTATTCGCTTGGTTTATATGTTACTACAGGATGCTTTTAGGTTATGCAATTTTGTAGCACTGTTTTTGTATCGTGACATTAGCAACTGCTGAGTGATCTCATTGTGATAATGATCATTATCACATTTCTTCAAAAGACATTCAGTGTATTCAGTGGTATTATTTATAAGACATAAATAATACTAATTATTACTATCAAGGTACTTGTAAGTGTTACTGAAAGCTCAGGTGGAGATCATACTGCTGTCTTCTCCAGTGCTCATTAGAAACACACCAGCAGGCCATATTACACAGATAAGACGAGACAAGCGACCCTGGTCTTGTCCTTATTCACTGAGATCAAGGTGTTTCCCAGAGTGAGAGAGAGAGAGAGAGAGAGAGAGAGAGGTTATGATTGGATGAAGAGTACTAACAAGGCAAAATTACCTAATTTGTCTTAGACTTAGAGTCAAATCTCTAGAGTTCCACCAATAATTACACGCTGTATTGGGTCTCTTTATAGGAAGGCTGTTTCAGTAGAAGTCTTACTTACATCCAGTCTTTCCTCTGCACACTTTACACACGTCGAAATCAGAAGAAATATATCAAACAACCTGAACATGGGAAGTTTGTTCAGTTTTGAACAAGTAATGTGTCTAGGAATATTGCTTGATTTTATATGAGAGAATGGTTCCTGATTTTGGGACTATTATATGAACTTTGGTTTGTCTTGCCTTCACTTTTCCAAATCCAGCTGTCTTATTAAGCTCATGGTTTGTTTAACTGGATCTACTTTATGACATGCACCTAAAATAGGAGATGCTGGGGATGGTAGTGAAAGAAAGTGAGAGAGAGTGAGAGAGAGAGAGAGACAGAGAGAGACAGAGAGAGAGGGATACAAGCCAGTAATTTAAGAGGACGTCCAGCTGTCATAACAGGGTACGTATGATTTGCCTTCTGCTCATGAAATAACTAGAGAAAATAACCCTGACACACATCACAACAAGAGAAAGACACAGAGAGAGAGAGAGAGAGAGAGAGAGAGGGAGAGAGGGTGTACCTGTACCATGTTGTCCCACCCTAATTCCATCAATTTTCCCTTTCTGAAATTAATTCCATGCCCGCTCCCCATTATCATCCATCACACTCCCTGTCTCCTTCTCTCTTCCTTTATCTCTTTCCCCTTTTCTCTCTCACTGTCTGAACTGAGCTATAGCAACAGGCCTGGGCTTGAGAGATGGCGGGTCAGCTAGTGCCAGAGTTCTGGACCGTACACTTCACACTAACACCACGAATGCACACACCATCACTTAAACACATGCCTTTCATGTTCATGTGCTCAGCATTTCATAAAGAAGCTGACTTTTTAGGCAAGACTTTTTAATGTGTGCTACTCTTAGTGTTGTCACTGAGCTTACAATCGAATTATTTACTAAGGAAAAAAAAACAATTGCTATTAATTCCCTTCCTCTCGATTTCAAACGCAATTTTAAATCATCACACAAAGTTTGAATGTCATGCTTTTAAAAACATACAGAGGAATGAGAAGCCCTGAAGTCTTGAATAGACATCAGTGCTTTTCATTTCATTACATAATGTGATTGAGGGAGAAAAGGAAAGAGAGAGAGAGAGAAGGAGAGAGGAAAAGTAATTAGGTGAGCACATTGTCGCTTCAAATGGAAATCCGTCCCAGGAAAATGACAGGCACAATCAAAGTCAGTTCTGCTTGGCAGAATAACGCAAGCACAGCCACTTCTGTCCATTGTGGGATTTCACGGGTGAACGTTCTGTGTGCGCAGCATTTTACTCTATCTGCTCTCGCTCTCTTATTCTTGTTAACCCACGATCCAAAAACGCACATCTGATTCATCTGAAAGCACAGCCATCTAGAAGTATGTGTAATTAAGGCTGTTAAATCACTAACATTTAAATGCTCTCTATGCGTAATGTATTACAACTGTTTTCTGTCACATTTGTATGTTATTTCTCCATGACTTATGGTTTCCAAAAGATTTCCAAATCTACAGACATGAAGCTTGGGTCCACTTGTCAACTTAAGGGGAACAGATTAATTAATACAACACATTAATATATTAACATTCACATTACATACATTCACCACTGGTAGTTGAGGCTAATGCCATTTGTTTTCTTCCAGAAAAGGGTCATGTGATAGGAGCATGACAAATGAGGGAAGGATACGTTGTGACTGATAAGACCCAGTCATGAAGCAAATGTTGGCATTTGCGTCATCATTTCCAAGACCTTCTGTTTTCCCTCCTACACACTAAAACACAACGCCTGAGTTTTAAAAATTAAAACGGGGCCAGCAGTGTTTCAATTCTCCATTTTAGAAGCTCAAAAACTCCGGAGTAGCATGTACACCAGGCGTAAATGTAGCAAAAGTGATGCGTATTAAAACTAAAATGTGGACAGAATCAAAGTGCTTCTGACTGATCACCTTTATCTTAGGATGAAGCATTTCTGTCCTGATGAGAGTGGTTACTTCCAAGATGACTCTGCCCCATTTACAGGGCACAAGGGTGATCTTATTCCAATTGAACACATATGATAGCTTTTTGACTGATGTCTTGGACAGCACTCTCCAATACCATCATCAAAACCAATTGAGGAAATATTTTTCATTTGTCCCCTTTTGTTTTCTTTTTCTATAGGAGTAAGAGACTGTAATGATATTTCCATTTTTTACTTTTTCTATAAGTGTAGAGACTAATGATAGTTCCATATTTTAACTAATGAATTTAGAATTTTAGCAGACAGAATTAGGCATTTAGAAAATATCTCAACAGAGAACAAAGAAAAATACGAAAGTAGGTTTCTTTGGTTTTCAGTAATCCCATTTATCACTGCACATATTTTCAAAGGTGCAAGTTGAAATGTAAACAAAATCCTTGGTTTAATTAAATGTTTAAATATTACTATATTTTCCACATGTCTAGTACCCAAATCCGCAATTATCCTCAATTATCAACTCATTGTGAATTAGCATCTACTCTGTGTTTAGAAATACACATGCACAATCAATATTTCATAGGAGTCACTATGGTTACTTACCTTGATCTTTGATTGATTAAAACACACACACACACACACACACACACACACACACACACGCGCGCACACATGCACGCAAGCACACACACACAAACACACACACACACAAACATAGCACACAGTATAAATATCTTCATCTATCAAGGATAAATACCTTAGTCGATGCTTTAGGCGTGTGCACTGTCTCCTTGGCAACATCATTACACGTGAGACACTATCCTCATAAGTGAAATTTCAGGATTGAAAATTCCCTTTCTTGCACACAAACATGTGACATGCACATACACACATTTCTGTACGTCTTTTTAGACTGCATGCTGTTCTTTTTTTTCTTTAGACCTTTGAAATATAAAACTCCTCATAAAAGCAACCTGTAAGTTGACTAGGAGTGTGCAGACGCAGCCACATTCATAAATTTAATTTATGCTGTGTGTGTGTGTGTGTGTGTGTGTGTGCGTGTGCGTGTGTGTGTGTTTTAAGAAGTGGCCCTGTCTGTGTCTGTGCCCTTTGTCCACATAGCCTGTTAGCTTCACGGATGACAAATGTGGCCTAATCTCTTATTGATCTGGCTCATTCCCCTCCAGAAACCCATTTAAGTTAGGGAAGCAGAACCCAACCTCAACAGACAGTGACTATCAAGTCTCCTCTACTCCTGTAGCACACACACTGCACTCTTCCTTAATGTATAAATGCTACACTATATGGCCAAATCTATGTGGATATCTGACCAACACATCCATATGTGAGTCTTCCCAAATTGTTGCCATAAGGTTGGAAGCACATAATTAGTACAGAATGTCTTTGTATGCTATAGTATTACAGTTTTCCTTACAAGAAGAACAAACCTGTTCCAGCATGACAATACCTCTGTGAACAAAATGAGCTCCAAGAAGATATGGTGGGGGACTAAATGTAATATGGGATGTTCAGCAAGCACAAGAATATGATTTGTCAGATGTGTTTAGTATGTTATGTTTAGTCATAAAGTGTACATGCATACAGCATATTCTATCTAAGGGGACAAATATATTCACCCCTGTTTCTGTCAAATCCCTTAATTAATTTAACAAAATACCGTTTGACATCAGAAGTCACATAGTAGAACGGAGTCTAAGTGTCGATGTGAGATCAGTGTAAAAACATCTCTTCCACACCAAGGTGCTATCAAAACAAGTCGAGGATAAAGTTCAATCATGATTTGGTTCTAATAAAATATTCAAACTTCAAAGTAAAATAAAATCCATTATTTTAAAATTGGAAAGATTATGGAACAAACATGATTCTACCTAAAGGATTACTAAATGTTAGTAACCACGAAAGGAGAGAAGTAATTAATTAGTCAGTGCAGCATCCAAGAAGTCAAAGGGTGACCAACGTGTAAATGCTGTGCTATGGATCTGATTTATAATTGTCACAAACATAAACGTATCTGTATCAAATGTAATTTTTAACATCAGTGATTGGTCCCATCTATGCCCTTACTGAAGATGTCAGCTTTACATGAAATCACTCCAGGGCTTGTAATAAAAGTAAGTTTATAATAAAAGTATAATAAAAGTAGGTATAATAAGTATTTAGTTTAAATGCTTGATAAGCACAATATAATATAACTAGGAACTGCATATGTGTACATGATATTTAATGTACTTTGTACAAATTCTTGTTCACTAAACAAATGCAGGGAAAACAAAAATTGCCTTAGATCATCATTTTATATAAGTCTGTTACCAGAAATACAAGTTTTACTTCCAACTTTCTTTTTAATAACAGAAAGACTAATTTTCATGCTTTGTTATGTTTTTGGGTGATGCACGTTCATTATTTTATCATTAGTTAGACACACTCAAAGGTAACAATTTAAAAACCTTACTTAACACGCATCAGAGAAGGACAGATAAATACGGGAGGGAAGGGAAGGAATGCAAGAGATTTTCTTCAAGGCTGAGGGGGTATTGATTGGCCACTAAGTTTCTCTGTAATTGGAGGTAATTTGCTGAGAGACAGCAGAGCTAGACCCAACCCACAAGACGCGCGCGCGTGTGTGTGTGTGTGTGTGTGTGTGTGTGTGTGTGTGTATGTGGATAGAAGATGTATCCATGGAAATTAGGCACAGAGAGAGATGTCAAAGTCCAGGCTTATACTCAATCTCCCTGGGATCCTATTAAAGAATAGGAAGGAAGCATCTTAGCTGTTTGAGCACAGACGGGAGTGGAAGTGCTCTAATTTTGCCTGGAGTCCGTGACGTGTTTGTGTGACAGGACACAGCAAAACAGCATTTTCTTGTGTGTGAGAATGATAATTTTAAACACAGGAAGTAGGTGTAAGTGCTGCAATTTGGCTTGTTATAGTTCACACCAGGAAACACTGCAACACTTTTTTTTTCTTAACCATGATGAGAATTGAAGGCTTTCAGTTGATGCAGTAAAAAGTATACTGCCATTACAACTGGAATGAGGTAAAAACTGTGTTAATTTCTTGTGTGAAGAAAGAGATCAGAGGTACTGAGTCCAGGTTTTCCTTTCCCTATTCATTCTCTGATGACTACTACTGATCACTAACAAAATGGAGCCCCATTTTAGTAATAACAATATAAACACAAAAATAAGCAAAAATATTAGTATACTGGTAACCTGGTGCAGAGTAGCATACTTATTTTAAGGGGATAGGGTTAGAATCAATATGTGATAAAGCAGCATCTTTAGCTATTATCCAATCACATTAACTCCACTCAAGTTAATTCCTCTCATTCCTTTTAAAAACCAAATGTGTCCTGAGAGCAGGCAGGCTAAAGTAAGCTATGATGACTAAATTGTGCTAACATGAATTATCCACAGTGTGATTGCACAATTGTGACTGAACCTCAAGCATTCAATTCATCAGGAACATCATCCATCCATCCATCAATTATCTATACCGCTTTATCCATCTGGGTCGCGGGGAAGCTGGAGCCAATCCCAGCATCTTCGGGGTACACCCTGGGCAGGTCGCCAGTCCACCA
>JAQQZR010000001.1:8444339-8466062 GCA_030068235.1 Notoglanidium macrostoma
CACACTTTTTGCAGCTGTGTGTCTGTATTTCAAGCCATGATTTGTTCAAATTTCAAACAGACAAATTCAAAATAAAGATAAAATAAATAACCACTGCCTTTTTCACTCACTGAAACTCTCCAATGCTAAGTTCATTTTTTGTCTTAGTACCTCACTACTTGCAACATAACAAAACATAACAAAGCTGTTCTGGACAATTCAATGAGGAACATCACACTTCTCCTCACAGTCCCATAAACAAAAGATAATATTGCACACATTAAAAAAAGTTATATTGTGAGGCCAGCAGGGTGGTGTACTGTAAAGAGTTTCATACCATAGAGAAATTCATACTGATGTTTCTGCTCCACCATTTCACTGAAATGTTTTTTATGATGTGACATAGCACATGCGCAGTGTATTTCACAAAATTAATTACTGACAATTATTTTTATAATATATTTTTATTGATTTTGTTGATTAGTTATTGCAGCCCTCATGCATTTCATAAAATTGTAATCCTGTAAATAAACCCCATTTTTAATAAAAGTATCTGTAATCTGATTACAACTTTTTTCCCCCTGTAACTTTAACTGTATAAAGTTACCTTTTTTGTATCCTAATTACATAACACCATTTCATGTATTCCATTACTCCCCAATCCTGGGTATGAGTTTTAAAAAAATAATAACAATAATGCATTTTAGTTCACCCTTATTTTGTATAATGTTTTGTGCAAATAATTGAATTGTAATAGCTAAAAGTGATTATTGTGAATTTCATTACATACTGTATATATGGAAAGGGGCAATGCTTATACATATTGTCTTAGTATCTTAGTGTTTTTCTAAAATATTATTGTTACATCAACAACTAATAATTCAATGATGAAATACCATACCTTCAGTTTGCTGACAAGTGATGATTGCGCTGGATTTTTCGGATTTAACTTGTGAAACACATTGGGTATGGAGAAAATGATGACAGACAGTGTCAGATGGGATATCTCACATGCAAACATCAAATGGCCTAACTTGTGGGATGTCGGCATGACATTTGTCTGTTGACATTACAGCAATCTCGATATATGCTCCATCGACATCGGGGTAGGGAAGTGAGCTGTGATTGATGCTGATTCAAGGACTTTTTGTCCAGTGGGTGTGTGTGAACTGTGTGTGAAGGGTCGACATTGACTGTTCATAGACACTAAACCAAGGAAACACAAACTGAGCTAAATGACATTTTCTGTGATGTCTCTGATTGATTAATAATTTTGGTGTCAGTATCGTTATGACCAGTAACAAAAAATATTTTTGTACTCAGTCTAAAAATAATGGCATTGATGCATTCCTTATTAAAAACAGTTCACGTAATTTCAGTGGCTGTGGGAGCTAGTGCAGGGATGGAGATGTTTGATGGCAAGTGGAAGGAAGAATAATTAATTTATCAACAGCAGGCAGTCTGCTGTGTATTGCTAATTAAAACTGCAGATCACCTAACCATCAGCTCTGTGTGTCATGTTTGTGCTCTGTGTGACTCCTCAAATGTTCTTGTACATTTGCTGGGCACATAAAATAACAGCCTTTAAAAAAAACAGCACAAAATTCATATTCCTACACAGTAGGTCTAGTTATATGTAGCAATTTATTCCATCTAAATTGCACAATTTCAAAGTGCAATTCGCTGAGCTGTTTCAGCTCGGAAACATGGTTAGTCCTTGTTTATTTCCAATTTATATCTAGCCACTTTCCCCCACAGCCTGTCCATCCTCTATTACACAGCTGTTCCAATAAGCTGGGAGACTAAAGATCTCAAACCTGTAGTCTACTGGTGCATCTTTCAGATCCTTGGAGAGAGAAATATTAGTGAAACACATTTTTTGGTCACCTAATCAGTACCCTAAGACTTCATTTACACACAGTGATTGCTAGACATGATATTATATCAGAGAGATAACATCTAATATTTTTTGAAAGTAAAACAGTCGGTACATTTACATGCACACTAATGTTCCATTATTATTCCAAATACATCAATATTCAGAATTTGATACAGGTCATGTAAACAGCATAATACTTTTGGACGTTTCAACTCTGGGGGGTGGCACAGTGGTGCAGTAGTTAGTACTGTTGCCTCACAACAAGAAGGTTCTTGGTTTGAACCTGGCAACTAACTAGAGCCTTTCTGTGCAGAATTTGCATGTTCTGGTACCTACCTGTACTCCAGGTGCTCTGGTTTCCTCTCACAGCCTAAAGATATGCAGAATACACAGAAAAAATGGCTGAATTCACATTCACATTACCAAAATTCACATTAACAAAAAAAAATGTGTCACTTTCATTTGTGGTCCTAAATCTGATACATATCCAATTTGTGGCCATGTGACATGAATGAGAATGCTCAGATCGGAGTCCATGTGGCGTTTTGCCTATACACATGTGATCAGCGCCCTCTTCATCAGCCAGCAAGGTGTTCTGTTAATCTGTACTAGCTAATGAAATATGCTACTTAATGGTTGGGTGTCAAGTTAAGTTTCAATTTTAGGATTAACTTTAAGCTTCAAGTCTTAGTGTTTAGATCAGGGTTAGGTTAAGTGCTACGGCTAAGATCGAGTTTGTTCTCTGCTATCGGTAGCATTTATCCATGCCTATGGTACCATTTTTCAACAAAAAAAACCAAATCGTCAGAACATAGGCAGCACAGCAAAACAACAGTGAACGAGAGCTACAGCTGACCGACTGTTTGTCACCCTCCAGAGCAAAATGCACTGGACAGTATAAGAGGTTAAAGGAATTAAAAACAACATAATAAATTCATATTGAGGTGGCAACCATGTTTGCATGAATAAACTGATAACAAGAAACACTAAAGGAAGTTGGTGGATAAAAGTAATGAATGTTTTTTTTTACATATTATATATGATATTGACATCACCAGAGACGCATTTGACTGCAAAGATATATGTATGTGGTTTTATCAGGATACAATACTGATACCTGACATGACAGCACTCAGGTGGCAGAAATGACAAGCGCAAAGCTCTAAGTGATAGAAAAGAGGGAATCCACTCTGTGCTTCCATCCCACCATATGTCTCCATCTTCAGCACGATACAGCTGGAATCTCATTTTGAATCCCAGTTTAATGAGCAGAGTGATCCTTATCTCGAGGCAAAGCTGTAAAATTGACTTCTTTATTTTCTATAGATCATTGTCATTCATTTATGATGGACTGATTTCAGTTCAGTTGATTCATTCAGGCTCATTATTGCAGACTGTACGTTAGTAGTCTATATTTCATTGTAAATATTATTCACAGAATATTTATAGTTCAGGTCATTGCTTATAGGTCTGTGCCTATTCTGCTATAAGACATTCATGTATTATGGGATCAAATGTACGGGATAGGAATATCTGACAGTTTTGACCTTGTGGGAACATTTGGCTGTTCCCCACAAGGAAAGGTTTCTGTTTTTACTTTGTTAAAAAAAAGGTTAAAGAAACAAAAGGTGTCCTTTTGGTTACTGAAGTTAAGGTTAGGTTTATACTTCATTTTAGTTAGCTGCATTAATAATTATGTCAGTAGTCAAATGTTTATTGTATTCTTTTGTGATGGAACAAAATTAAGAGTAAATGATGGTTTGGAATCACAGAAACATTTGCCAAATGCACAGAAATGATCAGCAACTGTTTTAAAATATGAAATGTTGATTTATTCATTTGAACATCTTTAGAAGCAGTTAACATCTCTAACACAAGAAATCAGGGCTGTCGCCGGAACATATGTTTTTCATAGGGAATTTGTGTCAAGCTGTACTCTAAAGCTATTTATTTTTTACTATGAAATTATACATACAGCTATACGTTCAACCTAAATTACTGAAGAATATATACCATATGTCCAAAAGAATGTGGACACCTGATAAGCATGTTACTGTACAGTGTCTCTTGATCCAGGCTTTCTTAAAAAAAATTTAAAGCATTGATCTATTGTGTATTTACATTGTTTCCATGACACAAAACCTAGACTTCACAATATTAGCCTGCTAAACCTGAATTAAGTCTAAGATTAATATGATTACATATAAATTTTATATACACACATTTTTGTCATCATTGTTATAAATGCAAGACATAAACAAACAGAATAAAAAAGCTGGTATGTTCATAGGGGACATATCATGCAACACAAGCTATTGCCCTAGTTTCCTAATAAGCCACATAAAGGAGAAAAAAAGTGTTTATTAATATTTAAAGGTAGGGTAGGTAATTTTTTTAGAAGCATTTTTGTTATATTTCTTGAAATGCTGTTCACATTCTGACAGCAATGAATAAATTAAATGCTCTGATAATAATAATAATAAAAATCCATCATCTGTGGCTGTGTGCAGGGCTGTTACAAGCCTGTCCAATTATTTCATTGGGTCTGAATGAAGTTATTGGATGGCCTACCTGAGTACACTCTGCAGATGCACTCATTGCACATGTCCAGAGTCTTAGACAAGGTAAAGTTAGCAAGCTAGTCACACATGAATGGCCAGTTACAGCTAATGTTATACCCCCAACAGCTTGCACCTGCTAAACAAAGCAAGTCTGAAATAGAAAAGATGTGGGATATATGCTGCCATCACATGCTATCGTACTTATGATAAATATGAGTTGTTGACTTGGAAATTACATATGAACGTCCCTCAACTCAATTTCAAGTAATAACTTCAGATATAATTCTGACACCCGAGTTGACCTTCAAGCTTTCAACATGGTGGAGAAGAGGACAGTTTCAGTAGTGGGTGGTACATATTTGTTCATTTTTAGTAATAATTTAATTCATAATCTGTGTACATTTTACTTGATGTCAGTTATGGAATCAAAATAGGATTTCTCCAAGAAACAAGTGAGAAGAAATCGTGTGTCTGCTGTTTATCATTTGGCTCTGACAAAAAAACACTTGAACATGACATACTCGTAATTCTAACTTCCCATGTAGGGAAGTAAGACCTTCAGACTAGCAGGTGACTAGCACTGGAGTGTGAATTGGTATGACTGTTCAATGATGACAACAACTGAGGAAATTAAAGGGTCTGAAAATAATGCCATGGTTGCTGAATTTCTGTTGGACAGGTAATTATCTGCCTTGTTTTGTTTTTTGTTAGTTGCATATGACAACATCCCAACACACTCTTTCATGGACTCGTCCTCCAGCAGTAATCAGTCAGTGTGCGTTCATGTGTTTTGGAGGAGTGGCTTTGTAGGGAAGGCTGGAAGGAGAGGGTGGGAGTTTTGGCTGGGTAGATACAGTCTGTGTTGTGTCATAGTTGGGGGGGTGTCGAATGGGCAGAGTCTGCATGGGGGAAAACAATCCTTTCTCTGAACCTGCAATGCTGTGAAAAGCGTCAACAAGCTGTCATGTCTTGTAGACTCTTTCCTGTCACCTGACAAAAAAACGTTACATTCAAAAATAGAATCAGTTGGATTGTTGTCCATATCTTATGAAAGACTGGACAAATGATCCAACTGAATAGCCCAAAATGTCATTCCCAGATATCTTCTGCTATCTGATGGAATTGCCTGGTAAGAGATAATATTACATTTCCTCCTGTGCACCAGCCTTTTTAGTTTTGTTGCTGCAGAAGACTGTGTCCTTCTATTGGGGAACAGTGAGAGTGTGTAGTCTGGGTGATTTATATCCTCATTTTTTTAAACCTGCAGCAGGACAGTTTAAAACATGGAAGTGAATGGAGCAGTACATTTTTAACTGGAGGGAGCTACAAAGCTACAAAAATGTGCTGTGTGGAAAGCTACCCAGTTTGCAAAGATCAGGATAAACATGGTAGGTAGTTCACTTCACTTTTAACGATTAATCCAACATACATGACACTCTTGAAACAAACACTGTTTTGATAAAACGAATATAACATTAAAGTTACCTGTAATTAACTGCTCACTACAATCATACATGTTTTGATATCAGATTCCAAAGGTGACCGGACTCATCCTCCCCCAAGATGTTTGTGATGTTTGAGATGCTTGCAACCACTGTGTTCTAATACTTCTCTTTTCTGTCTCTTGGTTTGGAAAATATAAAACTTTCATTTGGGAATTTTTTAGTTTATTTGCCATGAAAGGCACAAAGCAACTCTTTGACATTGTGGTGAATGCTTTGTTTTTCCCTCAGTGCAAAACGAACGTGATGTTTTGTGGGCGTTCCTTTAATTACCAACCGTATCTACACTTACTAAATCTAGTTTACTGTTGTTGGTTGCTCCAAACTCACCTATCCTGCCTTTAAGTACAGCTTTACAGGTTTTTTCTTTTACTATGGTATGTTTTTCTTTAGTTTATCCAGATAAACTGCATGTTTTCATGTTCTTTGTTGTGGGTGTTGAGTATTGTTGCCGACACACAGGGCAGACATTGTAAGAAGTCAAACAGCATTACAATTAATAAAACCATCTCGCCAAGGCTGTGACTCAGGGTTTCACGTCATTTGTGTGACATTACTTCTGTGATTATGCTAAACACATGAGCCCTGTGAGAGAAACGTGACTTGGTTCAGTTACATTATCTGATTCACTTCAGCATCAAAAGTTTTCTTGTGTGTGGTTCTTGTGTGTGGTGTGTGATGTGTGGGTGTGACGCTGTTGTGTTGTGGTGCTGGTGTGAAGTGTATGGTTCAGACCTCTGGCACAAGCTAACCCAACATCACCCAAACCCAGATCTGTTGCTATGGCTCAGCTTAGAGAAAGAGAGAAAGAAAAGGAGAAAGACAGACAGTAAGACAGGAGGTGTGAGTGATGGATGATAAGGGGGAGTGGACACGAAAAAATGGAATTAATTTCAGAAAGAGAAAATTGATGGGAAGAAGATAAGTGTAACACAGGAGTGAAGGAAATGTGGAATAAAACAAAGCTCTCTCTCTCTCTTTCTCTCATACATCGTTATGCCTATATATCAGCCCCAATTAACTTTTTTTGATTTTTCTTTGATTTCTTTTGATTATTCTATGATAATTATCTTGATTACGATCAAGTTTTGGCCCATTCTAGGGTTCATATCTCAAAATCTTATCCCTATTTGACCTTCTGTAATTGCTGCTCTTCCTAATTATATATTAAATAAAATGTGAAGTAATGATTATGGATTAGATCCATCACAAGCTGACTTACTGATGGATACACTGTAGAATTTTAAGGCATACTGAAAAGCCCTGTGATGTTTTATTTAACATGAAACCCTCCCCTGGTGTTTTGCGTTAGTGCATTTCTAATTTATCAGATGCTAAGTGACATGATAGCTGTTTCACTTTCCTTCAACAATGTATTCAGTTAAGAGCTGCTGTCAGGAAACAGATGTAGCAGTGAAGCTCATAAACACACACACACACACACACACACACACACACACACACACACACACACACGCACACACACACAATATTGTGTAAAACTGTACCTGCAACATTTTTGACTTGCCCCACAACAGAAACTAGCTTTTAACAGCTTGCTGTTTAAAGAAATGTTGTATATTCAGGTAACAGAACAGACTTCTTGGATCGGCAAGATGCAGAGGGAACACCCAACCACCCAACAGGGAGAATAAAAGGTTGTAGAGGAAAACTCCAGACCAGTGTTACTGTATTAGCAGATCTGGCTAATGTAGCAGGATCAGCAGTATGTAGAGCCTCTCAAACACATTAGCCACTTTTATCAGCAGGCCTGTTTGTTTGCTAGATGGTGAAAACCTCTGAGCAGAATGCAGGGGGTTGACCCGAACAGGAAAAGTGAGCGAGCTAAGGTAAACTGAAGCTGTTGCTCTTGTTTAATGTAGTTCGCTAGCTATGAAATGTATTAGCCACAGGCCTGCTAGTCATCTAGATGGTGGGGCATATGAAAAACTGAGTGGGCACATTAAGGGAAAACTTGACAGGGCTGGGAGAGGGAGGACTCATAGACGGGACCCAACCCTAGCCCCAGCGTTATTTGTTTCACATGTCATTTTCAACAGGAAACAGCACAACTACAGAGACCAAGTTGACCATGTTAGCCTCACTGAGCCACAGGACAGAGAAGCACAGAGGGAGGCCTGACCCAGTGGAGATCTGTGCAAGCTCTATTGTGAGGGAGGACCACTCAATCATGCTGATGGTAAATATTCACAGACCCACACGTTACTGGATAGCAGATGATGTTAAAAGTTCAGAGCAGTGAGGTAACACAACCCAGCAAGAGACTTTGAGGAGAGTGCTGTACTGACCAGTGCAGTGAGAAATAACTAACAAGTCTTGCAAGAGAACAAGAGAACCCAACTCCATATAGCAGCTGTGAAACTATGAAAATTACACTCTCCATAGCTGAGGAGCTCATAATAGATGATAAGAGTCATTATCACAGAAAAAGGGAGAGAATCACAATTTAAAAAACAAAAAGTGCAAAAACTCTGGTTGAAAGGGGGCCATGAGAGTGAAGTGCTTTACATGCCTGAAAACCTAGGACTGTTTCAAATCCTTTCATGCAGAAAAGATTTTGTTTTTTCAGTGACTTATTGACTAATAAATGTTTTTAAAAATTTAAAATTTCACTAATTGGCCCTCACTTGATCCCATCCAGGGTGTATTTCTTCCTTACATATAGTGTTCCCAGGTTAGACTTCATAACCAAGTGTCAAGTAACAAGGCGGGAAGCAAATGTAAATGCAAAAGAGTTTAAAAGGCAGACAGACAAAATCCTAAACATAATTCAAGGTCAGAGTCAAGAACAGGCAGAGTTCAAAAACCAGGCAAACAGGTCAAAATGATCAAAACCAAAGTAATTGTGGAACAGACAAAAGGCTTGGAACGTACTGGCACAAAAACACAGGACTATGCTTTGGAAACGGGGTGGGAAATAAAGTCCTTAAATAAATGTAACTGTGATACAAAGAAACTCCAAAAAGGTATACATAATCAAAACTCAGGGGACTGTGAGTGGGAAAGTGCAGGTGGTTGCTGGGAAGGAGAGTCCGGGGTGGTCATGTCTGTTGGCCACCAAGAGTCCCGGGAAACTGAGTGCGTAGCAGGTGACATGACACCAGGATCAATCAGTTACTAAAGATGAATGAATGAGCTTAAGTTATAATGATAATAAGAACTTAAATTTTTACTTTATGTACTTTTTTTTTAAGTACTTTTTATTTTAAAATAATTTTTACTTTAATTAATAATGTACATTAATCTTTTAAATCTCTCTCAATCCTCCTCTTTTCCATGCTGGACATCACCTTAATGCATCCTTCAAATTCTGTTTATTTTAAATAGTCTACATGTGCAAAATATTCAATTTATCTTTGGTAAGTAATATGCTTTATATGTCATTTGAACTGTTTACAAATGTCTCAACAAATGACAGAGCTTAAAAAACAAAAACAAAAAACACAACAAACTTTTTTATTTATAGCAGCACTTCAGTGTCTCCAATTAAATATAACTTGTACTGAAATGGACATCACAGTCAATATCCTGAGTTACTTCACCAGGTGTAAAGAAAGAGACAGTCTGCTGTCTGGTGCCCTTTTGTCTATAAAAGCCAGGGCAGAAGACATGCTCTCATAAAAAAAACATTACCCCAAACATTTGTACAAGACACTTTTTTAATTTCTTTAGACATTTATGATGTCTATGATGTCAAATGTATGTTATTAACAAAGAGGGAAAATTCATTTGCAGGAAATATGTTTTTCATCCAATTACTCTGACACAAGCTTTAGGTTCATATGATTACATCACATCAAGATGTCTGAGCATCATTATCAATTATTATTGATTATTCATATTGATATAGAAATTAAATTTTTTTAACATAATGTGCCATCTTACCTTAGGAGCTCTTCACATACACTATAGAAGGTGTTTTTTAAGCAGTCAAAGCACCTTCAAATAGATTTTACTCTTCACAGTGATGTTTTCCACTGGTGTGGTGTATCATAGTATGTAGCAATCAATGTTTCATTGTGTTCCATTGCACAAATGTTTAACACATCATACAACACATAAAAAACATCAAAGCAACCTCCCAAAAGAAATAATTGATGTGTGGGAATTCATCACTGAGCTTTATATAATAATAATAATAATTACAGAAGTCGGCCACCTCTGCGCACTATGCGCCTCAGCATCCGCTGACCACGCTCTGTCCTTTTACGTGGCCTACCACTTCGTGGCTGAGTTGCTTTCGTTCCCAATCGCTTCCACTTTGTTATAATTTTCAAAGGATATTGGTATTAATTTATAAAATAGATATTTTTAGTAATAATTAAACGTCTTACAAGAGGTCACATAAATGTCTAGGTTCAATTTTAATATAGCGTATTATTTTTTTAATTCAGTAAATTGACTAAAATGTGGCCCACATTCAATTTCATTATAACACTCCTGGTTTTGAGCAAAGTCTGTGACTTACTAAGTCTTACTATAAATAACTTAAGTAGTAAGAGAAAGTCTTTGAGACATGCAGATCCCTGAGGTTGAGTGCCTTCATTAGCCCTACATGTAGCTTTAACCTACACCACAGTGAACTGGCTTAAATAGTATTATATAGTACAAGTTGGAGAGTGTAATAAAGTAAAAGACAGCACTCCCATCTGTTCTCCTCTGATGCAAACTGCTTGCTTGCAGATTCCCTTGGTGCTTAACTGCAATCTGAGTCTCAGGTTCAATTTCATTTACAGCAGTTATAGCTTGTTTTCATTTTTTTTTTTCTTTCTTTTTTTGTTTGTTTGTTTGCATTGTTTATTTTCTGAGAGTAAACCAAACCACAGTAAGTAGTAACTACAGTAAATAATACATCCAGTGAATAAAACTGAATAAGCTTATGGTTTCTGGATCTTAAAAGGATCAGTATTGAATTCTTACCACAGCTTGACACCCAAAGCCCCAACAGGAATTGTATCAAGAGCAAGGATGAGAGAAAAAACCTGGATGACTGCATTGAAGAGTCCTTAACCAAGTGTGTGAAAATATGCAGGGATCCTTTTTGAAAGGTCTAGTGTTTTCAGTACTTGGCAGAAAGCTTGTAAAAGACTAGCAGAGTATGGCGTGTGTTGAGTCAGAGTTGCCATCATGATGAGCCAAAACAAGCTGACTTCATCTGCCCTACAGTCACATCTGACTTCCTCTGCAATGGAACACAGTCAGAGCGTGAGAGACAACATGAGTGATCACTCAGCGCTAGGAAAACACATGCTGAGATAATAACAAAATGTTCTCATTTATTTTGTGGGGGGGTGGGGGGTTACATTTAATGGCTGCAAATGACATTTGAGAAAAGTCAGTACTAAGTGTGTTTAAAGGATGTTTGATGAGAGTTCTGGGATTAGCACATGATGGTCTTTTGGTTACAGCAGCAGTTCTGAAGTACATATCTACAGAATTCAGATCAGGTTAGCATGAGGAAAGCAAGGGTGAGATTTGGGTCCAAACTATTTTTGGGAACATCCATGTACAGCAGCAGAAAGCTGGAGTAGAGCTTCGGAATGCACTCTATTTACTGCATGCTTTCATCTGATCATTTTATATAATCAGAGGGCAATGCATAGCAAGGTGAATTCTAGTTTACAGAAACCATTTCTGTGTCAATCATAAAGGGTACATGACCCTTTACTCTAAAATTTCAGCTACATATATTGGTGCCTTTCGCACAGTTATGTTCTCAGAGTAGACTGACTCATTAATATCTATAAATAGAATGTCTTTGAATGGTATTATTTTTGTCTACCATGGTTTTAAAAACATTTATGAATAAACAGTCAAGACTATTTATGAACAAGGTTTTCACTCTTCAGCAGGATTGGGAAGGTTACTTTAAAAATATATTACTTTTTATAAAAAATATATTACAATTACTAATTACCTGTAAAAATGTAGCCAGTAACCTAATCTGATTACCACAAAATTAAAGTAAGGCAACCAATTACTTCAGGATTACCTCAATACCAAATATGCAAATGATGACAGCTTTTTCACAGTTGGAAGGTATAACTTGCACTGCACTGTGATGTTCCCCTTTTCTGATTTAAAGATAAAATAATGGTGAAATGTTCACCCAGTGAACACATTTTTGCATTAGAGTCCATGATAATGAATGTGCAACTATATGATTAGCTATGATTTCACTCGAGACTAGAGTGGTGATGTGAGACTCGTTAAGTGTTGTAATATGTGCACATGTACATGGTAGTATGTTGTTCTTTATTTTAAAATGTATAGGGCTGAAACTACCGATTATTGTGATAACCACAAGTTATGTCATGAGGCTAGCAGGATAGTGTACTGTAAAGAGCTTACATACCCACAGGCAGAAATCCCAGGGGCACAAAGGACATACCCCCCCTGCCGGAGGACACCCAATATATCATTTTCAGTAGACCAAGAGTTAGTAAGTTTGTAAAGTCTCAGTAATATCAAGGGCAGTTTGATGAAATATTCATAATAAAGGAATGAAGCACATAGTCCCAAGGAAATGTTAACATAATGTCAATGGAAAAGGAGACAGAGCTAGACTTCCTATGTATTCACTTAATATAAGTACAGTAATTTTGGTGGCACCTTTTGTGTCCCCCTCAGAAATTGCTCTTGGGAAATATTTCTGTTTATTCTCCACCCATGAGTGAAATGAAATTTCTGCCCCATCCATACTGTAGAGAAAATTGCACTAATATTTCTGCTCCTCTATTTCAGGCAAACATTTTTTTTGCTTGTTTTTTTATGAGGTGACGTAGCATGTGCACAGTGTGTTTCATAATGCAGTTCAAATAATAATTAAATTAATTGGTAATCATTTTTTTGGTATTATTGATTTTTATAGATTTTGTTGATTAGTTCTTGCAGCCCTTATGTATTTTAATATTGTAATCCTGCTAAATAATCCCTATTGTTACTAAATCTACCAGTCATCTGATACATCCTTTTTTCTGTAATTGTAACAGAATACAGTTACCTTTTTTGTATCTCAATTACATAATGCTATTCCATGCATTCCGTTACTTCCCAAGCCTGTTCTCCAGGTACAAAATAAGGCAAGTCTCTTTGCCATGAATACTTTATGAATACACTTGAAGTGCAGTTAATAAGAAAACATTCTGTTTCCTGAGCCACGAATGTTTTCTATGTCAGACAGATTCAATTTATCCAAACTGTTTAAATGAATATCCTTAACTCTGCTGTATACACAGATGCCATCCCTTTTTAATTTGGGATTAAGAGAGGATAATACCATCCTAAAACTGTAGATTTATGCGCGGTGACATTAACATGCAGTATTTCAATGCAGGTATCATGACAGGTGTCAAAGTGCATTTGAATACTTATTAGACTTTCAAATAATAACAATTATTGAAGCTGGCTTAGAAGCTGAACAGAAAGTGTTTGCAGTTTTTTAAGCCAGTATCAAAGCACACAAGGGCAACATGTAGAGCATGCATCATTCCTATTTGTGAATGTATGTGTGTAGCTCTCCTACATAAAATATGAATTCTAAATCAAACATATTCCAAGGTCATGCTTTCTCTCTCTCTCTCTCTCTCTCTCTCTCTCTCTCTCTCTCTCTCTCTCAGAGACACACACACACACACACACACACACACACACCCACACACACACACACACACACACACACACGCACACGCGCACACACACACACACACACACACACACACACTAATTGGCTGGTGCTGAAAAGCACTCCTGCCCTGACATACAGCTGTAAAGCAACTTATTGTCATGACAACACATCATGGCAAAATTTTCTTACTATCCTCCACTGTCTATCCAACTACCTTTTAAAATAATCCAGTTTCTCCCCAGAGTAAAAAAAATATATCCTAAAACAACATCCATCCATAACACAGTCATGATGGCGCATTTCAATTACATCATTAGTGCGACTCCATGGATGTCACTTTTGACAGTGCTATTTGACTGACTGCTTTTAATCTGGCTTGTCTGCACAGAGAATGTGTGGAGCCTCATTCTCCTGTCAGAGCTAATAGGAAAATTTATTCTGTGCTTCCTGGAAAGATATTTGTTTTGTGGATTTTGATCTGCAAGAGAGACATTTTGTAAATAAGAAAGAAATTTCATGTTAAAGATGGTGAGATTATTTGGTTATAGATCCATATGAATTGAGTTCTTTGACTATGAACTGACTGTTCATTGTGAAGGGGTGGAGGTTGGGTCCACTTGCCTCCATTAACAGAAGCGTCGCTGGAATTTAACACAAAATTATTCTAACTAATCTTCATTATTCTATTATGAAACATTTCTATCCTGATCTGGGTGGTCCCTTTTAGCATGGCACACTCATATCCACAGAGGCTCACTGAATCACTTCATAAGTATAAAAGTGATATAAATCATATGGTATGACCTTCAGTCACCAGATCTCAACCCAATTGAACACGTATGAGACATTTCAGACTGATGTGTTAGACAGTGCAGTCCATCATTTAAATCCCCGACTGAAGGAATATTATTTTGGAAGAATACTGTTCATCCCTTCAGTAAAGTTCTAGAGACTTTTAGAATCTACACTGTATGACCAAAAGTATGTTGACACATGACCATCACACCTATATGTGGGTCCTCCTGACACAATTGTCATGAATGTTAGCCTACACCTGTTCCAGCATTTGCTTATGCACAAAGCAAGGCCCATTTACTGTATACATAATTCGCCAAAGTTGGTGTGGAAGAACTTGAGAGTCCTCACCTTAACTCACACTCACACTGTACCAACCTACATTTACATGACTTGATTTGAACAGTTAGAAATATTAATGTTAGGATAAGGTGAGATTTAAGTGTTCCTACCTTTTCCTACAACTTAGTTCATATTAAATTAAGAGAAACCCAACCACACCGCCTTTACTCAATTAAATTCACATGAATTTTCATGATTTGTAAATTCAGTTAACTAAATGAGGGTGTTATGGTATGGATAAAGATGCCTTCTCCTGCAAAATATCAATTAAGATTTCTTTGTATAATTCTTAAAAAAAAAAAATTTTTTCACAAAGCAGCTGTAGAGTTTGATTATTAATGAACAAGCCAGAGGCAGCAGTAACAAGGAAAACTCCTTGAAACGACACAAGAAATCAACCTTTAAATGAACCAGACACAAAAATGAATCCATCCTTTTATGTTTTTTCCAGATAGTTGGATTGTAACTCATTACTCATCTACAGTTGTATACTATGACATCACACAGTACTAAGTGTGTTGAGGGGTGCTCAGATTACCCACTGTAGCAAGGGTGAGTCTTGGGAAATGAAACCTTAAAGGTATCCATGTAGGTGTTTTATGTACATATAGAAAAATATATCAGAGAAATAGAGGCTCTGTATTGGATGCCATTAAGTAAAATCCTCTCGGCCCTCCTCTCGAACCCAGACACTTTTTAAGCATGGTGCATGACTTTCCTGTGCTGGAATCCTTCCAATGAATATTTAACCCCACAGTACCGGTTAAACACAAAGCAAACAATACTCCAATACTCCTCATAAATGAACATCTACTTTGTCTGAACAATCCCTTCAGGTTGTTTCGACTTTGACAGGATCACATGTCAATACAGTCAGACCCATAGCTAAGCTCATAACACTGTCTTTGATCCCAAACCTTCACCTTGGCTCTCTTTGTAACTCTTTTCTCTGATCTGTGCATTAAGCATGGAAGAAAAGTCACTAGCCTTCCTTGCTAGGAAAGGGTTCATGCAATTATCCAAGGATTGAGCATATTGATCCTTAGATGGGGTTATCTCTGAGGGGACTGCTTAGCTGTAGTTAGGGATTTTGTAAGTTAATGGATGGGTATTTGAGGAAATAGAAAAGGGTTTCAGGGAAAATAAGGAATTGAGGTTTTGGGGTGTTTAACATGGGGTGTCCACACAACCACATTATAAACTTGTGAAATCTTATTTACACTACCTGATATGAAATGCATAAGAAGTAGAAATACATTCCTTTCGCTTAAATGAATTTAGAAATATAGCAGTGTTTAACCCAGTTAGACAATCTATGTTATAGGGCATCGATTCTTGCAGACTTTTAAGTTGTTCACACAGCACTGCTCTCATATGGCTAAGCAGACATTATGCATGATACCATGTCCATATTTCAACTGACACAGATTACAATAAAGGCACAATGCAGCAGTGCATAAATCAATACAGTGTGCATGTTCTTCTACACCCTTTATCCTGCTTGCCCTCATCATGTTCAACAACTAGTGGTGGCATGGTTCTGCGGTGTAACATTAGGATAAAGCCCTTTTTGCATGAGATTGTGACCCAAAGTGGAACTCATGCATAAGAAATCATGACATTAGAAGTGAAACCTGCCACAACTGCAACAGAGCAAATATTTCTTTTTACAGTCCTGGAATGCCCAATTTGGAGATTTCCTGAAACTATGTAGGATTGAGGGTGACATGGTAGCACAAAGCCACCTCATAGTTTTGCTTGTTTTCACCATGCCTGCATAAGTTTCTTCCAGATTATCTGGTTCCTCCAAAAAACATGCATGTAGGTAGATCAGCTATACTCACTTCTCCAAAGGTGTGAATGTTTGTGTGCAGGTGTGTGCCCATGGTGCCCTATGATGCACCGGTATCTCATCCCAGGCTCATGGCCACGGTTCTCCAGCTCCGGAGCCACCCTGACCAGATTAAATCAATTACTGAAAATGAATGAACGAATTAATGAATGAATGACTCAGGCATGTTGAGCAAGAAATGAACAATACTGTACTTAATTCTGGCACTTGATAACCATTATTGTGCCCTCCTGAAATAGAAAATTACCACAGTGGTAGTGTAAGCAAGTCTTGAATCCTTCAGAAAACCTGAATAAATGACTGAATGCAGGAACTGTTGGAGTTTTGAGAAAAGATGTTCTCAGGAGGTCCAGGATTTCTAGTCTCGTCTGCGATTGACCCTAATAGAGTGTGACTACAAATCTAGCACAGTGTTTCCTAATCAAGTCCTTGGGGACTCCCATTCGGTCAACATTTTGCTCTATTCCTGCTCCCAATACACACAGAGGAGGTCATCAAAATCACTGAATATTTGGTACAGGTGTGTTTGGAGCTGAGACATAGCAAAAATGTAGACCATAAGGGGTTCCCTGTGGATGGGATTGGAGATCACAGTGTTAGTAGATGAAAAGAGAAAAGAAAGGTTAAGCCTCCACTGGAAACCGGTTTGTGTGCTTCTAAGGCACAGTTGTGGGGGTGCTTTAGTATTTCTGGGTGCCCCCCTATACTGATGGCTCCGGCATTTATAATGGGTGCCAGGTGCCAAATTGGTTAGACAGCCCACAACCCAGGTATCCTCTACAGCAGTAAGTTAGCTAATGAACCTATTAAGCTTTATTAAACTCTTAACATTCTTCTATTTAAATTTCATAACTTCAGCATTAGAATTTTCCAGTATAGAATTGAATGTTATTTGTTGAATGTGGGTGCTCTAAATGATGTAAGCTCTAGAAAAGAGATTTGGGTTTGTATCCTATCAGAACAGAAACCTAAGAGCATGCTGATTTAAATGCTGATTGGAATATTCGCAGACATGCTATTTCTGTTTGCGTGGCAGATTGTACCCTCTCCGAAGGAAATGTGCTAGCCTGGGGTTTTAAGATACAACTACTCGCCTCATGGGTAGACTACGCTGCATGTATTTTGTGTCTTTAAGCGGATCTTGAGGATACGGTGCATCTCAAAGACTTTATCTAAGGTACAGTTTTGATTTTACAGACCTTTTCTGAACCTTTGATTGTACATTTCTGCTTTTTGTCAAAATGTTCCTGCATTCCATGCCTTTTTAGATATGCCTAATTTATCTTGCATAAAATTTGACAGGGGATTTGCTCATGTTGGTCATATTTGTGTCTTGCATTGCCTGCTTTTCTGACTTATTAAATCATTTCAACACGTTTACAGTCTGGAAAATTGTATGTACATTCTTATCTCCAGGACACAAACATATAAACGGACCCTGGTACAATAATAGTCTTATTATGCTCGAATAAATCAGTTTGGTTCTGTGCGTTTCCTCTGGAGAGCAAAAACGGGTTGTATTTGGGAACACTTAAAACTTCCAGCTCGTGGAAGATAGCAGCTTCATTTATCGATAGGCTGGTGGATCCAGACCCCTCCTCCTATTCTTCCTCCTCCTCTTCGCAAAAAACGGCTCTCGTGCTGGAGAGTGGGTCTGCCATGATAAAGAGAGGCAGCACCGCGATCCCCATTAGACAGCGCGGTGAACAGGACGAGTCTGTCTCCCTCGCCGTCATTTAATCGGAGGAAAGTGAGACAGAGCGCGGGCACGATGCTGCCTCTCACCGCCGGCTCTTGCGCAGCAGCAGCAGCAGCATCTTCCTCAGGCGGAAACCCGGGGTGCTGCTGATTCCTGCGGATCTGCGCTCTGCTCCTGCCAAAAGCTCGGAAATGAAGAGGATGAACGTAAGCGCTTCGGAGTGTGTGTGTATGTGTGTGTGATGTGCTGGTGGTTTTTGCGCGGTTGCTCCGTGAACGCTGGGTCGGAGACGCACAAGCTGAGATTTGCGCGCGTGGTCTCGGATGTTGGCGTATATAAACAGGATATTATAGGTTATAAAATCCAAATGCAACTTTGCGTCTTAGCGCGCGCTGTGCGTGGCGGTAGAAGCTGTATGCAATAGAGGTCCACGCTGAACACACACACACACAAATACACACACTAAAACGCGTATATCGCTGCAAGGGTTTTGTTCTGATTTGTTAGTTAGCATTTTGTCTCATATTCTTCCATGGATGCTTTAACACTGATGGTGGAAAGTGAGAATGTCATGCCATGCCATGTCATATCATTTTGCCTGGCGCACACCATACACCAGCGAGTCTATTAAGTGACTAACACACTAAAAGTCAGTTTCAAAGAGACGAGAGATCATTTAATGCCACGCACACGTGTGCACGTCCAAGAGAGTGGGATTTCTTTCATATACAAAGTGTACGCAAAAGTGTGTGAAAACGTCAGCGTTTGGTTTTTCTGTGTTCTGTGTGCAGCCTCGCTGGAAGTCTTCCCCGATGTGGCCGTCTGGAGTGGGTAGCAGATTGCCGTGTCCTCGCGAGTCGGCGCTGCGCAGAGCGGCCATCAGCGGGAACGTGCTCGCGCTGCCGCCGTATCACGTGCCCACGGGCCGGAGCGTGCGCGTCTTCATCTGCGCCAACCCAGACGGTAAAGAGCAAAGCTCGCTCTAACGGATGACTCACGAACCCTGGCGTGCGTGTGTGTGTGTGTGTGTGTGTGTGCGTGCGTGCGTGCGCGCGCGCGCGTGTAGAAACCCCCCTGAATCGTGAGTCACGCTTGGCCTAAGGTCTTTTGGATTTGTTGCCATATTGAGTGGTGTCCTGTCTGATTGGTCGGTTTTTAATGCATTTTATGCAAGGATATATTATTTCTCTTGATTTTGTTGATTTTTCATTAGTTTTATTTTTATGGTTCAATATCCATCAGCAGCTGGCAAAATAACAGTGTGGATCAGCAGCATAAGTTGCATTACAACTTTGGGAGTGATGCCCTGCTACACTACACCCACTGGATGACTACAGCTTTTTTAAAAATATTGATGACATATTAGACATATTGAATGCATACATGATGTGCCAGTAATTTAATATGCATATTTTACATTAATAAACATGTCAAATTGATATTTTAGATAAACATGTTGTATCATCTTTCCACCTTTTAAGACAAATATTCACAATTCTAAAAGAAAACATTGAGTTTGTGACCTGATATCGTTTTTAAAAAATGAAAGGAAAGTCGCTTTTTTATACGAGGACAAGACTACAAAAATACCAATAAGTACCTTTGCTTGGTCCACCATAAGGAAAGTGATTCTGGCCCTGTCCCAAATGGCATCCTAAACCCTGTGTTTCCCTTTCAAGTCTGCGCTCTGGTGCAAGTGTTCAAGATTTTAAAAAGTGAGCAGCTGGGACACGGCATCTCTTTAAATCTCCATACTGTTCCACTTTTTGCTACGGCATAGTATTAACACACCATTTCTGAGTCACTGTTTTCAAATTGTATTTTCAAACTGTCAATCCCCTATACTAACATAGTCAGTCTTGAACATGAAACTTGGAATAAATAACACTCTTCTTGTTCAATCAGGAGTTGCTTTCCCCTCTTACCCTCTGGGGTAAACCTTTTAGGTTTTATTCACAAACCTACAACAGGGAGCTTATCTATCAGAGAAGATTCCAACTATCTAATTATCCAAATAACACCTGTAGAAACTTTTCTAAAAGTGTTGATTAGTATGTCTGTTGGTGCAGTTGTGACATTTGTGCTTCCTTATAATCCAGGAAAAGCCTTCCGTTTGTGTAGTAAATTTCGGTATTTTAATGACCTGTTTTAAAAAATGACACGATGTTGTGATATTAAGGTCTGGAGGGGGCAGAGGTGGGTAGTGCAGGTTACACTTCCCAGCAAGCATTTTCCCACCATATATTTGCCAGTATTTTAAGAGAGTCTGGAGAAAAACAGGAAATCCACCTAACAACCCTCATTCTTGCTGATCAGATCAATGCCTCTCACTTGCACAAGTAAAGTGCAAAACCCTCATTAAATGTAACAATGGACAAGAATAATTAGTAATGATTTTACATGACCCTGAGAATGCAACTGTGTTGTGTTTCATTACATGCAGCCTGAACCATACACTGGACAGCCAGCTGTGTGTCATCAGCGTGATGATGACTGAACTACTGTGATAGCTGTCAGTGCCGTCATGCTGAAAAAAACCCCCAATAAATATGGCACTGTAGGAAGAGCCCAAGCTGTTAGGACATAAAGCAAGGGCAATCCTAAAATAACCTTGCACTAGTTTGCGAAAATTCATTAGGGCCATTAGGGAAAGGGTGTTGTTAGTGTGAAAACTCAAAATGATGACTTAGCAGCAGGGCTATAAGAGCATGCATTTTGACTATTTAAAACAGACCTAACTTATGATCAACCAGCTCGTACATGTGACTTTGTTAAATTAATGTTGATCTATAAGTAATTACAGTAACAGGGAATAATCAACAAAATCACCACCAGCCCAAAGCCAATTTTTCAGACTGTAAGTGCAAATAGACATTTTGTAACACAAGCATACAAGGTATGTGCTTATTTCTGTATATCACATGCAATTTTCCTATAAAAGCAAATCTAGATTTTTGAGGATTATATCAAAGGAGCAGTGTGCGTGAATAATGTGCAGGAGCAGTATGTCATTCATTGGTACAAGCAATGCAAAAAAGCACGTAGCAGTAGATTTGACTCTGAGCTGTGTGAAGACCTTAAAATAGGGCTTCTAATCTGGGAGTAAACAAGGCAAGGAAAGGGCAGGTTAGGTGAGAGGAGAGAGAGAAATAGAGAGAAACAGATAGGGGTGGTGAGATGAGAGAAAACAAAAAGGAGGAAGGGATAACCTTACACTGTAACTAATAATAAACCTTTAAATACAACACATGACGTTTTTTTAAGCATTACCAGAGTGTTACATGTCAATGGTCATCTTCACACCATCCCCTGAGTTTTTTAGACTTACAAGTGCATTTAGTGAAATTTTTTTACTTAAATATCCATCCATCCATCCATTATCTATACCACTTTATCCATCTGGGTCGTGGGGAAGCTGGAGCCAATCCCAGCATCTTCGGGCGAGAGGCGGGGTACACCCTGGGCA